>OZ010787.1:84089569-84461473 GCA_963932465.1 Maratus speciosus
ATAATCCCTGTACAATTCCGTACTATATTTTTTTTTACGCGAAAGCATAACGTACGCCAATTTTTTTTTTTTTTGAAAAAACAATTTATTTATTTATTTTTGTCATATTCTGACACCTGCAAAATAGTTTATTTAATTTGTACCATCTACAAACCTACTTACTTACGAATTTTCGTATTTTACAATTTTTTTTTGTTTTATATTTTGTTTGCATTTTGAAATCTGCAATTTTTTTATTTTTTTTTTTTTGTATATTTACCAGTAACAATCACCTAGTAAAATAAACGTTTACTTCTCCCACTGACATTCCGTAGTTTACAATCCTCAACAAAATTTCTTTTACCTACACTGAAACTTGAGGTACCGCTTTTTAACCCTTACGCGGTCGCAGAAAATATCGGTACATACCATCATGTGAATGAAAACACACTCGTACCAACCTAAGACTACTCGAATGCCACTACACACTAACCTCACTAACAGAACTTTATCCCAAAGTTATGCTTTTATTTTAGTAATATTTTTTTTCTCAACTCCTACAAAAGCTGCTTTTTGCTTTGGAGCCTGTAAAATCCTATATTTTAAACTATTTATGCTTAAGTACTTTGCAAATAGTAAAAGGATTAACCATACTTTATTTGAAATGCAAATTTTCAAAATTTAACCCTTGAGCGTCCTCTAAAACATGTCACTACCTGACACTTTCCCAACTAAACGAAATTCTATCGTTTTTCTACACTACAGACATATGATATATCTACTAATCTCAGAGATATATAACAAAACATGTCTTTAACGACATAAAATCCAATTTATACCATTAATTACCCTAATATAATTGAACTTAGACCCAAATACACTGAAAATACACTACACTAAAATAAAAACAAATGTACACAAAAATACACTAAATAGAAAAAAAAAATTATATATACAAATTTTAGAGAAAATATTATCTAATAAGATTGGGTTTTATAATTTTTGCTATTTTTTTATTTTTTTGAAAGTGCGACAATCCCTTAGATAAATTTCCTGAAACGCCTATGTACAACCTACACTTAAAATTGAATACCCTATTTATTCGTCAACCTCTTGCTCTGAGTCTGACTCGCTAGATGCATCGTTGAATTTTCGAGCATTCTTTGTCGTTGTTTTTGGGGAGAATAAAAATTTGATATGTCTTCTTATCGTTGAGCCATTCGATTTTCCCTTAAGACGTAAAACAGAATTATTATGTCTAGCACTTTTCACTACCTCGAGAGGTCCCTCAAAACGAGGATGTAGGGCCCTGGGTTTACCTATTACTTTCATATAAACTTCCTGGCCTACATCTAAAGTCTTAACTTCCTGGAGATCGCTTTCCTTAATATACTCGGCCATTATTTTCTGTTGGTTTGCAATGGCTTGTCGGTGGACCTCTTTCATGTGCTCTATCCTATTTTTGACAAACGTCTGGGTGTACGTTAAATCCGGGGAATTAAAGATCGTGAATTGATTTTTGATTTCCCGACCAAAAAATAATTTTGATGGCGAATAGCCAAGAGCTCTGTGCACGGTGGTGTTGAAGTTTAATTTGAAATAGTGTAGTCTCGTATCCCATTCAAGGGTGGAGTTGGACATTGCATTTAATGATGCCTTGAGCAGCTTGTGGTTGACCTCTGCCAGACCATTTCCGGTCGGCTTGTACACGGAAGTAAAACGAAGATCTATGTTTAGAGCCTTCGTGTACTCTTTAAAGACCGCACTCCGGAAGTACTGGGCATTGTCTGCAATAATTGTGGAGCACAAACCATATGCACCGAAGTATTTATTTAGTACATTCAAGATAGTTTGGGATTCCACATTTCTGAGGGGAACTGCTTCTAAGAATCGGGATCCCGCATCGACAATAGTTAGGATAAAAGTTTTTTCTGAATGTTAAGGGCAGTTTTCCCACTATGTCAATATGCAGGGTCGCCCCAATTTGAAGATCCCTTTCCATCTTTTCCAGAGGGACTTTAATTGTCTGATGTTGTTTACTGCAGTTACATCTGACACAAATTGCGCAGTAGTTCTTGACATCCTGATACATTCCATACCAGAATAACCTTGTCTTAATGGTTTCGTATGTCTTTCTGAAACCAAAATGAGGGCCAAGTGCTTCTGCCATGACTGTAATTTTCAGTTCCTCCGGTACAACGATGAGCTCCGGATTTTTTGAATTTTGTTTTAATACTTATGTCTTATTTTCATTCAAAGCATATTTTCTTGTTAATCTATTATTTTTATTAGTTTCAATTTTCTTTGTGATGGCCATTAATTTTTGTTCAGCGTACTGTTTCGCTCTTATATTGTTTTCACTTAATTGGCTATTGACTTTGAATAAGTTATTTTGTAGTTCGTTATCCGTGGTAATGTTTTGTACTAAATTCCTTGACAAAAAGTCTGAAGGGTTAATTTTTCCTTCGATGTAATCTATTGAATAGTCAAAATCACTTAAGTTCAGGATCCATCTCGTAACGATGTCAGCCTGATTTTCCACCTTTAAAAGATAAGTTAAGGACTTGCTGTCTGTCAAAATTGTGAACTTACGGCCTAATAACAGGTGTTTAAAGTGCATGACTGAATCATGAATCGCCAATAATTCGAATTTCATGCTGGGATAAACCATTTCCGCTTGTTTAAGTTTGCGCCCATAAAATTCAATAGGAACAAGGAACCCGTTCTCCTCTTGGGCCAACACACCTGATATGGCTACCTTCGATCCATCTGTAATAAGAAAAAATTCTTTGTCGAATTTTGGAGGTTTCAGAGTTGGATTACTGATGATGGCTTCCTGTATATTGAGAAAGGCTCTTTCGGTTTCATCCGTCCATTTGAATTTAACCTTTTCTTTTGTAAGTTCAACCAGAGGGTTGACGATCTCTGCGTAATTTTGTATGAGCGAGCGGAAATAATTAGCAAGTCCAAGTAACGACTTAACTCCTCTCTTGTTCTTTGGGCGCGCCAAACGTTGGACCTTTCCAACATTTTTTTCAGAGGGAGCGTATCCGTCCTTGTTCACTTTAAAACCTAAAAATTCGATTTCCGGCTTGCAAATTTGAACTTTAGACGGTTCGACTGTGAGATTATGGTCTATTAGTGTTTGTAAAACCTCTTGTAATAAATGAAGCATTTCTTGAGGAGAGTCAGTTGCCAGAATTACATCATCGATAAAGTACCCCACCTTATCCTTTGGGAAGTGTCCTAGCACCTTATCCATTAATTCTGCGAATTTTGTGGGGCTGATTTTTAACCCGAAATTAAGGCGGCACGGGGAATATTTGCCAAACTCGGTCACAAACGCTAATTTATGACAGTCCTCAGGCCATAAATTTATTTGAAAGAACGCGGAGTGGAGATCCAGGACTGAATAGCATTTTTTCCCACTGATAGCCTGTAGGATATCCTTTACGTCTGGCACTGGATACGGGAAGCCTTCTAAAATTTCATTAACAGTTCTGTAATCTACCGCTAGGCGGTAACGGACTTTGTCTTTCTCTGTACTTTTCTTTTTTACAAATAATACTGGAAATGCATAATCGGAGTCCGACTTTTGTATTATCTTCGCTTCCAAAAGTTTACGAATTTCCTCCTTTGCATATTATTTAACCGCTTGAGGTGTTTTGTATGGTTTATGCTGAATCGGGAAATCGTGGCTTAAATTTACTTTCGGAGTCACTAACGAAGTCTGACCTAACGATTTATAGGATTTAGAGAATGCGTACGCATGACTCAGTAATAGGTGTTCCATTTTCTTTTTAAAATCTTCTGTCAGATGCTCCAAATTAAAATCTCCTATTTCGAGCTCCGCCTGTCTTAAGGCCCGAACTTCACTTAAATTTAAGCTGTTTATGGGGTATATCTTACCCTCCTCTATATCGTCCTGAGCTAAATTAGTTTTACTAGTAAAATCCTGAATTATGACTGCCACATGTGAGTTTCGTTTCAATATACGTTTTTTTCCCGAGTTGTTTGTCATAATCAAGTTAATCCTATGGTTGTCTGCCACTTCGTGAACCGAACACTCTGGCACTAATTCTACAAGATCCTCTTTCGGTTCCAGCAGCTTAAACTGTTTAGGTTGAATTGTATCCGGACATCTTAAAGGAATAATTCGTGTTTCCACAGGGTAGAGATGCGTATCCTTATCTATGACTGCAAATATCTCACTTTGTTTATTTTCTGTTTTACCCTTATTAATTACATTAACCCCCGAACTCTGTAGATTATTCACTTTCTGAACTATTTTATTTACATCCTGTGATTCTTGAGAAATTTTTGTATTCTTAAATTTTAATATCTTTTTGTCAAAATCAAGAATCATTTTATTCGTTTTCCGAAAATCAAAACCCAATAGCATCTGATATTCCCCATGAAAATTCTGTGTAGTCACATAAAAAGTGCCCGTGACAAAATCATTTTTAATTTTAAAAGTCATTTTAACGCATTGTTTAAAGGGGATGATAGAATTGTCGAAGGTTTGTATTGTGATTCTGTTTCCCAAATATTTTATCTTAGCATTCGTCTGCTTAAGTTTTTCGAGCATCCCTGGAGACAGGAGCGATACCGCCGCACCGCAATCACAGAGTGTGGCGACTTTAACCCCAAATACATCTAAATCAATGATAGGTAACCTATCGTCCCTCTTTAAATTTACACTCGCTATTGTGTAAGCGTTTCCCTTTAATTGCTCATCGCTGGTGCGACCCCTCTTAGCTCTGTCACGCGAATCCTTATTTCTAACTCTAGAGTTCCTATAATTCTGCCTTTGCTGTGCAAAATTTCCATTATTATGACCCTTGGGATAAAAATTATCATCGTACCATAATCAGAATTATACCCTGAAAAATTCCGATTTCTTTGAAAATTATCATAATAATTCTGTCCATTAGACTTATCAAAATTCCCATACCTATAATTCTGTTGCAAGTAACCATGATTATTACCATACTGTTGATTGTTATGATAATTTGGTATAAAATTAGGTGTAAAATTGGGATTAAAATTGGGATTAGAATTGGGATGAAAATTGGGATACCCCTGAACACTTGGAGATAGATATCCAAAACCTGCATTAAATCTGTTATAATCACTTCTAGGATTAAAATTTTCAGAATTCTGCTTTCTAAGAAAATTAGGTTTATTTGTATTCGTTTTACCATTAAAATAACAATTCTGTAAATCGTGCTTACTAGTTTTACAGATCGCGCAATAATTTTCCTGAATTCTTTCATCTTTATTTTCGCTACTTTTCTTTACATTTAATGCATTCAATTGTTCTGACAATTGTGCGATGTATTTTAATTGATCTTTATTTTGCTCCAATAAATTCTCATAAATTTTCTCTTTACTCTCTACATTTTCCGTCACATTGTTAACTTAATCAATTATTGAAGAATTGAAAACATTTTCTAAGTGCAAAGCTTTTTCGCATAATTTTGAGAATTCTTTTATGTCTAGTTTTCTTAGTTCCAAAGAAATATTCGGAGCAATTCCGTCTAGAAATTTATTTATTTTAATTAATTCAAAGAATTCCTTCCCGCCTTTATTGGTATCATACCCTGTCGTTTGTAAATATTTATGGCCAAGATGTTAAAATCTTCTATAAAATCTTTTACCGATTGATTAGGCTTTTGTTTTATTTGGTTAAATTTTGTGTGATGTTCCGAAAAAGGTTCTCTTTTAGAGAAAACATCCAAAATTTTCTGCTTAAATTTAGAATAATCCTGCTCAGAATTTAAATCGTCATTTTGCACCAATTTTTCATGTGCAACTCCTACAAATTTTGATTTTAGAATCTGTAGCCTAAAATCCTCTTTTATATTTGTCCTGTCCAGGAACTGATCAAATTCTTTTAAATAGAATTTTACATTCGGAATTTTCTTTATATCAAAAGGGTTGATTAAACTCAACACCTGAGATAAGAAATTTTCCTCTTTTTCTTGAGACATATTTAATTCTAATTGTTTAGCTGCCTCTCTTAATTGTTTACGCGTAGTAACTTTTGAATTAGAATTATCTTTACTTTTGCGATAATTTCTATTTGACATTAAGTAAATTTTCTAAAATCCTATACACATAAATACACAATAATACACAATATTTTTTGTGATATTTCCCCCAAAATGCACAAATAATACACAATAACACATAAATCAATAAATTCTTTCTACTAAAATCAAAGTAAATTTTTCTCAGTACCATAAATACACTCCAATAATTTTTCAAAATAAATTCTCAGTACTTCTTACTGATTTTAAACACAACCATGAATTATTTTTCAATAATGTATGATTTTTCTTTATCATACTTCAATAATTACAATTTATTTATGAAAAAGATTTTTTCTCTTTTCATTTTAATAATTGTTTCAATATTTTAAAAATTCTCATAAAGTAATTGCAAATTTTTACTGAATAAATGCAACTTTTTCTAGTAAACATAACCTGAAATTCCCTATACACACAGTATAACTACACTTCAATTATAAAATATTGTTTCATGACAATACTTTTTCTTTTTCAAAATATAAATTCGTTGAGCCATACACTTTTTGGGAAAAACAAGTCAGAAATAATTCATACAATTCATTGGTACCAAGACTAATTTTTAGAATTTATTTTAAAGTTAGCAAACATGAGTAACGCGTTTTTATACTTATTTTGACTAAAAATACCACTATAATAAAATAATATTAACTCCATATAACGGGTAATATTAACAATAACTCCAGAAAAATCCTGAAAGTCACGGAAACCAGCTTAGTTAGAGAAATTATATATATATATATATATTTTATATATATAGATGAAATAAGTTTGAAATTTAGTATTAATGTTAAAGTAAATTAACAGACTCATAATGACGAATGCCAAAATTTAACATTTAACTACAAGTTCATTTTAAGTTAAATAATTTATTTACCAAAACAAAATAGAAGAGCATTGCAAAGAACGCAATAATATTAGTAATTACATTAAATTTTCTTTTTAAATTAACATTACAATTAATACTTAATTGCTTGAGTACCATAAATTGTACCTCCCTAATACAACATAAATTATTCAAACAATGGGAATACAAAAAGGTTAAAGAGGACATACCTTCTGTAGAGGGGGATCACTTGTGATTAAGGTCACACTTGAATCCTTGGCACATTGAGTGATCTTTTTTTTTACACTCTCGGTGTCATTCACTACTTTAAAAACACTTAATGATGAAGTAAAGTCCGAGGACAGTTGACCATAGGGCCATCCCTTAACGGGAAAACACGACCCGAATAATTCGTCATCGTCGTAGAATTTCTTTTAAACTACTTAGGACATGGAAGCTGAACTCAATCATTTAAAAACCATCCCGGGTAAGAGAGCTGGAACGTGCCTCTGGAAAACATCATTCTGAAACTCAAACTGTACTCATTATTTTAAGACTGCATAGTTTTGGAGTTTTCATCGATCTCTTAAGTCATCCTGGTTTAAGGACTTAAACCGACATCTATATTTTAAGCCTTCATGGTATAGGAACTTGAATCGATATATTTAAGACTTCCTGGTTTAGGAGTTTGCATCCATATCTATACTTTAAGTCTTCATAGCTTTGCAACTGGCATCGATCTCATATTTTTAAGTCTTCATGGTATAGAAACTTGAATCGATGTATATTTTAAGTCATCATGGTTCTGCAACTAACATCGATCTTATTGTAACTTCTTCCTTCAGTTACGACATCACCTCGTGATGACAATGTGGAGGAGGGTCCTCCGCCCCCTTCGTCGAATGATCGGTCACCCTTGCTGACCCCCATTTCTTCCTTCGACCTGCAAACCTCTGATTCGGTGTTGCACTTTTTCTGGGGTATACCATACTCCGCCCCTTGAGCTTCAGCGATCTTGGTTTCTGGACCCCGAGTCTTCGCCTATGTGGCCTGTTTTATTAGGTATCATAAATAAAGTAGTATCCCGTCATAAATACGACTTGGCATTTTATGTCAAGCTATTGTCAGGCTTGCAGACTCCGTGACTCGCTGAAAAGATCCCCTCTACAGATAGCACTCCTTGTGTGGTCCTACTCTTATTAAGACCTTATAACATAAATACATATATGAGTATATTTATATTAAATAATAATAATAATAATCAAAATACCTATATGTAAGACACACTCTAAATATGTATATGCATTTTATAAAATAATGATAATAATCATAATATATAAATAATAGTATTTTTTTATGACAATAAAATAAAATAATAACCTGCTGAAGTGGTATCAAGGGTATTTATGTAAGTTACATGATACACTTCCAGCAGATACGTTACTACGTGCTAACTAGAAACCGTATTTGTTTCCATGACAACTCAAACGAGAGAGCGTTAACTACAGCTGCGTATGTGTCATGCGTGTGTGGTTGCTATGGTTACTGCGCGAACTTCATATTCAAAATGGCGACTGGACAGCAGAAAGCGTTTTATATACTAGAATTTTCAAAGTGTGAATCGCTTATAACCGTTCAGAGAGCATTCCGGAAGGCATACAAATGCAAACCACCAACCCAACAAAGCATTCTGCGCTGGTATCGACATTTCAAAGAAACTGGTTGTTTATGTAAAGGCAAAAGTTCCGGCAAACCAAGCATTACTGAAGAAACAGTGAACCGAGTTAGAGATAGTTTCATCTGTAGTCCCGAGAAATCAACAAATCGCGCTAGCCGCGAACTTTCCATTCCACAGCCAACTGTGTGGAAAATTTCTGCTGTCCAGTCGCCATTTAGAATAGGAAGTTCGCGCATCAACCATGGCAACCACACGCGCATGATACATGCACAGCGTGAAACTGTAGTTAACGACCTCTTTTTTGAGTTGTCATGGAAACATATACGTTTCCTAGCTCGCACGCAGTAACGTAGCAAAAGCCGGTGATTGATTTGTAGTAACTCTGTATTTTTCAATAGTGCTTACGATAAACCTGTTTTTTTTTTTTTATTTGTTCGATAAAAGTTTTATACAGTTTAGATCATTTCATTATTTCAGATACTTCTATTGCATTTTCGATTTTATTACTTTACTACAGTGTCCAGATATATATAGTGAAGCCATCAACTAGTGAAACCGTATAAAAAAAATTACATTTTCGCCAGAGGGCGCTATAATCGAGTTTATTGCTACGCAGAAATAGAAATCCAGTGTGTTTTTATATGTTTAATATGCAATTTAAATTACGGGACACTTATATTAGAAAGAAATTTTTGCGAAAAACCGAATTAAAAAGATTTCTATTGTAATACGCGATACATTAGGAATGAGCGAAAAGTACTTCAATTTCATTATATTCATTCATGCATATAAAATTCCTTTCGCCCCACATATTGCTAGACGCTGTAACTAACGCTTGGTGTTTGCACGTTCAAGCAATAAATTCGTTGGTAGCGCCGCCTAAGAAAATGTAATATCTTGGATACATTCTAAAGCAATACATGTATACGCAATTTCCACACTATGTACTTCTAGACACTGTAACTTTACCTTCTAGAGCAAATCTCTTTCTCTGACAGCAATAATTTTATCTCTAGGTGTGAGAACATTTTCATGATTTCCCATCTTACAGGTTTTCCATAGTGTAGGCAGCCTGAGATTTTTCCAGATTCCGATATCGATACAAGAATTTTGATATTCAACATGGAGTGTCTCTGAATATAGCGTCATAGTTTCATTATGTTAGAAAGATAAAACGTCGAAAATGTTTAAAATAAAAACAAGGAACTTAAATGAAAAGTTATATTTTGAATATAAGAGATTTTTTCAAAAAGATTTCCGTTCAAAGAAATGGCATTACGAAGTGTGAATTAAAAGTTCTGTATCTAAAAAGAGCATTTTACTTGTCTATATAATAAATCAATTTTTTCACAAGCAAAGTGCTTTTTGTTACAAATTAGATATATTTTATATGAATAGAACACAGCACTATTTAACTGGTTATATCAGTTTTATCCTAATTGAATTTTGTAATAAGATAACTTGAAGTATTTATGAAATTTTGCTCTGAATGTCACAAGAGTAACAAATGGAGGTACCAACATATAACACATATAACAGATTTTGTTAGACATATGTCAGATACAACATTCTTCTTTTTATGTACATTTGCAACAAAAATTTGCGTCATTTGTTAGAGATAATGTGATTTTCAGTAAATCATAACATTAGTAGATTTTAATTTTTATCACTGTATTCATTATGCCCTTCCTTCCCCTGAACAAATGTAGAAAGTTGCTGCCATCTAAAAGATCACACGTAAATAATGAATAACAAAACTTTATTGTAATTTGCTAAACCAACTTGGTCATACGAAAAATTGATTCATTAGACTTTTTTAGGGTAAATAGTTTTATAAGTAAACATTTAACTCAATAAATAGTTTCAGGTGTCATTGAAAAATAAGAAAGTAAAAACCTCTTAGAACATTAAACAGATTTGATCAATCTCTAATTATAATTAATGAAAATCAATAAAAATAACACATCTGTTCCTATAAAAACAGCTTTTGAATTAAGGCTCCTGTCCCTGGAGGCGAAGACACTCGCGAGCTAATGCTACACCTATGTAAGACCATTTCGCTAATTTCTCATTCGCATTTGCATATTTTTGAATTTTTCTTTTTGCACATGATATTTGAGATCATAATAAAGGGTAACCATTGATTAAATTATCGATTGTTGTTGCTGTTTGATTATGATATGACTTACAATTTTGGAACATGAAAAACAAAGGAGTTTTATCATTAAAAGCTTTGTAAAGAGTTATCTAAAAAAGGTTCTGAAAATTATAACGATACGTACTCTAGCTTAAATCTTGAACTTTTCAGATAATTTTGTTTCATTATTTTATACCAATTAGGGAATGTAAAATCAGAAAAACCGATTGGGGCTTTTAATGAAAATTTAAGCAAAATCTCTAAAACGTCCACCCCCAATAGGTTCAGCCTATTTGACATTGATTGATTAGAAAGACCAGTAGCTCTTAGCTCCAAGGAAAAAATAGATAATTGAAAAAGTCTAATTCGATATGCTGCTTACTAATGCTGCGATGATATTACTCTTGGAATAATTTACGAATAAATAAAATAATGTATTCAGATTAGTTATAATAAATTATTTAAAAAATAGGTATATAAGAAGATAAAAAATAAATTCACGTAAAAAATAAGCATCGGTAAAATATGAAAATAACTGACCGTATCTCAGATCGGTAGCAGTACGATTGGCATAGAAAACTTAGCGAACTACAATTATGCATTTAATAAATATCAATATTTAAGAATGTGAACCTAAAATTATTGAAGAATAAAAAAAAAAATATATGATTTAGATTTGTAAATGTAAATACATCGAAAATAAACGTATAAACTGAAGTTTTCAAAAAATATATAATAATAACGAAATAAATCTTTTCAAAAGAACTGGGATCTTCATTTTTTAAATTTGCATGCATAAAGTTTACCTTTTACTTATAGACATATATTATATGAATATAGTAATAACAAAGTCTCAAAGAAAGATAAAGTAAACTATAACACTAAGGAACAATTTTTAACATAATTTCTGTTTACTTCGATTTTTCAGCTGTTTTTAAGTAAAAAAAAAACGTGCTGATTTCAAAACTGCAATTAGTTTTACTCAATCACGTCAAGTTTTTTTTCTAGAGCTTATATTAATGTGACCACTCTGCACTGAATCGAGCGTGAGTCATAGGAAGAAAAAAGCTTCAGAACTCTTAGCAGCAAGACTGCACGAGAAAAATTTCCTTGGAAAGAGAGCTAAGGTATATTACTTTCGATCAATTGAAAATGAATTTCTTCAATACTTTCGAAGTGACGGTGGATTTGTTTATTCCCATAACGTACATGGTTTAATGGAGGGGTTAGAAATTCCATCCTATACCGCAGCTGAATGGCGACTGTTCATCGATAGCTCAAAGAGGAGCCTGAGGTGCGTGCTCCTTCACAATGGAAATTTATTTGGAGCAATCCCAATAAGCTATTCAGTTTATTTGCGCGAAGAATATAAGGACATAAAGAGAGCCATTGATTTATTGCAATATCACACGCATGAATGGATCATCTGTGTCGACCTTAAAATGGTCTGCTTCCTTCTCGGCCAGCAACATGGATATACCAAATGTCCCTGTTTTTTGTGCATGTGAGACAGCGGAGCTCGTGAGAAGCATTGGTATCAGTCGAATTGACCTCCAAGATCTGACCTCAAACCTGGTGATCTAAACATTTTGCATCAGCCACTTATCGATAAAAAGAACTTCGTATTCCCACCTCTGCATATAAAACTGGGATTAGTGAAGCAGTTCGGGAAAGTTTTGTCAACTAAGGAAACTATTTCAAATATTTCATTTCGAAATTTCCAAACATGTCGTTTGAAAAGATAAAGACAGGTGTATTTGATGGTCCACAGATTCGGCAGCTCATTAGAGATGAACATTTCATCGGAACAATGACAGAACTCCAAAAGAATGCTTGGTTGGCATTCAAAAACCTTGTCAAAGATTTTCTTGGAAATATGCGAGTAGAAAATTACACCGAAACTGTCCGGAAGCTTTTAGAGAGCTTCAAAATGCTTGGTTGCAACATGAGCATCAAACTTCATTTACTGCATAGCCATCTTGATGACTTCCCGGAAAATCTTGGTGCAGTCAGTGATGAGCAGGGTGAGCAATTCCACCAAGATTTGAATCTCATGGAAGAGCAGTTTAAGGTCGATTGGGTGAACATATGATGGCTGACTATTGTTGGAGCATCAAGCGAGATTGTCCACAAATTAAACACTCCACGAAAAGCTACAAGCGACAATTTCTACCTTAATATGTACTTTATCTGTTTTGTAAAAGGATTTTACTACTTGTATGATCACAATGTAGTTTATAGTAAGTATATACAGGCGTTGTATAATAATATATTTGGTAATTTTTTTCTTTATTTTCCTTTGTATCCTCATTAAGTATGATTTTTGGAGTATCCTGTAGCTTACAAAGTTGACGTGATAGAAAAAACCTGCGGTCATTTTTGGACTTAGATACCAAAAATTAGCCAAAAACAAGTGCGAAATCTAAGTCAACAAAATGTGTGTTCCCCAGTGTAATAGATATAAAAACAAGATAAACAAGCAATATTATTCTTTCTTATAATTTAAGACAAAATACGAGGGTGTATCAATAAGTTTTTGCCCTCATTTAGAAATAATTGTGTGAAATTTATGAAATTGCTACATTGTATTAGTTTTTTTCTATATAGTCACCGTGCACAGTAACGCATCTCTGCAAATGGTATTCTAACTTTTGACGACACCCACATGTGACATATTGTTGGAAAGGCCTGTGACCACTTATTCATGCTATATGCCCCGACAACCCCAAAATTTGCCCCCCGGGAGGCATGAATGATATTCGCAAAATTTAGAAAAGTACACCCCGGAGGGCAAATGTGTGTGTGTGTGAAGGGGAGCTCGGGAGGTGCATAGCATGAATAAGTGGTCATGGTCACAGGTCTTATTCCAACAATATGTCACATGTGGGGGTCGGTAAAAGTTAGGAAAATGCCCCCCTTTGTGTTTACTATCACACCTCCCGGAATACATCCTATCCCCTCTCTTTGAAGTACCGGTTGCACAAATGTGTTACTGTGCACACTGGCTATATAGAAAAGGACTCATAAAAGCATCATCTCATAAACTCATCAATTTCATAAATTTCACTCAATTATTTCTATGTGAGGGCAAAAACTTATTGATACACACTCTTACTTATTGTAAGCGCATGACTTGAACACTATTGTCCTGATATACACCTGTCTCATAAATGAAATTAGTATTTTGCAAGTATATAATTGAAATTATATAAGGTTACTAAAACAACGATATAAACGAAGTCACTTCACCAGTCTAAGATCTGAGAAGACCTCATGGGCAATGCCTCAAGCGAGACTGGCAAATACCAGTGGGGTGCCGCCATTACATGTGCTACCGACAAGGAAGAACACCGCCCAGCGCGCGTCATTTTCCCTGCCAACCTAAGTACCATTGGACGACATGGTTGCAGCAAAAGCAAAACCCAAAGCCTTGAGGATTGAGCAACGTTATTCTGGGATCACACCTCCAGTTTCCCAGATTCTTCCGGTGTACCGGACACTTATAGGAACGTGGGCCCTCAGTCGTAACCCCAGGTTTCTCAGATGTGCTATTTCTTTACCAAGAGCTTCCAGACGCAAGAATATACAGAGACAGTTACAAGCCCTTCAGCTATGGCACTAAAACAACGATATAATAGAACGCAAAGATAAAACTCACTTTTAGTCTTTAAAAAATATTAAGTATATGTATCCATATCCAAATGAATAACAGATTTCAAATTAAAAAATAAGCATATGCCCGCATGTAATTGCAGCGAAATGCCAGCACCTGTGTGTGTTTCCTCCTCTCATTTGCGATGTGATCGATAAATCAACTGAGTTTTCTTTCGGTTCTTATAAAATTACAGCTGTAGTTGCTGTAAATTACAACAAAGATTCCAACAATGCATGATTTTTCCCCCACATGCGATTCCAGAACATTTTAAAATAATCACTCAAAACGTCAGTTTGTTTTAGTTTCTGAATATTTGCTTCGAATGTAACGTGGAGTATGTTTAAAGAGAAAATTTGGAAATAATTTAAATTCATCTCCTCCGCCTCGCTACAAGAGGGCGAATAATCCTTTTCCCCTTAGGTTTATCTTAATCAATTAATCTCAATCTCAAAATTCACATTTCAAGTACTTTCTGGTTATTAAATGTATTTAAAGAGATATTAAAAAAGTTAACCTGCATCATTTAATTAACGTAATTTAATGATTTAAGTTACAAAAGATTTCGCTGTATTTTTTATAGTGAACATTAAATTTTCAAAGAAGCAATTTATTTAGCCTTTATCAGTTAGTTATTTTTTATTTTGTTTACTATTGCAGCTATCTCAAAGAGTAAGTCAATATTAATTATTTCAATTAATCATTTAAATGTTTTAAGTTTTATTTTAGTTGTATTAAAGGATATTTCGAAGAGAAGGAGATATTGCTAGCTAATTGCATGAGTAAACAGAATTCCATTATGTAAATATTAGTATTAAAATCCCATGCATAAAAACTTCGTAAAATATTTAAAACATTTTTATTTCAAATACTAAGTACCATGTCGTCAAAATTACACACTACTGCTTTTTATAAAATGCATAAACATATTCTTAAAATACACGTCAATGCTTCAATATACAAAATATCTCAGCTTGATTACATAAACTCTATAGAGGGGATAATTTTTGCTCGGAAAGTATAAAAATGATGAAAGAACCATATCTGTACGATTCTTACACTGTTAAAATTTTGCGGCAAATTATCGATTCATTCGACCATTTTTATAGAAAACGGTTACATGACCGTAATTTAACCCTATTCTTACCATATTATTGTCCAAAGTGTGGTCAGAATAGTGATAAATTACGGTTACGAAACCGTTTTCTGTACAAACGGTAGAATGACATAGCTTGCTGCAAATTTTTACCAGTATAGTTTTTGAGAAAAATGCGGAATTAAAAGTTGACATTACATCCTATGCGCAGTAAATAAACTTTTCAAAAAGAATGGACATCAGTACTTACAAAATGATCTTAATTTTAAATGAGTACACTGTTAAAAATTTTCAGCAAAGTGTCCAGTCATTCGACCGTTTTTATAGAAAACGGTTACGTAACCGCAACCGAACTGTATTCTTGCCATATTCATGCTCATATTATGGTCAGAATGGAGCTAATTTACTCTTATCTAACGGTTTTCTATAAAAAAGATCGAAGAACTGTACAGTTTGCTGCAAATTTGTAACAGTGTAGGTTGTCTAATTAACCTCTGTCTGCATCATTCAGGGATTAACAATATACCATCCTATATACTGAGTCGCATCTACACTGTTAAAAATCTGCAGCAAACAAACCAGTTATTCGACCGTTTGTAAAAGTAAACAGTCAAGTGCACGTATTACTCGCACTGAGAGGGTTCCGTACAATATATAAACTGTATTATTAAAAAAAAATCGTTGCTAAAATAATAATAAGATTTCGTAAAAAACTATATAATGTAAGATTCGGTATAGACTATAGCTGTATATACTGGAAAAGTGGTTGTTCATATGTAACGTTATCTCTTTAGGGGATGGGCACTTGTTTTCGTAATATATCTCTAGGGAGAGGGAGGTGGGTTTGCTTTTTGATATCGTTATCATTTTTGGTCCAACAAATCTTTTCTTTTTTCAGAAACTTTTTTTCTTTACATCCAAATAGCATGTTACCTTTATTATTTTTTATATGTTTTTATGAAAATACAAAGCTATTATTAAAGCCATTAAATGTTTATAAAATCATTTGATTCCAAAATTTGGAATACGCCAACGTTTGACATTCCTGTTCTTCTGCCATATGCCCATATAATTCGATATTCGATAAATCAGGAACATAATATCTAGGAAATTATACTTGCGTTTACCAGTAAAGAAAGACAAAGAATGTTGTCCACTATTTTATTGACAGGGCTGCTACAAGGGACTATTTTTCTATTATGTTCGCACCACTAGTAAAAAAAAAAATGTATAGTATATTTCTCTTGCAAATGTTCTCGAACAGTATGTCAATAATTTTTGTTTTGAGAAAGTGGTGTGAGGTAGAATTGAAACATTAGTCGCCTGTGGCAGCCTTGCATTGATAAGTTCTCCTTTTACCCCCCCCCCCCCCCGGCAAGAAGACAATATTACTTTTGAATATATTATGTAACAATATGCTATTATTAAATACTTTTAAGTAGAAACTAACATTTTTAGATGCTATTTGATATAAATTTATTTCCTTTTTTCATATTTTATTGACTTCTTGAATCCGTAAAGTATGCAACTAATAAATGTATAATCATATGTGTATATCACTGTAAGCCTATAAAAAGAAAGAAAAATAATCAAAAAATAAAATAATTTTTAGACATTGGTAACAATTTCATCAGATGGTGGGGGCTTAAAGAATGATAAAGTATGATATAAGGGGGGGAGCTGGTCCAAAATTAGCAAAATGTTCATAACATTATATATGTAATAGCACTAAAGTATGAATAAGTATCCCATAAAAGTTCAAAGCGATACGAAGCCTAAATAATATCAAATATTGCTCTTTTTTAATCTTATCCTAATCTGTTTTTTTATCTGTTTTTTTATGAACTTAATTCGGTAGTGACAATAAAAGTAGTGCATATGTAAACTTCATTTGGAATTTCATAAAACTAAACTTAGCGTGGTAATAAACTTTTCTTTTTGCAGTGTAGCTAAAACAAAACACCTGCTCAAAGTTTAAACTTGGTTTTTAATTAACCTTTAAAGACACAGGAGGCGTATTGAGAGATCCACTCAATAGAAAGTAGTCGCGAATCCCATAGTATTAATGTGTTTAATTCTAATTAAATTAGTCTGCTTTTAAAACTTTGTCGTTTATTTGTTTTATACTGCTACTGGGCATTGTATTACACAAATGTATTATTAAAAGTTGTAATCTAGGCTTTAAAAACTGGTGGTACATAGTGTACGCCGCTCCTGTCATTATGTATGTCCAAACCCTCCGTAACTTTAAGGTTTAATATATCAGCTAATTACTGACGATTTTTTCCAGAAATCATTATCAACAATACTTTTGTACTTCTGCTATGATAGATACCTCCAGCGCTCCTCAACACATTTGATGAATGCCCGCAAATCGAAATTTGTGTGTAACGGAAAAATGCGCTTTTCTCAAAAAGTATACGACCTAGGGTAATCGCTATAATTTTCCTGCAAGGTTTAAATTACCGCTTACTCCCTCTATTTTTTTCATAATTTTAGTTTCAGTAGCTTTTAGTAGATGGGGGAGGAACATATTTTTGCACTACATTTTCGACGATATCTCTGAAAATATAATACCAAAAATTACAAGAAATGTATTTTTGAGTTTTGCATTACGAAATCTTTCACTCGATAAAGTTATCAACGATATACAAAGAAAATATTTTTTTTTCAAGTAACTTAATTAACCCCGCTACACTTTTCCTAAATATATTTGTGAATGTTTAATAATCTATAAATATGTGGGTCAATAGTCTTTATTAATCCCTCCAACCTTAACTTTCTACGTTCCGTAGTTTACTAATAAAAGGGTTGTGACAGACAGACAGACACACACAGGAGTGATCTTATAATGGTTCCGTTTTCCCTTTTTAAGTACGGAACCCTAATAACGGTTACCTGACAGTTTGACGCAAATTTTTAACAGTGAGTCATTAACTGTTTTTATAAATAAGGGTTACTTTACCATAATTCCAAGGGTTCTTATTGGTTAGAATAGAAATAAATTAAGGTTGTGTGACCGTTTTCTATGAAAAATGTTGAATGACCGGATAGTTTGCTGAAGATTTTTGCTAGTGTTCTCGTAGTACTCTGTATAATTCCTGCTTGTAGTACTCCGTATTGTTTTGGAATAACCTCTCCTTTTTTTCCAGAAAATAGAAAACACATGCCTTCTGTGAACTATTTGGAAATTTACTATTTAATTATTATGGAAATTTACATCGCTATGCAATTAAGGGTTAAACTATTTGAATTTTATATTTTTATTTTATTTCTATATAGTTGAATGTTTTTGGCTTTGGTTCAAATCCAATAAATGGCAGCCCTGATGCTTATTTCCTCATGAAACAAATGTTATTTTAATCTGAGTTTACAAAATGCCTTTCACACAGTGTGTCCAAGTAATTAAGAAAATTTCATAATTACTTAACTTAAACACTTTATAATAAAAACTTTTGTGAATTTGTAGATAATTCACTAAATTTAAGGCCTTTAATTTGTTACTGCTTGAATTGAGTTTATTTATAATTGATATTTTAAGGCTGTTAGTAATTTTAGATATGTATTTGTTAAGTTAAATTACCAGCACCATAAAGTATCAGTTAAAAAAAATGGCTCCTTCTGTCAGCTATGATTTTTTTTTTTTTTGTATATGTGTGCAAAATTAATGAATATGTATTCGTAGTGTTATTTACCTTCTGGCTATACATAATTTTTGAGGAAGTGGGTATGCATAATTTTTGTCATAGTAACATTTGTTACTGTACGGAAAAAGCAATTTTAATGGAAAACATTTTTCTAAAAATGATGCATTTAAATAATCATAAATAAGAATAAAAATATTGCGTTATAAGAAACATAAATTGTAATTAAAATAAATTTTTACACCAATATGATAAAGCATATTTTTATAGGTCATAATTAGTTTTGCCTATATTGAAATAAAACATCATTACGTTATTCTTTTAGGCAAAAATGCTTATCAGAATGCTTTAAAAAATCACATAGCCTTCACCTTGTTTTATCAGAAAAGATAAATAGACCGTTGCTGCATCAGTGTTTAAAATACTTGTGTAATCTATGTTATAAAAAAGTCAATTTATGGTATAACTAATAAAATAAATCTTCTTCCTTATAATGCTATTAAATAATTTATATAAATATTTAAGATATAAATTCATGTCGTAACTAAAATATTGTATCCACATCTTTATATTCATTTTATAAAACTAATATTTACTAAGTATATATATATATATTTATTTATTTATATACGAAACAGAAAATATAATTGCTAGGCATTTTTGTGGTCGTCAATTGTGCATTTTTATGCTTTGCTTTCTTGCATTTTTTTTCTTTACTTTACTCTACCCACCTATGAAAATGCCTATGGCGTTTTACTTCAACAGCAGATTTAATCCCTTCTTTGATAAAACTCTTTCCCTTTTGATCCCATGCTATTCAAATGCAGATTTGCATGAAACGAAAATAAACGAGATTAAATACTTCAAGTTGGCAGCATCGGTCTCTTTGATGGTGTCGCCATTAAGAAAAATACACAGAGACTGTCTTTTTTCTTTTAAAAAGAAATGCTTGCATTAGAAATTAAAGAACTTAAGAAGTTTGAAAAACATTAAACAGAAATCGGTGAACGGGGAAAAATTAAAATCTAAAAAAGAATTAAAGAAAATAATACGACATTTGTAGCCTTTTTAAAAATTCTAATTATTTTCTAGTCAATGCTGAAAATGTTTATATGACGAAAAAAAAAAATACATATTGCATAAAATATTAACGAAAAACTTATTTTTTAAGTTAAAATATCATTAGTAATAGAACGAAATATTTGATGTTTTAATGAAAAATTATGTTAAAAAAATAAATTAAATAATAAAAGCTGATATATTAGCTGATAAATTAAATAATAAAAGCTGATAGTGGCTTATTACAATTACTAGTTTTTCAGTACTTCATGTTGATGGTACGAGACTCTTTGATTATGAAGTATTAAAAAAAAACAGAAATTGAATTTTTCTTTTATAAAAGAAGCTTTAATTTGAAATTAAAGAACTTGTGAAGTTTTAAAAAAGCAGTCAAACAAAAATGAGTAAACTGGAATATAATTAAAATCTTAAAATTAAAATCAAATTAAAAAATACAATATGATATGTATTCAACATAAGGTAGAATTTTTAATATTAGAATTAGAATTTTTTTATGAGAAAGTTTATAAATCATTTAAAATGTTTAGCACTATTTCTACTGGTGTCAAACGACACCTTTGAAAAGTTTTTATTTTTTTTTATTTTGCTCATATTCTTTAATATAATAAGTGTGAAAAATGCCTTCATTGTATTAAAAATGAGTTATAATTGTTTCAATCTAAAAATTACAAATGAAAAGTCATAAATCGAAATATTTTAAAATATGTCATTTGACACAGGTAGAAATAGTGAAAAATATTTTAGTAAAAGTCAGTTTTTCGTTATTTCCAATAAGAAATTAATTACTTTTACAGCTTCCTATCTCTATTCCGTGTAAAGAAAAATCTACCAAAAATTTAACTTTATGCCTTTTAAAGGCATTTTTATATATTATTTTTATTTACTTTGTCATTTGTTCTAAAAATACTTGTTTCTAATACAACATATATTTCCTCCTTGCAACTACAAGATTATATTAAATTTTGGTAAATTCTTCTGCTATATAAGATTCTCTTTTGTACCTATTTTTCAGTAAAGAAAATAGATGCAAGTAATTAAAGAAAAATTTAGTCTAACCTCCGTATATGATCATTCTCATATAGGGTCATACCGCTTATAGTAATATGTTTCATAATCCAAGCAATTCAAACAAATAATTTGCCTTCGTCATATCGTCAATCCACATGTAAGGTCACTTTTTTTATGATTTTTATAGATGACCTTACACCGAAGTTCCACTGTACAATTGGACAGATAAAAAGTTTTAATGAGGTACATAACGTTCTTTATTTTAAAACGTAAATTTTTATGATGCCATATAAACCTATTCATTTATTTGTAATTTTAAATTGCTGAAATTTTTACATTTACGTTAAGTTAAAATCCTGCTTTAAAAATGAAGAATAGACGTTTCATGTGATAGAAAATGCATTTACATTAATCTAGGGCATAAAAAGGATTTTAAAACAAGTGCAACTTAAGAATGCCAAAAAATACTCTCTTGTATAATTTTCTCATTTATATGCAAATACTTTGAATTTGTTCTTTGAAGCTGGAAGCGAAACCTTTATTTTTGTCTGGTTTTATGTTCAGATATATTTTATTACCGCCTATATTGCAGATAAACTTAAAGTCAAGTTAAAAAAAAAATTAATTTCATGCTTTATTTAATTGCGTTTCACACTTTAAAAAATTACATAATTTAATCATAAAAATATTATTAGAAAATAATAAAATATCATATTGTTAAACGCATAAAAATGAAACTTTATAAACACTTTATACTTTCATAAAATTTTAACTTGCTTTCACTTATTTCAAAACATTTTGGGTTGTCAAATAACACCATTGTCGATATACAGGGTGTTTCAGCATAGCGGTTACAAAGTTTCAGGAGAGATAGGGTACACCTAGACGATGGGAAATTACACAGCAATGCATGGTCGGAAACGCTTTCCTAGAGCGATATAGTGACGACACAAAACACAAGAAATGAAGAACGCGAACAGTGTGAGAAATCATGTTTATTATTTTTTGTGCCGCAAAAATGCTGGGACAGTGCAGGCAAGTGCTGTGGAACTTGTTGCACGCATCATGGCAGCTGCTGGAGAAGTCCGGGTCACGCCCGGCATTTTCGAGAACATTAGATATTCCATACGTAGGGGATGTGAAGTGTGTATCAAGGCCAGGGTTCGTAATTTCAAACACCTTCTTCGATGACGATCGTTGCCTCTCTTTTTGTTCTTATTTCTTAGATGTAGTAAGAATAATAAACATGTTTTCTCACCCTGTTCCTGTCTTTCCTTCCTTGTGTTTTGTGTCATCATTACCGCGCCAGGAAAGTGTTTCCGACCATGCATTGTTATGTAATTTCCCGTCACCTAAGTGTACTATCTTTCCTGAAAATTTGTAACTGCTGTGCTGAAACACCCTGTATAAGAGGATGTAGGGTAAAATGCCATATATTATAATTATTTGCTTTTTGTCGCCAAAATTTTCAACAGAATATCATTATAAATACTTGATGAGACCATCATATTTGTATTAATAAAGGATTAGTTATTAAAAGTCAAATCGTTCGATCTTACCCAACCGGTAGTATAAAATCGCATGAATATGTTAGTCTGACATGAAATGAAAAGTTTAGATTTTTTTTAAAAACGAGAACAATATATTTTATTTTACAACTTTAACTAAAGAACTAAACTAATAATATTTCAATTATATGTCTGATGATGTTATATTTTTAATCCTTTCTCTTAGAGCGTCACGTATACGGGACAAATAAAGTCCGTATAATACTCCGTATTCCCTGAAAGCACTTTTGAAAAGAACATTTCGACTTATATAATAGCCGAACATCTGTGATTTAATGAAGCTAAATTTACTGTTTAGACTGTTTTAGGGGTGCTAAAAGGTTAAAAATTATGTAAAGCACGCTCTTCCGGAAGGGGTTAAAGAATATTTATTACAATTTGGGAAATTGTAGAGAAGGAGTTCGCTAGGGGCTCTTGTGGAAGAAGAAAGAGATACGATTTCAAAAATTGCAGAAAAGAAGTTCACATCTTTATCAACCTTATAAAAATGATAATATCCCTTGTCCTTGTATTTTTGACATTCTTTATATGCTCTTTAATTTTTTGTTTTAAAATATCCTTGTAAGTCCCACATAGGATATCTCGTTTTACACCGAGAGAATTTTGATCGGAAAGCAAACCTTAAAATTTCTCTTTAAATGCTAACGACGGATTTATTGTGGGAAATAAATCTATGTTAAGTATGCTACACATAATAATATAAAAAGTTTCAGTAACTTCAAACGTATTCATATTTAAGAATTCTTAAAAATGAAAAAAAAAACCATAAAATAAATAAATAAAAAAGAAAGTGCCTAGTTAAACTGATGGCTTTCAGATCACTCGCTATTCATAAACCCTTGTTTACCCCTTTATACTTAACCAATGAACCTCCAAATCTAATCAGGGAAGCTCCTTAACATAATAAACCGGTGTACCAAATTTGGAGCAAATAGAATAATTCTGCATGAAAAATCCATTTATCTAAATTAAGGGGGGGGTGGACTAGCCCCCCTTTTCCCCCTTTATCCTTAACCAATGAACCCGCAAAACTAATCAAGGAAGATCCTTAACGTAATAAACCGGTATACCAAATTTGGAGCAAATCGAATAATTCTTCATGAAAAACCCGTTTATCTAAATTAAGGGGGATGGACTAGCCCCCTTTTCCCCCCTTATCCTTAACCAATGAACCCCCAAAACTAACCAGGGAAGCTCCTTAATATAATAAACCGATATACCGAATTTGGAGCAAATCGAATAATTCTGCATGAAAAACCTGTTTATCTAAATTAAGGGGGTGGACTAGGCCCCCCTTTTCCCCTTTATCCTTAACCAATGAACCCCCAAAACTAATCAGGGAAACTCCTTAACTTAATAAACCGGTATACCATACTTGAAGCAAATCGAAAAATTCTGCATGAAAATCCCATTTACCTAAATTAAGGGGGGTGGACTAACATCTCTTTTCCCCCTTTATCCTTAACCAATGAACCCCCAAAACTAATCAGGGAAGCTCGTTAACATAATAAACCGGCATATCAAATTTGGAACAAATCGAATAATTCTGCATGAAAAACCCATTTATCTAAATTAAGGGGGTGGACTAGCTCCCCTTTTCCCCTTTATCCTAAATAAATGAATCCCCAAAAACTAATCAGGCAAGCGCCTTATCAGAATGAACCTAGAAAAAAATTGATGCAAATCGGATATTTCTATCAAGAGTTATCGCGTTACGTACGTACATACATTCATACGTACATACGTACATACAGAACAGGCGGGCACATTAGCTCTCTGGCTTTGATAGCCTGTGAGCTAAAAATGGCAAAATAAACTTTTAAACACAGAAACTACATAAATACATTTATGGATATATCATAATCGCCGCTTCATCTTCAAGTCTAAAGCTAAGTATTTTACACATTACCGCAAGAGGGCATCTCATAATGAGTCAAAACTTAGGTATTCTGTTTCACTCAACTATATGGTTTTAACCTTCCTTCCCCCATTATAATCGTTCCTCGTTAAAAATGTCATTTATTCAGATATCTTTACAGTGCATTTAAGTTACGAAAAGTATTAGAAGTATCTTTAAGTTACATGTATTTATATCGACTAACAGATAAAAACTTTTGACACGAACAAACTGTCAATACAGTCTCCAAAATAGTTAAACATAGTTTAAAGAAAATGCAAAAATTAGACATGTGTACATTAGTAGAATTCATAACCTGCTCGTTGTAAGGACATGTCTCTAAAACAACGTTAGAATGATCAAAGAATTCATAGCACTATTCTGTGTTCTTTTCACAATCACCGTAATTTCCGGCGCATAAGACACAGATTAAAAAAAAAAAAAAAAAAAAAAAAAAAAAAAAAAAACATATTCACGCCCAGAAATTTATCTAATGAAATGTCACTTACTTGAAAGCAGAGAAATTTTATTTCAATTTTTAAATAAAATTTCTCTGTCTAAACGTATTTGTTTGATCCGCAGATTATACGCGATATAATCATACTGTATGGTGTTTTCATTGAGTTCAAGGAAGTTTTTTTTATGTGATTTTTTATCAGTTTACGCATAGTCTTGAAAATCTCCTTTTCCGATTTTAGCCAAGTACTTGATTTTTAAAAGGAACCTGTTCAGAAAAAAAAGAGTTTGGTGGTTTTAAAAATATTACAGGATACTTGAAAGAGCAACCGCCTTAGCAAAATAATACATTTGTAATAAACTTCATAAAAAGTGAAATTCATTTTTATAAAGAATATTTTGCTATTAAAACAGCTTTTTGCAGCTATAATAAAAAATATATTGTCCTGTGTGAACTTTTCTATTTGAAAAATTTATTAGTTATATTAAATGGGTTTTTTTGTCCATCACTATCTACACAATAATCTTATTGGTAGTAAATAAAAACTTGTGTGGAAATCTAAATCACCAAAAATCAACGTTTAAATACACAATAAATACATTAGGTAATGTGAATAAAACCAGACGTATACGTTTCGTGAGTTCCAGAATTCACATCATCAGTATATAAAATTTATGTATAAAAACAGTATCACTCCAACTACATGCAAGGCGAAAACCCAAATGTGAGTAAACACAGCACCGAATGACCATCAAGTTCCAGCAACCAATGAAATCACAGCGGAAGTGAAGCATCGTGGCACAACAAATCCACCCAGAGAGTATAATTTCAATTTTGACTTAGCTACTATTATCAAGAAATTCATTACTCCTCTAGATTTAGACTTTTTTGAAGCTGTTCATATTCATAGATTTAAAAACTTCTTGGTTAACGATTTGTCTAGTGTACCGTACATCTCAACTTCCTGGGTGGATTTGTTGTGTCACGATGCTTCACTTCCGCTTTGATTTCATTGGTTGCTGGAACTTGATGGTCTTTCGGTGATGTGTTTACTGACATTAGTGTTTTCGCCTTTCATGTAGTTGGGTGGATACTGTTTTTATACATAGATTTTATACACTGATGATGTGAGTCCTGGAACTCACGAAACGTATACGTTCGGTTTTATTCACATTGCCTAATGTATTTATTGTGTGTTTAAACGTTGATTTTGGTAATTTAATCTTATTGATAGATTTTCAAAATGCTACTGCTACTATTTTGTCTACCACTATTTCCAACTGTAATATTCGTGATATATTATTTCTATTACACATAGTATAAAAATCTACCACGAATATTATTGGTTGAAAATAGTTGAAGAAAAGATAGTAGCCAGAGGCACTCCGTACAGTGTAATATTTGTTAAATGATAATGGTTAATTAATTTTGTCTTTTCTTTACACTAAAACAGCCATTATGGATTAAATAAGAAGCAATGAGTGTAATGATAGTGATTGTAAAATATTCTAATAGATAATTGCCAGGATTGTTCTAATGTATTCCGTGACAGGCTTTTTCACTACTAGGAACAAAACTAGTCAAATGACAACGATTTTTTAATTAGGGTATTATGAAAAAGAGATTCAGAAATTTTTGAGAAAATGCATATAGACGTTTTTCGTTGTGAAAAAGATTTTTGAAAAAAAAAAAAAAAAATTCAATCCCAAAATCTAAAAATATATATATATAAATAATCATAAGATTTATCTCATTAATTAAAATAAAAGTTTGCTTCAGAAAAGAATCTTTTAACACGTTGGCGGTGGGTGTCGAAGGGTGTTCGACACTAGCGCCCCTCTCCAAATGGCGGCCGTCGACGACCCTTCGACACCTGTTAATGCTGTTTCAATTCATTCTGTATCTGTCTAGCCAACTGGTAACATCTTTAAATTTTTCCCTAGCCTTCTTAAAGAGTTTTGCAAGAATTTCAACAAAACAAATTAATTAAATTTCAACAAAAATTTCAGCAAAATTTCAACAAAAAAATTTCAACAAAAAAATCTTTCAGCCACGAGGAATGATTTCACCTCATACGGTTTAGCCGCAAACGTGTTAATAAACAAATTACAAGCTCAGAAATTCCCTGTTTGAGGTTTTTCACGAAAACTGGATCTAAAATGTGAAATTACTTGAATCTTAAGTCATGCAAGCACGTAAGAAAACAGGATTTCTTTCTGGCAATTTTTCAGTGATAAAAATATTTTTCAGTTAATCTTGAACTCTAGTTAAAGTTTGTATGGTAGTTTTTTAAATGATTCGAAATATTTGACTTGGTTTAGAAAAGTTACAGAAAATATCAAATATTTGAATAACAATTGAGTCAAATCTTTCCCTTCCTTTTTCGAAAACGACAAAGAAAATGTAAAAACTTTTTTTTTTGCCAGTTCAATTGAAAAAACATTTCAATCAGAAAGCTTTCTCGGTTGCTTAAATTTTAATTAAGTTTTTTAAAATTTGTGAAAAAAATTGTCGGAGTTTCCTCTTAGTCCGCACAACTTCGAAGAAAATCCTTATTATTTATATGCTGCCACCACCGATATGATTACGTGATATCGGTCACGCACTGAGAAGATTGTTTAAATGAAAACCAACGCTTTCAATTAACTAAATTAACAGTTTATTTACACACTATTTACACAACAACAAAAGACTATTTACACTTACAAACTCAGATATAGATGATCCAGTTCAACATTAAATTGAATACAGTAAATGCTGGCTGTGTACTGTTAAACTACGTTAAATCACTCTCACTCTACACACGTTAAATTAGCTTTCCGGAGATCAATCTCGATCTCCCAACACATGGGCTCTAAGCCTATGCTCTCCGAGCCTCTCTCAACCCTACGCACTCTCTCAGAGCTATCCAAGGAACACCCGTCCACTTTGCGCGCTACGCTCAAACTGACCATCTCAGCAGCAGAGACTGCCTTCTAGCAACCCCTTTCTCCTTCTCCATGTAACCCCTCCGGAGATTTCTACCTGGCTCCCATTTCAAGCTCCTTTCTTCGTTTTTGGAATGCTTTTGTCTTCGCATCTTCCACAGACATCTCAAAAGGTTGTGCACACCCCTCTCCAACTATCTTTTTTCCCCTTCGTACCATCTATACATTTTCACCGGCTTAGATCCAGTTTTAGATAAGGAAAGACTGTTATTTTGAAATTCCAGTACACAGCCCACACAATATACAATATATTAAGACAAAAACAATATAGAACCCCAGTTCTAATAGCAGATATTTCTCAGAACCTGGCAAAAATCTTCGATATTCTTTTTTTGAAAATTTTGCATGTGAAATCCGAAACATATTTCGGTTAGATAAACTTTAAATACTCTTCCTCTTTTCTTAAATTTTATAAAGAATAGTTTTTTTTTCAATTATGTAAAAGTATAGTTAGATTAAACTCCTGATTTAAAAGACAAAAAATCATTTCCTTTTAAACTTTAACATCTCGTTTACTTTTTAATACATGTTTAACACGCCTACCAGCCGAAAAAGTTTTACGATGCCTCGAAGCAATGAAAACACTTACGCTACACATGTACTTTTTATAATTTATTCGTTGCTTTAATGGAAAATAATTACGACTCTTTTATGCTAGCGAGTAGAAGCACGGAAGCATCAACAGAAAATCAATACCTAATTGTTCAGCGGCGCCTACAGGCGACCACAAAGAAAATTAATCTGATTGATTAGTCTAATTCTTAGCCATATAAACTACTTCTAGTGAATTTTCGTTGCAGTATTCAAAAGATTACGGTTTTTTTCTACTGTATATTTCAAGAGGATATCATACAAGAATAGCACGTTAAGTCAATAATAACCTTTAATAATAACCGGATATATTCAGATAAATGGGTGCTTGAAAATAAAATTAACAAATCATTTTACCGCTTGTGTCTGAAAACTTGTAATTTCAGTTGTAAGCTAGAAAGGATTTCAGGTACTTGCTCTTACGGCGATATTGGCGCAATACAAAAATATATATATATACATTTGAGCATTGCAAAAGTGAGTATTTCAGTAAATGTATCGACCAAAAATTGAAAAATTAAAGCTTTTACATTTGGGGAGGGTAGTACACAGTGAGACGAAAATTATTACTTAACGAATGGCGACGATTTTTATTCTTTTGAAAAAAAAATTACTACATTTTTAAGCTACAAATTAATGTATAAATGGTTTAAAAAAAGTTATTTATAAAAGCACAGAAGCAGAATAATAGTGTATCGGAAATTGTCTAACTGTGTACCACAAGTGGTACACAGTGAGACAATGTATATATTTTCATAAATCATACATTTTTGCACTTTATCAATAATTTTCTGCAGTTTATGATTTCGAATTAATATTTCTATATTTTCAAAATATTAAAAATATGAGCATCGGGTGGACAATGGCAGACCTTTGGCTACCTCCATGCAACTTTTCAGCCTCTTGCGTTTAGTAGATTTCCCTAGCCATCGCACGCCCACACACACACACAAAAAGAGAGAGAGAGAAAAAAAAAACCTTCTTTTTTTTTAATAAATAACTTTTTTTAACATCAGAACCGCATAGTAGGTACACAATGAGACATGTCTCACTGTGTAGTGCGACTGTGTGTCTCACTGTGTACTTTCGTTACGTTGTAACAAAATGGATGCCACATCTGTTACATCAATTTAATCGCTTTAAAAAGTTTATGTCGTTTTGTCGAAATAGCCTATTATTAGATATAGCTAGGTTTGGTTAAGTAAATATATGTAATATTGAAGAAAATAAACACTAAATTAGACGTTTATGTAACTTTAACGACTAAAAAACAAAGAAATATTTACTATTCTGTCGGACGAGTAAACGAAGTGCCGAAACTACATCCACGTGTTGCATAAGATGAGGTGGTTATGTGTGAGTGCCAGCTAGGAGAAAAAGTTATAACTATATATCAAAATAACTGTTGTCTCACTGTGTACTGCTCCCCCCCCCCCCTACACGTTAAGTTACTCAAAAACTAAAAAACGTAACTGTGCATACATTGTACTTGAATGAATACAGGGTATTTGTAAATTGCTTTTTACAGATTAACACATTGAGTGCCACATCAGTCACCGGTGACTGACACCGAACTTTCCGTTTAGGCCGCGTCAGTCATTGGTGACTGACACTTATAGATTGTGTGGCGGGAATCTTATTTCGTGGCCCAAATGGAAAGACAAACAAAACAGACTTGGCATTCAACGTGTTAAGAAAGGTAACAGACAACAGTATGTTTTAGAGATGAAAAGTTTTACAAAGGAAAGCAGGGAGTATCATGAACACGTTGGGATACTTCCGACAAGGCCATTATGCTACTTCGAATCTACATGTTTCCTGAAAAAAAATCTGATACACAGTTTAGACACTACCACAAAACTAGCGGAATGAGCGTTCCATTTTCAGAGACTTTTTCAAATGTGTGTCGGGAGTAAACCAAATTGATCATTCACAGACATGTTTGTTAACCCTTTGCCCTCGAGAAGTGACTCTCACTCTCCACTAGGCTCACATGTAAACAGAGGCTCCAAAAGCTCTGGACACCAGTTTTTTGAAGTAATTTTCTTCGCTTTACTTATTGGCAGATTTATCGGCGATTAAAGATGTCTAAATAAACAAGAAGAAATTAGTGGTGTCCAGAGCATTCGGAGCCCTGATTTCCGCGCGACTCTTGGAAACATTCTCGAGTGCAAAGGGTTAACCTTAAACGCATAGTGATGCGTATCTGCATCGCTTTCTATTTTACTCTAGCAACTCCACTGCATTTATATAGAAATATTAATCCTATAAAAAGTACTAAAATATGCTATTAAATAAAGTTAAAAATCTGTCTTAAAATTTCTGGTGTCTAACCTTTAATATAAGAATAAAAATCACAATTCTGAAAGAATAATTCCTGCATTTAAGAGTTAAGTTTTACAAAATCAAAAATTATATAAAATAAGGTACGTAGATGCTCATTTATTAAAATATTTACTAATTTGCAACATTTTAGTATTTACTTGTATTGCAGATGTGCAACATACACTGTAAAAAAAATTCATCAATAGACACAAATTTTTTCATAAAATTTTACGGAATAGTTTCATTTTTCTAAGAAAACAGTACCATTTCCGTAATTGAGATTTTGCTATTATAAATCCGTATAAATCCACCATGTTTTCCCTAAATTTTACGGAATATTACTGTATTGCTTTCAAAACAGTACAAGTTCCTCAAATGATCTTTTGAAATAGTTGCTTTTGTTTGGAAAGCAAAGTAATTTATTATTGTATATATTTGTTTTGTCTTACAGTAATATTATTTTTTTTAATCCCATTATTGGCTAAATATGACTCTATATTGAAAATATATTCAGTGATTTCCAATAATGGCTAAATAGTATGTTTTACATGAGTTTTCAAGTAAAACCGATAAAAATTATGGCGCCATCTAAAATTTGTATTTTTTAACAACACGCTATAATATTTCTCTGTCTCTCTCTCTCTCTCTCCCTCTTCCTCTCTCTCTTTTTAAAAAAATAAAAGGCTAACGTATTTTTAGATATTTAAAAAAATTAAAATCTTATTAATATCTTTTTAGGTGCGTTCGTAATTATATAAATACGTAGCACCTATAGTTGTCGTTCAGTCCGTCTGTCTGTCCGTCCGTCTGTCTGTCCGTCCGTCTGTCCGTCCGTCTGTCTGTCCGTCCGTCCGCATATAATAGAGCAAAAACTACCCAACCGAATGGTCTGAAATTTTAAATATATGATTGTTGTAAAATTTTGTCGAGCCATTTCAAATTTTATGAAAATCGGATGTATAGTTAAATTACAGGGACTGTCAAAAGTTTTTCTTTACATTACGGCCAATGGAAAAAATTATTGCACGTGCATTTTAATGATGTTAAAGCTTTCCGAATGGTCTCAAATTTTAAACATATAATTATTGCGACATTTTGTCGAGCCATTTCAAATTTTATGAAAATCGGATGTATAGTTTAATTACAGGGACAGTCAAATTTTTTCTTTACATTAAAGCCAATGGGAAAAATTATTGCAAGTGCATTTTAATGATGTTACAGCTTTCCGAATGGGCTGAGAGTTTAAATATATAATTGCTGCAAAATTTTGTCGAGCCATTTCAAATTTCATGAAAATCGGATGTATAGCTTAATTACAGGAACAGTCAAAAGTTTTCCGTTACATTACGGGGAATGGGAAAAAATTATTGCAAGTGCATTTTAATGATGTTACTGACTATGCACTTATGAATTGCACTTATGTTCTTGCAAAACTAAATGAATAAATAAATAAATAAATAAAAATAAATAATATTAAAATAAAATTTTAAAAATCTTTCAAAAAAGAGACAGTTATTGCTTTTAAAACATTCTTTCATACCTGTAATATTTTAAGGAGTAAAATTTATCTTTTATAAGTCATAAAGCTAAAAAGCTAAACGTTCAGAGTTATAGGGGGGGGGGGGGAGATGTGTAAAATATTCAGAATTGTATATTCAATTGAAAAACATTTTCTCTATGAAAATACCTTCCTTTTTTAACATGTTAGGTTTTGTTTTATAAAAGACATCTGAAATAAGTAAAGATATTTCAACAGGCAGTTAGTGAAGCTGTGGCGTAATCGTTAAGGGTACTAATCGGAAAGAGGACACTTCCCTGATTTTAATCCCGTCAGGGTAAGTGTTGTTGATTTAGTGTTGTTGTGATTTTCTGACCTTGATGTAAAAGTGTTCTTGAAAAGCGAAGTGTGAAATTCATAAATATGAAAGTTTCTCCTTGGAAAATTATTATATTTTGTCTTTGAGACGGAAATTTTTAAATACAAAAATATGAAGAAACTGAAATATTTTGTGAAAAAACGGAATAAATTTTTCTGGAATGTACAGAAAAAAATTTCCTTTAAAATACGGGAATAGTACTGGCGTCTCGATTGCCAGTACAATTTCCGTATTTTAACGGGTTTTTTTTTTCCTTACAGTGTACGAAAAGGTTGACGTATTATACGAAAAACGTATCTCTGATTTTTTTCATTATTTTTCCTGTGTAATAAACCTTTGCGTTAATCATATATATATTTTTTCAAAACAAAATAAAAAATCATGCATTTAAGGGTTAAAGGCCGATCTCGTGGAACTTGTTTTGCCCTCTTTCAAAAGAGTAAAAGCTGTTGAAATTTTTATTCTGGTATAAAAAAAAAAAACTCATCCACACATGCCTAATTAACACATTACTGACGGTATATTTTTGTGATATCTGTGTTTTAACACATTCACGACCTAAAACGAGAATTCTCATTTTCATTCAAAAAACATCATTGACTAAGGGCGTGGCTTTTACCTTACAGAAAATGCATTTATATCATGTTGTCCATATTTTTTCAGATTGTAAGACATTTTATATTAAATTCGTACATTGAAAGATATTTACCGATGCATAAACTTAGGAAACATATCTAGACACCAATTTAGAAAAGACTTTCAAAACAGGGAGGAGCTTGTACTGTTTTAACACATTGCCGACGAGCAATTTTTATCAAATCTAAATTTTAAAATAGTAAAAGGTAAGCTCCTCCCTATTCTGAAAGTCTTTTGTAAATTGGTGTTCTATTTGGTCGTTTGAAAAGTCGTTTCCGTTTGGCAAAATCAATTCGTACCGGAAAATTCTGCCCTTTAATTATTAGACATTAGCTATCCAAATTAATATCTAATAATTAAATGATAGAATTTTCCTGCACGAATTAATTTTCTCAAACTAAAACGACTTTCCGAACGACCTAATATATACGTTTCCCAAGTTAATGCATCAGTAAATATTTTTCAATGTACGAATTTAATATAAAATGTCTTACAATCTAAAAAAAATATGGACAACATGATAAAAATGCATTTTCTGTAAGATAAGAAGCTACGCCCCTTAGTCAGTGATGTTTTTTTTAATGAAAACGGGAATTCTCGTTTCCGGTCGTGAATGTGTTAAAATTCAGATTTTATAAAAATTGCCCTTCGGCAATGTGTTAAAACAGTAGAAGCTCCTCCCACTTCTCAAATATTTCGTAATTTGTTTCCCAGACAGGTTTCTCAAGTTTATGCATCAGAACTGAAAAAAATGTGTTCTCAAAACTGAATAAAAAGTACTCAATTTTAAATACGTCACATACTCAAAATAGCTTCTATCCAAATATACTCAAACATTGAGAAACACGTGTACTCTTTTTTGATACCATGGATCTACTCAAATATGAACCTTGATGCATTCGTTTTTGATCTTATGGATGTATTCAAATATGAAGTGTTTATGTGCTATTTTTTTATTCCATGTATGTATTCAAAAATGAACTTTGAAAGTAAATGCTTTTTGTTAAACATTCAATACTTTTTTTTCTTATTTTATCTAACACTAGAACCGCCAAGCTATTTTACTCAATTTTTATAAAGTGTTTCACACCAGAATTTTTATTTAAAACTATCTAACTTATTTAATTTTAATGGATTGGCATATGACCATGACATATGGCCTATCTTTGTGCTTCTTACATATAACATATCTTATGAAAAAATTTCTCGTTCCAATTTATATTAACAATTTTGGCAGGGGTCAAAATGACCCCTAACGGCGATTCTAGTGTTAATTAGCTGAATCTTCTGTTAATATTTAATTAATGCAAATATTAAAGTATGCGCACAATTTTAAAATAATTTAAAAATGCTTGAACACAACGCTCTTGTCATAAAAGTATGAAGTAAAACAAGATGGCCGACTGTAACACGTGCGAAACCAAAATAAGGTACTGGGATAAAAGACATTTCATAAAACACTTTCAAAACCAAAATAAATTAAAGGGAAAAATATTTTTCTTGACAAAAGGACTGCCTCCACCTCTCCCGACACTTTACTACAGATTAACCCTTTCTGTCCCAAATTATGAATTCACGAAAATTTCATTTTCTAAAGCATTTTTCGTGAATTTTTTAAACTACATTAGAAGATTTACACAACCATTTAATAAATTTTAGAAAGATTTTACCGATTAAAATTAATTAATTAAATTCGATGTTATAGGGACTTTGTGCAATATTATAACCCCAGTCAAATATTTTATTTAAAATATTTTTTTTAGAATTTTCTAGAATTAGGAAATGTACAAATATAATGTTCGTACAATAGAAATATAGAAATATTTCCAAACTGAACCCCCCCCCCCTCCCCAATCTTTCAACGTCCAGAAAGCTGAAAAGAGGCAAATGCAGAAAAAATCATCCTTTTAAAAATATTTTTGTTTTGTGCAACCAATAATGCTTTTAGAGCAAGATAAATTAAAGTATCTATAACTGATTCTAAACCGTATTACTACTAATTGAACTATTAAATTTATTTGATAACAAGTTATTTGAATAGTACTTTAAAGTACCATCGCGGCATAAAGGGTTAAAGTAAAAATGTTCTGACATTTATTTCTTGCTCAAAATTATTAACAAGAAACATTTAATTGATTAAGGAAAAATAGCAAAATTATTATCAAGATTTTTATAAACAACAACAATAAATTACAAATATTTTTATAACAAGAGCATTGTTTCAAAGCATTTTTAGATCATTTTAAAATACTGTGCATAATGTAATATTTACATTAATTTAATATTTAAAGAAAGTACGGCTGATGACACTAAAATAGGAAAAAAATGCATTGAATATTTAACAGGGAGCACTTACTTTCAAAGTTGTCGGCAAAATATTGGAAGTGACATTCATCTAATTTTCTGTTTTTTCATGAACAAATTCATCTCACTTAGCACACAGGCCAGGCCGACTATGGGTGAATATACGAAGCATTCGCAACAGCAACGTATAGTAATCTTACACAAAAGAAGACGCAAGATACAGTTCCTTTCGACGAATAAAAATATAATATTTTTCCTCTGATTTCCACAGCGTATCAAATTGATTTCCTATTAATAAACATTTTGTATGCCGCCATGAATGAAATAAACCATTACAAAGTGCATAATTATCGTTTCGTTTGGATCTGATAACATGAGATGTATCAAAATTGAGAAATCATAGGTTCATTTTTTATCCGAGCATATTCAATTTGATATGAGTACATTGATTTACTCAATTTTGTGTACTTTGTTTTTTTTTCAGTGAGTAAATAATTTTCTGTGTACGGATTCAATATGAAATGTCTTGCAAAATAAAAAAATATGGACGAAATGGATATACATACATTTTCTGTAAGATAGAAGCCACACTGTAAGACAATGATTTTTTTAAATAAAACAATTCAAAAGAAAATTTTAAATAAAAACAATAAATTTTCGTTTCTGTCAATATTTTGTTAAAATATTTTGACAAACTGTTTTTTTTTTTTTTTTTTTTTTTTTTAAGTCGAAAGTGAAACGTTCAGATTTTCAACTATCGAAATCTCAAAATGATATGACCGGCAGTTTTTTTAGAAAAATGACTTTCCTTATAATTCATAAAAGATTCATACGTTATCATATAAATATTTAATTACTACCATAAGAAATGTAGATTTTATTAGCCATCGCCAACACACAAACTCGAAGACAAACAAACACACACGCACACACACACAGAGAGAAAGGGAGAGAGAGGGAGATCTTTTCTTTCGTTAGTATAGAAGATAAATTTTGAAGATTGAGTAATCCTTATGTAAGTAAACGATATATAACTTCAAGTTTTTTATATCATACAGAGTGTTTATAAACCAATGGAACAAATGTTAAGTGATTATAATACGTATCAAGATTAAAAAAAAAAAATAAATTAATTTGTTTGTTGGTAATGCAATGGACACAAAAATTAAATATGTCTTGTTAGGAATCTAGCCCTCTAAGTGTTTGGGGCGTATTATTCCGTTCACTAAGCTCCAAGTTTCACAGCAATACAAGCAATATTTAAGATAATATAATTCTATAGATTTATGGAATTTTAAATATATTGAAGAATTATTAATAATCTTAAGAATTACATTCATATTTGTAATTGAGTTTTTTTTATAATGTTGAAATAATCATATTTTATTAGCATTTAAAACAAAATGCAAAGAAAACAACATTACAATTTTACCCTTTTGCAAGACGCTCAGAGGGCTAGGAATACACACCTAAATGCCATTGAATAAGGGATAGCAACTTGGGCCTCCTTTGGCCTTGAAAACGGCTGTTGAACGACGGGGAATAAATTTTAGAAATTTGCACTGTTTGAAGTTTGAAACCAGTAATCTACTTACTCAGTCTAAAATACGGAGTATCTGGCTCCAAACCGAACTCTAATTTTCATTCATAACTTTAAAAGTAATGAAGATAGCGTAACAATATTTTCAATAAATCTTCTATATGTGAAATATGATGACATCGTGTGCGTGATGAAAATGGCTGCTATTCGCGTCCAAACAGCATTGAGATCAAAATGGCATTATTTGGAATGTGGCTGAGAATAGATAAGGTATAAGTGACAAAATTACACTGCATTTGAAGCATTTTACACAAAACCATTGCATATCATACAAAGAAAAATTAATCTAATGAAAATCAGCTAAAATATCCTCATTAATGCTAAGGCTGCTCGTCATTCAGTTTCTGAATTCCCTTCGGTAATGTTAAGTCTATGGGCATTTGATGCATTCTTATATTTAAAATATATCCCCGGGAAATTAATATTTTTAACTTATGTTTTCGATGTACTCTTCTTAAATGATGCCTCTTTTTTTTCTTAGTTCTGAAAATATTTCTAAAATCTATGATTAATTTTATATGAAGTGTTAAAATTTTACTCCCAGTTCTTTCGCTTTTAACACATAAAATATTAAATTAATTATAGATTTTAGAAATATTTTGACAATTAAGAAAAAAAGAGACATCCTTTAAAAAGAGCATACAGAAAGCAGAAATAAAAAATATTAATATCCTGAGTAGATATTTTAAATATAAGAATGCATCAAACGCCCATAGATTTAACATTACTGTTGTTCTTTCACTAATATTAATTTTCACTAAGTCCGTGGATATTGACAGAACAAACAGTTTATTAAACGAAAACACTGCACAAACACATAACAATTAATTTAAAGATAAATTTCTCACACAGATTACTTTTTCATAATAACTTCACACAGAATAATTTTTTACGTCTACACTCTTCTATCGTTTGCACGCAGACTGAGTGTGGCGGGGGAAAAGACTGGCAGTGGGCAGATATAATGCGCATAAAAAATGTTCGCTCGCCTTTAAACCCAACACACCCCTCCTGCGAGAGATACATTTTTTTTTTTCTCTTCAAACAATTCCAAAAAACACATATACATATACATACAAAAATTACACACAAATTACATACAATAATTACACATATCATAATAGTGAAATACTTTCCATAGAATATAACAACTTATCTTCATTTACACCTTTAGTAAGGAAATCAGAAATAATATGTTCACTTTGAACATATTCCAATGAAATAATACCTTCTGACAATAAATCCCTGACAAAATGAAATCTTAAGTTCATGTGCCTAGATTTATTTGAGGATTTTGTACATTTAATCCACTGTATCCACTATCAGTGCTTAAAATTATGGCATCTTTTATAAATTGGTTACAATTTAACTCAGACAATAAGTTTACAGCCCATATTATATCCTTACAGATTTCTGAAATAGAAAATAATTCTGCTTCACATGTAGAAAGACTAACACTTTTTTGTTTACGACATTTCCAAGATACTAATGGCTTTCCTAACAATACAACTCCCTTTGAAAAAGACTTTCCATTTTCTCCATTTCCCCAACTAGCATCTGAACTACTATTTAAATACCCAAATTCGTTGCTGTAAAATAATTTTTTGTCTTTTGTACCTTTTAAATACCTTAATACTCTTTTAGCCAAAATGTAATGCCTTTTCTCTGGTTTGTGATTAAATTGAGACAAATAAGTTGTGACAAATGATATATCAGGACGTGTTCTATTGGCTAAATATAAAAGTTCACCAATAATTTCCTGATACATAGTTATGTCAAACAATTCATTTGTTGGAGGAAAACTTTTATCTTCACCTTTAACAATAGGTGTTTTCACAGATTTACAATTTTCTAAATTATGTTTTACCAACAATGATTCAATATATTCAACTTGTGACAGACTTATACCTTTTTCATGTTTTTCAATTTCTATACCCAAAAATTTAGAATTCTTATTTTCGTACAATTCAAATGCATTTTTAATTTTAGAAACAATATTTTCATATATGGTTTGATTATTACAAAAGATAGCTAAATCGTCCACATACATACATAATATAAAAATGTTATCATTTTCAACTTTAATGAATACACAGTTATGAGAAGCTAATTGATTTAATCCAATATTACCGAGTTCCTCTTTTATTTTTAAATACCAATTTCTACCCGATTGGGGTAATCCATAAATACTCTTTTTCAGTTTACAAACTTTATTAACCCCTATCAGTTTTTAATAACCAGGTGGTGGTGACATATATAAAGTTTCTTCTAAATCACTGTATAAATATGCTGTTTTTACATCAAAAAAACTTAACAATCAAATTTAATTTAGCTGCAAGTGCAATTAGTAATCTAAATGACTCAATATTTACAACAGGTGAATGTGATTCAGTATAATCTTTGTTTTTAATTTGATTAAAACCAGCTGACACTAATCTAGCTTTATATTTTATTTCCTTATTGTCGCCCTCTTTTAAAGCATAGACCCATTTACTTTTAATCAATTTTGTTTTTTCCGGCATATCAACAATTTCCCAAACATTATGCTTAATTAAAGAATCAAATTCATTTTTCATGGCTATTTCCCAGTCATGTGAATTCACATTATTTATTGCCTCTAAATAATTACTCGGGACATTATCAGTTAAATTAGCTGACGAATATTTACTTTTCAATCTTTCTGACCTTCGAACTTCAGTCATATTTTCACTTTGGTCTTTTATTTTGTTATTTCGATTCTTTTTCCCCGTGCCTTCATGTCTAGCCGGAGACAAATTATGTTCTGTTAATGGGGTTGCGCAACTGCTTTTTATTTCGCTTGTGTCAGAAATTTCTAAATTGAGAGATTTATTCTTTTGATTTTCATGAATTTCATTCTCTTCCAGAAAATTTTTATTTATTAGCGGTTCAATATCCCAACACTCGGAAAATTTACTTAATCCAAAATAGTTACTTCCCTTTATAGTTTCATTGAACTTAACAGAACGTTCCTCAATCACTTTTTTATTTTTTACATCATAAATACGATATCCCCTCCTATCTCTAGCATATCCTAACATAATTCCACTTCTTCCTGGTACATCGAATTTATTTGTCATTGTTTTAGGAATATGAAAATAAGCTAAACAACCAAATTTTCTTACATAATTTAAATTGGGCTTTTTACCTGTCCAAATTTCTAAGGGGATTTTTTCTTTTCCTTTACGCGGTGTTATATTAGATACCTGTGTACTACAATTGATAGCTTCTGCCCAGAATTTGGTGGGAAGTTCACTTTCATACAATAAAGACCTAGCCCTTTCTAATAGAACTCTATTCGCTCTTTCAGCCTTTCCATTTCTTTCGCTGTTATATGGGACAGTTTTTTCGTGAAAAATACCTGCATTAGCAAGATAATTGTCAAATTCGGTATTTACGAATTCGAGCCCATTATCACTTCTCACTTTTTTAATTCTTTTACCCATAAGATTTTCATATTTAGCTTTAAATTTATAAAATACATCAAACACTTCGTTTTTACTTTTGAGGAAGTAAGTAAAATACATTCCAGAAAAATCATCCACTAATATCATAAAATATTTTGCCCCACCAAGTGATTCAGGTTGTATCGGGCCACATAAATCCAAATGAAACAATTGCATAATGTCAGAACTTTGGTCAATATCAATATTCGGATGACTTCTCCTGGTTATTTTACTTATGTCACATGTATCACACTTAAAATCAGACACATTTACATCTTTAAGATCTATATACTCTTTCATTTTTAACATATATTTTGAATTTAAATGACACAATCTGTTATGCCACAGTTCATAATTACTAGCACTCTTATCAGTAAAATTACACTCAGAATTATAGGCAGGTTGAAGTTTAATCTCAAGTCGATTATCATTTGTATATGCTTTAGTTAGAAATTTATTATATTTGTCAAAAATTAGCACACAGTTATTTTCAGAAATAATTCTACAACCCTTATCCATTAAAGCAGTAACAGATAATAAATTATATCTCAAATCTGGTACAAAACTAACATTGTTTATTGTTAAATGTATAGAATTATTTTTACTTACCGTATCACATGATACCGTACCTGTACCTTTCGAAATTATTTTGGAATTTTTACCTGCTTGATAGATATCCTTTTCTTCCGGAATTAGATTCCTGAACCATATTTTATCTTTACACATATGCGAGCTGACCCCGCTGTCTAATAACCATATATTATCACATAGTTCACATTGTTCCGATGAAATAGTAAGTACCGAATTGTTTCTGTCCTTAACTGGATAATTTACATCGTAGTGCGTTTTTCTTCTTTGTCGATTTCCATTGGACCTGTCATTTCTTGAAATATTATTCCTGTAAAAACAATCCTTGGCTATGTGATTTGGACGTCTGCAAATGTAACAAAGTCTCGGACTTTTGTTTTTCCTGGAGTAGAATACTTCAGCGGCGGTCCCTTCAGAACGAGCGGTATTGGTCAGTTCTTCTTCCCGTAGAATTTCTAGTACTTCATCCATACTTTTCTCACGTTGTTTTTTTAATATATCTCTTACTTTCGAGAGCTTTCCTTTCAGTCCTCGTACCGTGTAGAATACAAGTTCTCTATCTGTTATAGCCAATCCAAGTGTTTGACATTTTGTTGAGATGCCTCGAGCTCTGGCTATACAGGGTGTCCGGTCTCGACGGTGTCCAATGGCTAATTCCTAAACCGTTAGTCATAGACATATAGTTTCAATTGCAAAAATGTTTTAAATGAGGTAAAGAATTATTTTTAAAGCGATTTTTGTCAAGAAAAACATTTATTAAAAAATTACGAAATTTAAATTTTTATACGGTCCCCAGGTCCTATAAGTGATATTTAGTAAAAGTATCCTATTGCACTGACAAGTAAGACAAAAAAAGTCCCATTCCTCTGCGATTAAAACTGACCGAGTAATAGATGTTTAAAGTTGGAGTATCTTTTTTGCTGCAAAATAGGGGTCAGTCACAAATTTACTAGAAATAAAAATAATCGTCAGATATAAATTTAACATTAAACATTGAGAGTAAATTAACATTACAAATATATTTTGAGATTTTTGTTCATTCTGAAATATTAAAACGAAATATACAACTTGTACTAAAAATATAAGTAAAAAAAAAAATAAATAACAGAAATTTTGTTAAATGATTATAAAAGCAGCAGTCACAACACTTTAGAAAATGATACATAGTTAGATTACCTAATCTAAAACTTAATTAATAAAAATTAATGTTATCTTAAAACGTGCTCGAAGTGCACGATGCAGAAACACAATTGGCTACAATGCAGAAATGTACATGTGAAATAAATTCTTCTTCTACTTTTTTCAACATTGTAGGTGTTACAGATCAGAGCCATAGCAATACGATTCCACAAATCTGCACGACTACTGGATTCTCTTTCATATGCCTTATTTTTCAGAAAACCCCAAAGAAAAAAATCTAAAAGATTCAAATCTGGCAACCTGGGAGGGCACTTAATACGACCTCCATATCCGATAATATTATTTCCAAAAGTACTGGTTTGATTTTGGTCTCTAAAATATTTTTTTTCAAACAACTTTTTATAAAGAACTAAAAAGTTGAATTTGAAAAAAGCATAATATCATCAAAATGTATAATAAACAATCCCTGCTCATACATCGTAATGTATCTGACTTCTTTTGTGCGGCACTGTATAAAAAATATAAACGCAACGCACTTTCATTTGGAAAAATTACATTGTGAATCTCTATGCCTTACATAAATGTTACTGATTTTGATTTTAAAATTTTTGTTTGTAGACAATAATCTATACAAAATTTTTGGAGTGGTCCTGTAAAATAAATATAAATAGTACGTACCTAAAATCATATTAATATTACATTGTCATTGGATTTACATAATTATGCAAAATTTAATCTTGATCGGATATTTGGAAGTGAGTTAAAATTGGAATACACATTTTGAATTAGGAAGACATACATACGAACGTCGTAAGTTAAAAGCTTATAAAAGTAATACAACTTTTTAAAATAAAATCATCAAAAGGAACACACTCATTTCCTTACCAAAAAAAAACCCCAAAAAATGTCAAATTTCAATTAAGGACATCAGTTTCGAAACTCGCCTTATCCGAAATTTAAAAAATCGTGTTTCTCTATCAATCTATTCTATTGGTATAACTGTACCAATCAAACACCACGATCTCCAAATTTTCAATGAATACCAATGGGCGCATTTAAAGGTTTTATGCGATTTCCCAAAATTTGATTTTCTCGATAAGGCGAGTTTTGAAACTCACTTCTTCAATTATTTTAACCAATCTGAAAGTTAATTATTAAAAATTAACACTACCGTAATATTTATAATAGGGCAGCACCTTCAGTTAAATTGCTTTAAAAATACTTCTTTACATTATTTAAAACCTTTTTGTAATTGGAACCATATGTCTTTGACTAACGATTTAGGAATTAGCCATTGAACATCGTTTGGAGTGGATTCCCTTTATAAAACTTTAAGCACTTCGTGTACGACCCCTAAAAGCTTGGTCCAACTCATCTGTTTTCGGTTACAGAAAAGTGGTTTAAGTCATAAAATTGAAAATGTCATAACTCGGTCAATTTTAGTGTTAGATGAATGGGACTTTTTTTGCCGTACTTGTTAGAGAAATAGGAAAAGTTTACTAAATATCACTTATAGAACCGGGGGACCGTATAAAAATTTAAATTTCGTAATTTTTAAATAAATGTTTTTCTTGGCCTAAATAGCTTTAAAAATACTTCTTTACCTCATTTAAAACATTTTTCTAATTGGAACTATATGTCTATGATTAACGGTTTAGGAATTAGCCATTGGACACCGTTGAGACCGGACACCCTGTATAGTCATTTGCAGATTCATTTGACTTTATTTCTAAATTCTTCAACTGGTTGCCGGCATCTATTCTTCTATCTTCTGCTTGACCGGTAAAAGTCGATCTTATTTTTTCCCATAACAATTTTGCATTTTGTTCAGCTGCGAACTGCAGTGCCTGTTCATCAGATAATGATAGCTTTATGTATGCGACGGCATCGCTATTTTTTTGGTCCCATTCGGCAGAATCCTTCTCACTCAGCCCTTCTGCTTTTACTTCGGATATGACACTATCCAATCTTTTAAGGCTTAAAGCAGCTTTTATTTTAAGACTCCATATAAAATAATTAGTTCCGTTTAATTCGGGGACGTTTAACTTGTCCATGGTTTCTTTTAACAAAATTAATTTCGATTTAGAATATCAACCACGCTCTGCTACCATTTTGTTGTCCTTTCACTAATATTAATTTTCACTAAGTCCGTGGATATTGACAGAACAAACAGTTTATTAAACGAAAACACTGCACAAACACATAACAATTAATTTAAAGATAAATTTCTCACACAGATTACTTTTTCATAATAACTTCACACAGAATAATTTTTTACGTCTACACTCTTCTATCGTTCGCACGCAGACTGAGTGTGGCGGGGGAAAAGACTGTCAGTGCGCAGATATAATGCGCATAAAAAATGTTCGCTCGCCTTTAAACCCAACAATTACTAAGGGGAATTCGGAAACTGAGTGACGAGCAGCCTTAAAGATGTGAACTAAAACTAAGGGTTTAGCGTGTAAGCGAGACACCTTTTATTTTGGACTAAATAAATAGATTGTGACCCTGATTTCCATACATCTTTTTTTTTTCTTGAGCGTATTATCGCATCTAAAAGTCTTTTTCACTAGTTTAGAAACACCCTGCATAACGTCAAGTGTGTTATACTGTAAAACTTGTGAAAACGGAACTTGTCTATATTAGAATAATCCTGCCTTTAACGGGAAAAGCTGACGGTATCTATAGAAAGAGCCCCATACAAATTTACCTGCAAAGGGAGAAACCTGTTTAAAACGAAATTATTTCGAGTCCGAAGCGATTCCGGATTTACTGCATTATGTAACTCTAAATTAGTACTCTTAATTAATTTTAAAAGAAGCATTGTAGAAAACACCTATATTGTTTAGCTCTTCAGTCTAAATTAAAAACTTTTCAAAGACGTTTATTTTTATTTTTATTTTTTTATTTTTTTTACTTTTTTAAATTTTTAAATTCCTGAAATTGTCACTGACTGAAGCGTATCATTTGTCCAATAAAGACATAATTTGCAGAAGAATATTCAGTTACGACATAAAATGTTCCGATAACTCTTTTTTGTTTCATCTTCAATCTATTTTATGGATTCAAAATGAATAAAAACGTCAAAAATATAGTCTTTCCTTTTGTAACGAAAAAATAGACTATGAAGAAATCAATGATAAATTTAGGAGATGGACATTTTTTATACATTTTTAGCGCATAAGAATGACGTTAAAATCCTTTTCCCGAGGCATAAAAAATCAGAAGAAAAGCTCAAACATAAATTTAGAACGTGGATAGGTTTTATGATATTCAGTTTTAGTGGAAACGCTCTTCGTGTATGGACTAATAATATAATTTACATCTTATAGTTTTGGCCATAACTCAGAAAAGATTCTTCTACTAAAAAAGTATTTATTTGTTTATTTATTTTACAAACAAAAAATGCTTCTGGCTTTATGGCTTTGAGAGGTAAACATACAAGTCCAATACTCATTTTTTGAAAAAAATATACTTGGATGTATACATTTACAGCAGTGGCGTGGCGTGAAAATTTTCGGTGGTCATCGCAATTATTTAAGCTTGTGGTGAAAAATTATTAACTCTAAAATTCAATGGTTGAATGTTCAAAAAAGAAACTTTAAATCTTACCTTCACTTATACATGAACTCCAAATGTTCTGCTAAAACTGGATCGTAGAGTTTTAAAAGCTTATTAAGAGTTTTAAAATATTGCTTGGTCATCGCCGCATCCAGCGATGACCGGACGCCACGCCACTGATTTACAGTTACCAGTGATATAACTAGAATTAGACTTGTGAAAAATACCCAAAAATGTAATATATATATATATATATATATATATATCTACAGTAATAAGTGATACTCATTGATAGTATTGCATTTAAATGTATTATTACATTTTCGTATAGTTTTAGTGTGTTTTTCAAGGGGGTCATTCCACGTAAAATGAGCAAAAATTTAAAAAAAGTCGTGGCCACATAGTAACCAATTTTCATAAAATTGTATACACAGGTTTAATTCATATTAAAATAGAGCTCAAAATATCCTCACAAAAAATAAATTATTTTAGCAGTTTTGGACATTTAAAACACTTGTGATAAAGAATGACATGTGTGCAATCGTCCAAAGTTGCAAGTTTGAAGTTCTGTATCTTAAAAACTATTTAACAGAAATGATTTTTTTTTTTTTTTTTTTTTTTTTTTTTGCAGTATTGTAACCTGAAAAATTATCTTCCTATTTATTGAGTAATAATAATCTGGTAACACCATGATTAATCTTTAATTGGTGGTAAAAAATGAAAATTTGTGAATTTTGAGAAAATTAAAAACGTTATAAAAATCAAAGGAGCTCAAAAACATCTGTGAGATTGATGTCGGATGTAGTATTACATATGAAGATCAAATTCCCCAAGTTTGAAAGTTGTCATTTATTTCGTTCATCTTCAAAAAAGTTAGAAACTTAAAAAAAATTACAAAATCATAATTTTTCCTCTTATGTATGAGTAAAAATATAAATGAAAGAAAGGTCCGACATTAAAGATATTGCACAGACATAAAGATCAATAAGTCCATGATACGCTCAAAAAAATTCAAGATTGCCTTTTGATTCCTAACATATCAAAAATGGGTTCAAAAAGGTAATATCTGTTTCATTCCGCCCCACCAGTGGCCGAGAGGTTATGCTCTCGATGCTGGTAGACGGGAGGTGCTGGGTTCGAACCCAATCGCGCCCGTCGTCCTAATCGTTCGGAGTTTTCGTGGTTTTCTTCGGACCGTGGATTTTCCATGCGTAAATACGGATTAGGTTCCCTTAGAAAGACCCCCACGGAGGGCACTTCCCCACCGGGCCTATATCCTTAGTGTAGATAATTGGCCGTCAACAATCAACCCAACCCAACTGTTTCATTCCATGAGATATTCATGATGAATTCGCGCTCGTTTCTTAAAATATTGCACAATTTCAAGATAAAAAAATGGGGTGCTGCCATCTATTTTCTTTTTATCTGGATTTAGGATTAATATGCAATTTGTTGTCCAAACTGAATCATTTTTTCTACTTTAATTAAATATATTCTTAAGGTAAAAATAAACTGAAAGCAAGAATAAAAGCTTCTGTATTTAAAATATACACTTTTATCTATAATATCAAATAATTTAAAAGATTTAAAAAGCTTCCCTTCACTTTCAAAGAAGTGGTAGAAATATTGCATTTTACCCTCAATATTTTTTACTATTTATTTTTTTTCTCATTAAGGAATAAAAAGGCAAGAATTAAATTTTCGATATTTAAAATATATACTTTAAGCTATAGCGTCAAAAAAATTTAAACTTGTCAGTGTTGTCTTCCTTGCTTAAACGAGTAATAGAAATATTGCATTTTACCCTCAAAATTTTTGAAAAATAATTTTTTCGTCATTACGGAATAAAAATACAATTACTAACTTACGCCAATATTTTACTTATTATTCATTGTTAATTATAAATAATTTTTAATATAGTTTTTCCATTCCTAAGGCTAATAATCAAAATTGAAATTTTAAGCATTTAGACAAAACCTTGATTTTGCATCCACTTTTGTTCTAAATTTTAATACTTAAATAAACAATCCTGAAATCTATTATTTTACATTTACTCATAAATAGATATGATCTACTTATATACTGGTTTTCATTAAAATCTCTGACATAGCTGCCACAGCTGATTTGCTCATTTTGCATGGAATGACCCAAAGGCAGAATATAATGCAGAGCTGCCAAGTCTCCGGCTCTTTTGATATTAGTCTTTTAATGCAGAATATGTTTTTTTATTTAATTAGAACATCTGGGCAATTTAAAATAGCAACATTTTCTCTAAGATCATAGCGGTGTGGAAAAAGACGGAGACCTGGCAACTCTGATAATGACTTTTACTTTTCCATTTTAATAACTATGTTTTTTTTTTTTTTTTTTTTTTTTTTTTTTTCTAAAGAAGTAATAGTAGTAAGTAATATTGTAATAGAGTTTTTTTTTTTTCAGACTTCCGTTTTTTGGCATATTTACAAGTTTTACTGGTCAGAGATTCCGAAAAACATGTTTATACAAAATGTCTGTCTGTCCGTCCGCATGTGTGTATGTCCGCTTTTTATTATCAAAAAGTGTATGAAGTTATGCATAAAATTGAACTTAATTTCATGTATATGTTTTTAGCTATAGCAAGCAGGCCCTCCTGAAATTTTGAAATATTTCGCCGGGAGGGGGCGCTGTTATAGCGATTTTTGTGCCATTTTCGTTATTGTACAATCAAAAAGTGCATGAAGTTATGAATAGAATAGAACCAAATTTCATGTACATATATTTTGGTTATGACAAGCAAGTACTCCTTGAATTTGGAAATATTCTGCTGGAAGGGGGCGCAATAATAGCGATTTTTGTGCAATTTTCTTGATTTTTCGTAGTTCTGTTGTATATCAACGACTCGTGCAGAGACGAGAACTTCGCATCCTGCTAAACCGTCAATTTGCAAGCAGCTGAAGTACAACAGAATAACTAAAAATATTGATTTTGTTAAATATTATTTTCCAGATTTATTCGCTTTTACTCAGATTATTAAAATGAAGCAGAAACTTAAGATGAAAATCAAAGTTGGTGTAGTATTGAACTTATAACACTGAAAGATTAATATGTGTAACAACCTTTTGAATTATTAACATGTTTGAGAAAGAAGAAAGTTTTGTGATTGACATATCCGACTAGTTTCATTCCAGTTATTGCTCTATGAAACTTAAAAATTTCATTGATATTCAAAAATTAATTAATGAAAACATTAAGACTTCGCAAGAGAATGCTTCAAAATGTTATATTCAGACTTTCCTTTGACAGTTCAATGTAAACTTAAAAGTGCTTGTTTTATGCTTTCTTGATAGTTGAATAACTTTCTCTTCAAGACATTACAAATAGTTTTTCAGTTTAAATAAATGTTCTTTTTTCTAGTGAATAAAAATTATTAATGTATAAAAAATTAGTAAAGTTGATTTTTTTTTTTTTTTTTTTTTTTTTTTTTTTTTTTACATTTAACTCTTATTTAATTTTTTAAAGAATTTCAAATATTAAATTTGACCACTTCAAGAACAGTAAAAATGAGTGTTGTAGCTAAGCTTTATTTTCTTTTAATAATGAATGCGGTAAAAAAAGGAAATCATAAGCATGAAAGAAAGCTAATGTGTGCTATAGGCGAACACCGACTTTATTAAAAAAAAAACACCCCATCCTGACTTCGCTGAACCCATGATATAAATATGTGACTGGTACCAACCGACTAATACTAACGTGTACTAATTAATAATATATTTAAAAATTTGCTTAGTGGTCGTCTGCATAGAGAAATTGTTTTAAACTTTAAAATCTTCAAAAATAATAGTTAATTTTTATATCGTATTTGATTTCTCTGGTATATTTAAAAATTTTAGTATAACTCAAACACTTCTTGGTGGAAAGACCTGTAATTTTGGATCCCCATATTTGATGCTTCTAGAAACCGATTTCTATTAAAAACGACATAGGTTGTAATTGATATATTTTATGCAAATCCAAAATTACAGCTCATTTTGCTAAGTAGGTTTTGAGTCATGCTTAGAAAATTACCCACATTGTAATCTGTTTTGCAATGATTAGAAAATAGAAGTTCCAAAATGTATGCTTGCGTACTTCATAAACTATTTCACCGTATTGATGTTGGTTATCCCAAGGTAAAATTTACCGGAGAATGTAATTTAGTGCGATTTTTATGTATAGAAAATCCTCTAAGCAATTTTTATGTATATCATTGATTTGTGGATAATATTACTAATCGATTGCTACCACTCATATTTTTATACATGATTTTCGGCAGAATTAGTAAGGGGTGTTTTTTTTTCTTTTTTTCTACGATTTTACATTGCATTAATTAGGAATATACGGGATTCTATAAAAGTTAAAAAATATATAGTTAAGAACAAATTTTGAAACGATTTATATTCCATTACAAAAGGAAATATTGACAATTTTGATAAACTATATTAGCATTTAACTTTAACATGTAAGTTTACAACTGGTTACGCTATCCATCACGATCAGTGTTGCAATCACCAGTATGACAAAAAGAAAGACAGGGACGTGAAAAAATAAAAAATAAAACGTGACGACCGCTTCTCTGTGGGGACATGTGCAAATATAACTCTTTTTTACCCGACTGAAAAGAAGGGTTATGTGTTTCACGCGTATCTATGTATGTGGATTTCTTTATGCACTCGAAACATCCCAACGGTTGGATGGATTTTAATGAATGAGGTCTCTATCATTTTGCCTTAACGGCCCGATGGTTATAGGCTAGGTTTTGTTTTTATAAATTCAAAATGTCGGCCGTAAAATACAAAATGGCGGTAGAGACGAAAAAAATTACGCACCCTATTGAGTGACATATCATTGGATAGGTCTTTCAAAATGAAGACGATGTTTCATTGACTATTTTACAGTCAGAAGCTTCGTTAGAATATTATACAACCTGGAAGTTGTGTATGTAGGATCTCTGGCTTTACTGCAACTCCAACCATCATAGACATCTATAGACCTCATCAAACCAGTATTAACAGATAGGAACTAACAATTAAACACAACTTAAAAGTCATCAATACAAGTAAATAAAAAAAAAATATGTAAGTAATATAAACAAGCAATATAGAAAATAATATTTTTAGTCAGTTCCTACTTAGGTCAATAAGAGAATTTTTTTCTCCCATTCTTCTTTCCTCTTGAGTGGCGCTTAAAATGCCTTGATCAAGAAGACGGTTCCCTCCGTCTTAAAATACATTGATCAAGAAGAGGGCTGTCTCGATTATTGAAAATAAATTAATTTAATTTAATTAATCAATTAATATTTTAAAAAACTGAATTAACATCAAGTGTCATCCACTAAAAGTTTTAAAAAAATTATTTGAGCTTCATTGGATGAATAATAAGTATTTTATTAACGATTGAAAATTTGAACAAGATATATATAGCGAGAGTGTGAGCTAATAGTAGGAATTGAGAAAAAATAGTTTCACATTGATGAGAAATAATTAATTAGTTCCCTTTTTACGGAGTCGGTTTTTTTTTTTTTTTTTTTTTTTTTTTTGATTTTTTAAATTTAATTGTTTCTCTTTTACTATTTAAAATTATTTATGTGAATTTTACGTTCTGAGATAGGATATTAAAACCATTATCTTCAAGACATTAGAAATAGTTTGCAGTTTGCATAAAATTTCTATTTTCTACTTAATAAAAATATAAATGTATAAAGGAATACGAAAGCTGATTGTTTTACAATAAACTCTTAACCCTTTATGCCCTGATTGTACTTTTATGTAGCATTGAAATAACTCGTTATGAAATTCAGTTAATACATTGATCAGTAGTAATACAGTTTAGAATGAGCTATAGCTACTTTACGTTATCTTGTTCCAAAAGCATTATTCATTGCACAAAACAAAAATATTTTTAAAAGGAAGATTTCTTTTTCATTTGCATCTTTTTAGATTTCTTGAAGTTGAAAGATTGTGGGGAGAAAGTTTCAGTTTGGAAATATTTTTATATTTCTTTTGTAAGAGCATTATATTTGTACATTTGCTAATTCTATAAAATGCTAAAAAAAAAAAAAAAAAAAAAAAAATATTTTAAATAAAAGATTTGAGTGGAGTTATAAATATCGCACAAAATCCCTATAAATTTAAATTTAATTAATTAATTTTAATTGGCAAAATCCTTCTAAAATTTATTAAATGATTGTGTAAATCTTCTAATGTATTTTCACGAAAAATGCTTTAGTAGATGAAATTTTCAGGAATTGATAATTTGGGTTATTTAACCCTTTATCTATTGAATTATGAATTTATGAAAATTTTATCGTCTAAAGCATTTTCGTGAATTGTTTAAACTGCATTAGAAAATTTACATAATCATTTTATAAATTTTAGACGGATTTTAGAAGGATTGTAGGATTTAGAAAGATTAATTAAATTTGAATTTATAGGGCTTTTTTGCAATATTTATAACCCAACTCAAATCTTTTATTTTAAATATTTTTCTTAGTATTTTGTAGAATTAGGAAATGTACAAATATAATATTCTTACAATAGAAATATTTCCGAATTGAACCCCCCCCCCCCCTTTCCTCAACGCCAATAAGGCTGAAAATATGCAAAGGCAAAAGAAATCATCCTTTTTAAAATATTTTTGTTTTATGTAACCAATAATGCTTGTAGAACAAAATAAAGTAATGTATCTATAACTCATTCTAAACTGTATTTTAACTAATCGATGTCTTAAAGGAATTTTACAGCAAATTATTTTAATGGTACTTATAAGTACCATCAGCAGATAAAGGGTTAAAGGGTTAATTCAATTCTTTAAAGGATTTAAAATACTAAATTTCACCACTTCGTGAATGATAAAAGGTGAATGTTGTAGCTTAGCTTTATTTTCTTTTAATCAATGCGGTAAAAAGATAACCATAAGCATTAAAGAAAATGAAGTGTGAGTTGTTACTAGTGAACACCGATTTTCTGCCGCACTGTCTGGCGTAAGATGCTATTTTGGAAGACTTTTGAAGAGAAAGTGGTCCTGAATTCTTCCTTTCGTCAAGAGAAATAGTGTCGAAACGTCACATACTCAGCGCAGTTGGATAACGCAAATTCTGTTCCAAAATGGTGAACACCAAATTCATCAATCTCGTGTCTAGCGCAATAAATACTGACTTGAGTCGACATTAAAAGAAAAGAAAATAATTAATTTTACAATACTTAAACAATTCACTTTATTGGGCTGTTCTCAAAAAGATATTTTCCCTCATTCAACAATGCAAAACATTCTGACACATTCACTGAATAATTTTTATATATAAGAGCATCGAATTTGCAGGCATGTGTATTGATTTTTATTGGAGTTGAATACATTTATTTCGTTTCTCAAAAATTATATATTAAGTTATCATTGTCTGCTTCCTCTTGACCAGTAAACCTGGACTGTCGTGTCTTGAAAATTTGCTTGAAACTTCAGCTTTGATGTCAGTTTCCGAACAATCATTCCCCTTTACAGATAAAAGACAAAAAGGAATCAATTTCTGAGTAACTGAAAAATAATATACCTGCAAATTTCGTACCTTTAAAAATAAAAAATATCTTTGTGACTGTGTCAAAAAGTAGGACGTTCCTATTTGAGAAGAGCAAGCATTAGAAACAAATACGAAATTACAATAGATGAAATTTTGTAATTTGAATCTTAATTCAATTTTCTAGACAGTTGATGATTTTCATCAATCTAACCGTAATAGTAAAATGGGAATTTTTGATTTCTTATAATGAATGTTTTTGGGTTTTTTTTTTTTTGTTTTTTTTTTTTTTTTTTTTTTTTTTTTTGGTAAAAGAGGAAGCTGCGAAAGATCAATACTACCTAATTTAAAATGCATATGTAATAGTGAAGAAATAAAATGGAAATATTTTTAACACTTTCCAACAAAGTTGAAAAGTGTTTATGACTTCGGTTTGTCTGGCCGTCTGTTCGTCTCTCTGCGTATACTCGAATTGTTCTGAAATTTTTGGATGTTAATGATCTCTACCATAGAGCGACCCCTTTTTCAAATGAAGTTTATAGCATGTTTAGTTAAGTTACACCGACAGTCAAAAGTATTCCGTTACACCATGGACAATGGGGAAAAATCGTTTCAAATGATTTTTTAATGGTGTTACACCTTTTCAAACGTAATAAAATTGATATGTATATATTAAGTGAACTAAAATATGTATGCTGTAGAATATGTGGTGCAAAGAATAGTTATTATTCATTTACAGGGCCCCACAAAAGAATTCAGTTACATAACGGTATAGAGGGGAATTGTTTGCGACGCATTTCAATTATGTTATTGTGTACTGAAATTAATATACTTCGCTCAGGTTTACTATAACTTATTTCATCTATAATACAAAGTGCATAACATTTACAAAAACACACAAAAGATTTCAGATACTATATTGTATCCAAATTATATTAGCAATGACTGCTGTAAATGCATTTTCAATTATGATATGCGCTTTTAAGTTTCACTATATTAATGCATACTATATGGTGTGTATAATTCTATAATTCATATACAGGGCTACAGAAAAGAATTCGTAAGGATTACTGAGTATGAGCGTAAATTGCTTAAAGCAGGCTTTTAAATTATTTATGCATTTTTACGGTGAACTGCGTTTAGTTTACTAAGAGATGTTTATAGAATATAGATAAAATTATATACAGGGCCACGCAAAGAATTGGATATATGACCGTCTACGGATGATAATTTCTGGAAATGGGATTTCAGTATTTTTAAGAGTGTTTTAGTTTGAATTCTATTTTATCTAAATAGTGGCGTGTAATAAAGGTACTAGGTAGACTACAGGACTATACAAAAGTATTCAGGTATGTTTCCATCTATTAGTATGAATTGTTGAAAGAGAAATTTCAACCTGCTAACCTTTTTCTTGCTAAACTAAATTTTCTAATTATATAGCATATATATTAACCTAAAGATCAAATACTGGGCTTTTAAAAAGAATTGGAATACAGATTTGGCTATGGACGGTAACTGCTGAAATCAGTTTTTCAAATGTTTTAAGCATTTTCTAAAATGTTTACTTGGTTGTCTTATGTAATTTATTTCCCTAAATAACGAAGTTTTGTTAAAGCATTCAAAAAGTGTTGGAAAGTGTTTCATAATCTATTCTTAACGTATGATTTTTTTTCTTGTTTTCTATAATTACAAATTGAAAAAGAAATAGTTTTTGCATTTGTGAACTCTGTTTTATTAATGTGAGGTTATAATTCAATTGAATGTTTTCATAGTATTCGGTGTACTAAACGGCTACTACAGAATTATGCTGATATAATATTGCAGGAACTTTTAAATACTCATCTGGTATAAATACTATATTGTGCACAAATTTCATGGTAAATATTATTACACATTAAATAAAATTGAAAATTTTCTCATAAATAACTTATGTTTTACTTAAAGCAAATTTTGATTTCTTTTTTTTTTTTTTTAGGTAGCTTTCTTTACAAAATGCTACCTATTGCAGCCGTTCGGAGGAAAGCGATTTCAAAAAATTTTGGTATATTTTCATCGATCATGACCCCCCAGACCCCGAAACCACCCTCCGTTCAAAATTTATATATATATATATAATATATATATCTGACCTATGTCACACTCTAACTCTCGTAATTATGAACCGATTTCGATGTAATTCGGTGTGTACATAGTACATACCAATGTCTCGACCGAGTTCGTTGGCCAGCTTCATCCGCCGTTTTGTTTCAAAATGGCGGCCATTTAAATTTTTTAAAAAAATTTAAAATTTGAAATGTGGTACCAAAAAATTAAAAATGGAAAAATATTTTTTTCTTATGTATTTGACCTTTATACAAAGATTCCGGAGCAGTATTTGTTTCGTCTATATCTTACAAAATGGCTGAGTTATAGCATTTTGAATTTCTAGAGTGGCTGGCATTTTGAAACGTCCTGAATTTTGTCACGCGATAAAAGGCGTATTTATGAACCGATTTCGATGTAATTTAGTGCGTACATAGTACATACCAATGTCTCGACCGAGTTCGTTGGCCAGCTTCATCCGCCATTTTGTTTCAAATTGGTGGCCATTTAATTTTTTTTTTTTAATTTAAAATTTAAAATGTGGTACCAAAAAATTGAAAATGGAAAAATATTTTTCTTTTATGTATTTGATCTTTATACAAAGATTTCGGAGCAGTTTTTGTTTCGTCTATATCTTAAAAAATAGCTGAGTTGCAGCATTTTGAATTTCTAGCGTGGCTGACATTTTGAAACGTCCTGAATTTTGTCACGCGATAAAAGGCGTATTTATGAACCGATTTGGATGTAAATTCGTTTATACATAGTACATACCAATGTCTCGAGCGGGTTCGTTGACCAGCTTCATCCGCCATCTTGTTTAAAAATGGCGGCCATTTAAATTTTTAAGAAAAATTTAATTTTGAAATGTGGTACCAAAAAATTGAAAATCGAAAACATATTTTCTTCTTATGTGTTTGACCTTGATAAAAAGATTCGGGAGCAGTTTTTCTGTCGTCTATATCTTAAGAAATGGCTGAGTTATAACATTTTGAATTTCTAGCGTGGCTGACATTTTGAAACGTCCTGATATTTGTCACGTAATAACAGGCGTATATATGAACCGATTTGGATGTACCTTGGTGTGTACATAGTACATACAAATATCTCGACCGAGTTCGTTGGCCAGCTTCATCCGCCATCTTGTTTCAAAATGGCGGCCATTTAAAAAAATTTAAAAAATAAAAAAAATTAAAATGAGATAACAAAAAATTGGAAAATTAAAAAGATTTTTTTTTTGTATGTGTTTGACCTTAATACAAAGATTCCGGAACAGATTTTGTTTCGTATATATCTAAAAAAATGGCTGAGTAATAGCATTTTGAATTTCTATTGTGGCTGACATTTTAAAACGACCTGATATTTGTCACGCGATAACAGGCGTATTTATGAACCGATTTGGATGTATCTTTGTCTGTACATAGTACATACCAATGTCTCGACCGAGTTCGTTGGCCAGCTTCATTCGCCATCTTGTTTCAAAAGGGTTGCCATTTAAAAATAAATTAAATTTAAAATTTAAAATGAGGTATTAAAAAATTGGAAAGTGAAAAAGATTTTTATATGTGTTTGGCCTTGATACAAAGATTCCGGAGCAGTTTTTGTTTCTGAAAATTTGTTCTTTTGCTTATATCTTAAAAAATGTTTGAATTATAGCACTTTGAATTTCTAGCATACCTAACATTTTGAAACGATCTTGTATTTGTCACGCGATAACACACGTATTCGCCTATTTCTATGTAAGAAGGCATGTGGATAGTATACATCAATATCTCGACCAAGTTCGCTTTCCAGATTCATCAGCCATCTTGTTTCAAAATGGCGGCCATTAAATTAAAAAATATATAAATATTTAAAGTGAGGTGCAAAAAAATTAGAATTTGAAAAAGGTTTCTTTCTTAAGTATTTGACCTTGATATAAGGATTCAGGAGCATTTTTTGTTTGTCTTTACCTTAAAAAATGGCTCAGATATAGCAGTTTCAATTTCTATTGTGGTGACATTTTGAAAAATCTGATTTTTTGCATGCGACAGCACTCGTATATATCAACCGATTCCGATGTGAGTGAGCATGTGCACAGCAATTACTAAGGCCTCGACCAAGTTCACTGGTTAGCCTCATCCACCATGTTGTCTTAAAATGTCAGGCACTTTAAGAAATCGCCGAATTTGGCAGCCAAATATAAGTTACTTTAAAGAAAAGCAGCTTGGATAAAGCAGACTAATTTCGCGAAATTCTCATTCATTATATTGATAAAAATTAGTATTGAATCTCCTATATTCGGTTTCCACTAAATTGAGCTTCCTGTGTTTGAATGATATAAGTTGGCTTTTTTAAAATAAGGAATATGAAAGTTACCTCTTCCTCCCCGCACACGCCGGAAGGACTTTTTTTCAATGGCAATACCCAATTTTAACAAGTCATTTCAAATCCTTGGTTCAAACTATGCCCAGACACCAAACTTCAAGTCATTTGAATTATAATCCTTCAAAATTTAGTGCTTCTAATGTTAAATTACACTTTCATATTTTTATTAATATCTCCTGAAATTATACTCCTAATGATAAATTATTACAAAGAAAGTATTTTGACATAAATCCATCAATAATTTTACAGGATCTTTGTAATTTGTTTTGTAATAGCTACAATATTGGACAGATTAAAATAATTCTATTTGGTTTAAAGTTTAAGATACTGAGAAGATTGCAACAGAAATTAGGAAATTTTAATTGTACAAACCTGCAGTTTAAAGATTTAGTTAATGATATTTTGTTATATAAAATTGGCAAATGTAGGCCTCCTGATATAGAAAAAGTTTATTTTGTATGCAATTTTTCAACAAAAAAGTTTTGATCATTTACAGTTAAGCTCAATAATTTCACGTTACAATAGCTTATTTCCAGTTAAGGATATTGCAGTTATATCGACTTACAAATATACAAAAACGCACTGGGCAGTATTCTATTTAATTACAGAGAAGTTTCTCAAGAACTTGAATCATACCTGGATTTGGAATATAAATGCGAAGATTATAAAAATTCAACGTTTTTAAACTATACCGGACAACATATCGTAACAGGAGATCTGAACTTTATCAAAAATGATAATCTACGTTATCTATTGAATTTCGGAACCAAATTCCGTATTAACAAAAAATTGAATCCAGTTAAAAGTTTTAATACTTTTAAAGCTGATTTGAATGCTTTTTTTTTAAATTTAAGTTACAGATACAATACACCAATCCCCCTCTTTACAGATTGGAAGCTACATATTTTAAGTGATTATAAATCGTTTCAGGGTAGTTTCCTTAATAATTCTTCTTATACTTATCATAATTTTAGTATGGATATCAGAAATAACCAATTTGAAGCGGATGTTTGTTTTCTGTCAAGTAGATAAAGCAGCTGGAAATTTTGCAGTCATATGAAAAAAAATTTATGCTGAAATGCTCAATGCAGAGTTAAATAATAGTATAACTTACAAAGTATGTAAGTCTTCCGTGCAGACACTTATTAATAAGCATTTGGCTTTTTCGAAGCAAACAAAGATTTCTTTCCCACGTAGTAAAAATCTATCATTTCCATTTCTTTTTCTGACCCCTAAATTTCATAAAGTTCCTACTAAATATAGATTTATTTGCAGCAATGTCAACAGTATAGGCAATAATTTTAATAGGAAATTTGAAGATTTACTTAAAAAAGTTTTGAACATGTTAAAATACAAATATAAAGACAGTAATTGTTTCTGGATTATTCCAAATAGCTTCGAAATTGCTGAAAAATTAAAAAGCAATAGTATTAATTCTATCCAAACATATGATTTTTAAAATTTATTTACTACTATTCCTATTAATAGTTTAAAGGAGGCACTTTTAAAGACAGCCGAGCTGGTTTTAGATGTTACAGATTTCAACTCTAACTTGTTTAATAAATTATGTCGTTTTTGCCTAAAGAACAATTATGTTTATACAGGTTCTAAAATATGCTTACAAATGAATGGTATTGGTATGGGTACTAGTTACTCATCTACAGCTGCTAACTTATTTTTATTTTTTTATGAGTTTCAGTACAGTATTAATAAAGCTGATCTCCAGTTCCTGGCTTACAGATACATAGACGACTTGATCGTCTTAAACTTCAATAATGATTTTAATGAAATTTCTCAAGAAATTTATCCTGATTCCCTGACACTAAAGAAAACAAATAATAATGGTTTGGAGGCTGATTACCTTGATTTAAAAATAATTTAGAAGGTAACAAAGTACATATTTCAATTTACAATAAACGTAATAGTTTTCAATTTCAGGTTAATCAACTTGTTCACTGGTCCTCCAATATTTACAAACGTATATATATATTAATATAATTATTAGTCAAATATTTCGATTTTTAAAAATTTGTACAGATAAACATCTGTTTAAAAAAGAATTGTTTCATTTTAAAAGTAATTTATATTACAAAAACAATATACCTTTAATATTTATAAAAAAAATATTCAGATTTTGCAGATTTTCTTCATTACTGATCGATTGCTTTTCGACGTCAGTGAATGACTCATATTTCCTAAAGCCTTTTCAAGGACGGTTTTATGATGATGTGCTGTGTCGATTGGCAACAGACCTGGAAAGAATTAGGATTGGTTGATTGGATGTTGGATTCTGCTCTGTTTAGTTTGTTTTATGTTTTATATTTGGGTTGTGGCAATGTGGCTAAGTTGGTTGAGTGTGGTTTTTTTCAACGGACATATTTTTAGCATCTTTTACTATGTTCCAGGTGAGGCATTCATTTAATATTGTTGGCGTAGGGTCCGGTGGGGGAGCATGTGATAATAGCCATCGAATGTTTAGCATTTGATTTTGCTATCACTGTTCTGGCCGAAACCCACTGCACTAATGTATATTTTATCGAATGCTCGGCTGCTTTTGAAACATAACCCACTGCCGATGAGGCCGCAGCCTATCTTTTCCTAGTTTTTGTTAAAGTTTTAATGTTTACATAGTTATTTTTCTTGTTCTTCTTGTTCTGTGAGGGGGGGGGGGGGTGCGCTGGTTCAGGCTAAATATAATCTTATACTGCTTTATATATATATATATATATCAATTTTGAACGGAGGGTGGTTTCGGGGTCTGGGGGTCATGATCGATGAAAATATACCAAAATTTTTTGAAATCGCTTTCCTCCGAACGGCTGCAATAGCTAGCTTTTAGTAAAGAAAGCTACCTAAAAAAGAAGTTTGGGTTCGTTTTAATATGTAGATGGCCTCCTAAGCAAATTTTATATATATCATTTAAAAGTAGACTTTATTTACAATAGTTCGGTACCAATAACTTTCTTGTACGATAAATTGTTGAGGATTTAGTAGGTGGTGTTTACTTTTTTCCCCCACGACTGTAGCTGTATTTTAATATCTATGAAAAATATCCCTTGGACTCCCAGATATACTTCCAACTTTTACAAAGAGTAATTCAGCTTCTGAAACCTGTTCCGACATTTTAAGTCAAGTCGTTTGCCTTCCTTTTAAATAGAATGAATAGTCATAGTTTTTGGGCAGAAAAAATCCAGTTTAAAATAAAATATATTACATATTGTCTAGACAGGTAGTTGTCATACCATATTTCCCCATTTCATTCGATGACACATAAAAAATGTTCCGTCTGCTTAAAATTATGAAATGTACTGCAATATAATGTGTATTGCATAATCGTTTTCTATAAATTATAATTTTATTTAAATTTCCCTGTACAAAAAACTTAAAAATATTTGAATTACTACCTGACCCGCCCGGCGTTGCTCGGGCCCGTGTGGAATGACCGTTAAATAAACATTAAATTTGTATGCTTTTACATCTTTAACGCTGTTTTGTATGAATTTATATTTTTAAATGAAAAAAGCGCGAAAAAATATTGAATTGAAAGTATGTGTTTTTTGGTATTCTATTTTCTGCGTAATTTGATTTTTGGAGTCTATGCGTAGCGAAAGCGAAAGAAACCCTGAAGAAAGACTCAGGTATTTACTGATTTCTTCGAAGTTTCCACACATTTTATTTTGTAAAAAATATTTCTACCCGTCCGAACGTTTCAATATTTTTTAGGTGATGTAAATCTAGTTTATTGAGATACTCTAAAAAGATTGTGTTAAAATACGGACGTTTAGTTATTTTTAGCGTAGAAAAAATATTGTTTTCGTGAGGCGCGAAGTGACCTGTGTTTACCGGTGTATTTGAAAGGGTTACGATTCATATATTTTTTAACTCATTACGCCATCAATTAGAAGAATGTTTCACCTTTAAGAACATATTTTGGTTTGTCAGTACCTTTAAAATTGCGCTCTAGAGGGGCGTTGCAATAAGGCGTTGCTATATATTTTTAATTGATTGCAGCATTTGAGACGTAAGAGTACGACTTTCAGAAAATGTCTTCCGTTTATAACTTTACTAAGCAGTTTCACCGATGTAAGTTACTAAATAGTGACAAAATACCACCTCCTTCCCATCAGAATTCCTTCTTTTCGATCTTCATTTTCTCACGATGCGTCATTAAAGCTTCTGCGCACCCGCGGCTTCGCTCTTTTTCCTTCTCGCAAGGACCGAGATGAGTTTGTAATGAGAGTGAATTGCGATTTTAATTAATAACTCAACTAATTATTAGAATTTTAAATTTCTGAGTCTCAGGTGCATCAGGGACACTTTGGGCTACCCTCACAATAATTTTCAGCTTCGTACGCGCGGTAGATTTTCCCAACCAACGCGTGTACACACACTCACACGCACACATTTCATCCGCACACACACTCACACACAGAGGGAGCGAAACTTTATTTTATTAGCATAGATTACAAAAACATCATGAATATTTCTAAGAAAAAAATTGTAAAAAATAACACATTTTCCAAATATAATTTCTAAATATTTGCAGTAAAAAGACTTTATAAAAAGTATGCATTAAATCTGAATTTCTAAGTATTTTTTTTTTTTTTTTTTACTAATAAAGACAACTTTTTAATGTATATTTAATACAAGTCTTTTTTACCTCTAATTAGATAGATTAAAAAAAAAGTACACGGCATATTTTCGTTTAATCTAAAGATTTGTAGAAAATGAATAGACATAATGAATGAAATCGTCTTACATACAGCTTTTGGACAATTTTTATTAATGTTTTTTCGTCATAATATTATTTTATCTGTAATTGCAAATTGTTCCCTTTTACGAAACATGGTTTCTTTTAGAATAAATTTTTCCAGACAGTGAGTTTTTTACGTTAGCGGAATTGTAGATAGCTTTTCAAAACAGCTTTTCTTCTAATTTTTTTCATTGTCTTTTCAGAAGAATTTTTACTCACTTTAGAAATTTTCATATAAACTTATGTATTTTTCCGTTGTTAGATTGAAATATTTCTTAATCGAGTTTCAACACAGGGGGGGAGGGGGGGTATAAAATTCATTTCTATGGGTTTTTTAAAATTATTATTATTCGTGTGTCGACGCAATGCTTTTCACTGTGAAAAATTTGCACCAAACTGTCTAGCCATGCAAACTTTTCTATAGAAAACAGTTTGATAACGGTAAATTAACTCTGTTCTGACCATAATACGGGTATTTTCAAAATAGAATTAAATTACAGCTATGTAACTGTTTTCTATACAAACGGTCGAATGACTGGACAGTTTGCTGCAAATTTTTAAATGTGTTGAACACATTCTCAAATTTTTATAATTATTTTTAGGTTGGAAAGAGTTGTGGTTCTGTAGTAAATTTTATTGGGATTCAAAAATGGTATATTTTTCAGTTTTCGTCTCTTTTTGTGACTTTTTAGGTTATGGTTTTCCAATAAAATTTTAAGAACATGGTATCCCATATGCCGAAGCAGTGTAAAAAAAAATATATATATTATAAGAATGCATAAGGAAACTAACTTACTGTAAAATTTTATTGACGAGCTAGAATGACTAAGGCTTATAAATATTTTTCGTATATGTTTAAGGGAAGACAAGACTGCACTGTTAAAAATATCCCTGTAAAATTACCGGAAGAGGCCGGCAGCAGAGATTCCAGTCATACCCCTTTTAAAAAAATATCCACGCCCATCATTTTGTGCCAACGTGTACACCCTCAAGGAGGAAAATGTAAGGGGTCATACTGTAGTTATGCTAACAAATGGGCTAGAACTGCAAAAATATGTGGATTGCCCTTAATTTTCTAAATATCTAAAAATATCCCTATAAAATTACGGACAGAGACCGGCAGCAGAGATTCCAGTCATACCCCGTAAAAAAAAAAAAAAAAAAAAAAAATCCATGTCCATCATTTTGTGCAGCCCTTAATTTTACGGGGCAAATATATAATGCACTTCAAAACACGATAACAATTTACTTACTGTTCCGTAGCACGTAGCACGTTAGATAAACATCACAGAATAGCTTTTTTGGCGGGTTAAAAAATATGTTACGATCGCGGTTAAGTGACATTATTTTTCGAAACACGACTAAAATGAACGGCTACACCTTAGCGGAGGAAAATGTATGGGGTCGTACCGTATTTTTTTTAGTGGATCAGATCGTTTTTCATCAATTAAGGCTGTTGCCCGTGAAAATTAAAGAGAAATCGGCCGTATCAAGGTAACATACAAACAAAGGAAAATGAACCTGTTAAGTGATCAAAGCCAACTCAAAGGGTCACAAATTAAAGACCACAAGTCGTCAACCCATCAGCGGCAAGTTCGCAAAGTGACAAAACCTCAAATTTAGACATCCACCATTAATAGTCATAAAGGAAAACAACCTACGATAGAGACAAGCATCTCACGGTATGTGAGAAGCATATATCTAATCAAGGAAAAAGAAAAGACCCACAAGAATATGTCAAAATATTAAAAAGACAACCACCACGACATTGACCAAATACCAAGACAAGGAAACCTCCTCAGAAGAACAAGTCCACTGGGTGAGATAAGTATATTATATTAGACAAATATAAGGAATTATTAAATTAAATGTTAATTTAGGTCAAACCCAACCCCCATAGCTTATGTCTAAGTTACAACCAAGCAGCTAGTTCAATTAGAAATTAGTATATTAATCTCACTAGGTCAGCTCGTTAGTCTCTTATCAATTCCCTCCTAGCTAAGTAATAGTATGCCAATTCATAGTTAACTTATCATAAGATAATATAAAAATAATAATAATAATTAATAAATAAAATCCTGATTCTAATATTAGAAATGATTAAAATATAAATTCATTTTAAATAGCCAGGCAATATTTAAGTAATCTAAAGTAAATTACTCTAGTTCGTTTAGTATCACCTAGTGCTATAGGATAATATTAAAACAATATATGTAATAAATGATAGTTAAGTAAATAGCTATAAGTAAGTTTTAAGTGTAATAACATGTACAAGCTAACCCCTTTCCCTTTCAGGTTTTTTTTTTTTTTTTTTTTTTTTTTTCTTTTTGGCTACTGCCTCTTTATTATTCTTAGTTGCACATAGGCTATAGCCTGCACAAGCTACCGGACCCTCTCCAGTGGGAAGTCTACGGAGTCGGTTTCTACGCGGTGGGGTACGGTAGATAGGCGGAGTCTCACCCCCCTGCATCGTTATGTTTGTCTAGCATTTCGGCCCAAAATTAACTTTTGGTGCAACTTGTCTATCTGCGGCGCTCCATTTTTTTTTAATTTCTTTTTTTTAAATTCTTTTTTATTTATTTTATTTTATTTTTATTTATTTTTTATTTTTTTGCTTCCTCACCCCGTCCAATCCTTTTCCTTATGACAAGTCTGCACCAACAATTCGGCTTCTAAACCCCAGGTCATTCAGAAGTAGTTCGGGCAGCGGTGGCCCAGTTGGCAGAGCATCGAATCCGCAGCTAAGGCCGCGGGATCGAGGCATACTGCTGGCTATAATCCGCCACGTACGCTAATGGCGCCTGGTGCATGTAAAATCCGTCGTGGGTGCAAAGTCCTCCAAGTTACCTGTGAATTATACCTCTGGAGGTGCCTTGCCAGGTGAAGGTCAGAAAGTTACCACGGTTAGAAAGAAAGAAAGAAAGAGAAAACGGCCGTAAATTTACAGTTTTTTCTGAGAGTGTAGGTGCAATCCTATGTAATATATGCCAGCTGTACGACCCATTTCCTCGGAAACTACCCGACCGATTTTGGTGAAATTTGAAATACATATTCACTAGATTATGCTCAAGATTTATTGTAGATAATTTTTTTCTGCGACTAAAACTTTTTATTTCAGAGCAATGTCAATTTTTCTGAAATTTTCCATTTTTCAGAATTTTTTTTCTGAAACTAATTAAAGTTTTTAAAACCGTCTGTCGCATATTATCTTATATTTATGCTCTACCACCAAACAAAATTATCGAAATCGCTCGAGTACTTTATGAGATAATGGGATTTTTACCTGGAATGTATGATTTTTCAGGAGAGACAACACTTCTAACGTGTGTGGAGTTCTTGCACAATTTTATCAAACACATGAATTAAAGTATATATAAATACTTGGATAAAATTTAGTTACATATAATAAATAAGGTAATGTTTTTAACTCTTATCGGTTCTATGTCACTTCCAACGCGACTTCCGGATTAGTATCTCTCACACGAATTTTATTCGGTTAGCCCCACTTTTTTTTAATAAGAAAGACATTTATTTGTACTTTAACAACATGTGCATACTACAAAATTTATTTAAAAATATGATGATGTGAGTAGAATATAAAAATAGAAATAAATATAAAATGTTGGCGTAAAATTAACGTGAATGATCGTGGCGTCCAAGTCAGTGTATTCCCTTGAATTTTTACTGTTATTTCTAATGGTCAGATAAACAAACGGGGATACCAATGGATTCAGGAAGGTTCAAAGGACATTTAAGCCAATAAAACAAAAATAATTTTTTTCAAAAAAATTCACTCATCTCTCCCCTTTAAAGATATGCTTTGATCCAATAAGATGGTGCGTCAATTCAATAGCTTCTGCACATGAGGCAGATTTTTTTTTATGTTTTCAATTGACGATCACTTCGTAATTTTATCACATTCTCCTTCCTGCCGCATCCATAATCTGGTGTGTCTCTCTAGTTTCTATTATAGTGTCTCCTTTCTGGCCTATGAACTCACAAACAAAATATTATACCTTTTAAAATAAAAACTTTAAAAATTCATTATGGCGTAACAAGAACAGTCTTTTATATCTTAAATGAAAAACACATTTCATTCAAAATTTTATTTATATTCTTGTGAATTTGATTAAAAAATCCTTATCCAACAGCAAGTTATTAAACATATATTTAAATGGACAATTCCATAATCTGAGTATCCTTATAATTTATTGTAACAAAACTTGTTTCATCAAGCAAAAATAATAGTTACTATGACGCTATTAATAAATGTGTTATAAAAATTTAAATGCATTTGTCTTTCTTAATTTTAACAGTGCAATTTGTAATTTTGGGGATGTCGGCTGCCTTTGCTTTTCTACCATGATATATCACTTCGTGACCCCCATCATCCTTCTGGCTATGCTTGTCATTTCACAGTATGAACTTGGAGACAGGAGCGGATAATGATTATTAGAACAATGCAGATTCGTAGTCTTAATTAAAATATACTAAGTCAACTGTGTGGTGAAAACTAACCCAAATTTTCAAAAAGTGGTTTCTTTTACCTAATGACTTATTGTTAGATATATTTGGACAATAAAATAGACTATAGCGCGTATCCCTGAAACTATCTAATATCGATAATATTCCTGTTGTAGAAAATATTATAGAGGTCATTATAATATATTAGACATACAATTTTTTTAATGAGATAAAATTTAAAGAAATTAAAGGATAAACTTTAAAAAATAATGTTTTAAGGAAGTTAAAAGATACATTTTAAATTTCTAAACGATGTCTTCGCAGCAGTGGCATAGCCAGTGTGAGGGTCCAGGGTTTCCGATACCACTATTTTAAAGAAATATTACGAAATAAGAAAGAGAACTTTTAGCCACTAAAAAGGAGAAAACAACTTTACGAAATTAGTGATGTGCAGAGCAAATAGCTGGTACCCACCTTGGCTACGTCACTGTTTCCTAGTAGTATGAAAAGTTAATTCTAAATGTACATCAAATATGGTTATCCTGTGAAACCTAACTTTAATTTCTACAACAGTTAACAGATCGACTCTAATAAGTTTTAGAAGAAAATACAATTATACAGCAGGATGCGTTAAAAATATTTACATAAAAATACGTTATTTGCTGGAAAGCATTCTGTTTATCATAATTTGTGATAAAACATTATTCAATTTCAAGTATGAATATTTTTCTATCTTTAATAAACATGTACATTCAAATTCCGATGTATTATAATTAACATAATTGTATTTTTTGCACTATTTTATATATAATGATACAAAATGTTTTAAAATTATATTTTCTCTCCGAAAAAGAGGGATTATACATTTACAAATTGCTGAATTTTAAATAAAACTTCTTCTTTCATGTATTGATTTGTGTGATCAATATTATTATGTGTTAGTTCCTACGGTATTCAAGATATACCTATCTCTCTCTTGTTTAACCTGATTAACTGTGAATTAGAATTCAGAATGAATCACTTCATAAAACCGATAACTTTAATTTAAGTCATGTAGTTTAACCCTTTGAGGGGCATGCAATTGTGTTTCTATAATGTTGAATTCCCACCGGAAAATTGGAAATCTTATTTCAAAATAAGGAAAAGCAATTTTTCAGCTTTTATTCAGCAAAGTTATAAAAATAAAAACTAATTAAAATTTTCTGGTGCAAATCTTAGTTAAAATTAAATGGGATATAATATATCCCACCACCCCTCTATGGGTTAAGGGAATTTTCAATCCCGTAGAATAGGTTGAAGACTTTTCTAGTTATTAATATAACAAAAATTCTTAAAAATTATAATAAAATTATAACTAAACTTATAACTAATAAAAATTATACTGATTAATTCTTCAACTTAATTATTTAAATATCTCAACTATAATTTAAGTGTACGCTCATCTTGAAGCAAGTATGTCTTTCATAAATGAGGGTTAGAAAAAATTTTGCTTCATATTATTACCCCTTCTCAACGTATTTTCGGAATTAATATATCCTCCAAATCCTCCGAAAACATGAAAATATATTCTTTAATTGAATGTCTTGGGTATAAAACATGGTAAATAATGTATGACGATTTCGAGATATTCAAATTTGCTTTTAAAGAAACCTACAAACGACACTATTATAATTGTATCCTCCAAAACACATGATTTGTTAAGACTAGACCCTATGCGGGATCCTAAGAAGGCGGTAGCGGGAGCGGTTTACTTCGAAGGCATAAAAACCTATATTAATTAGATTGAAGACAAAAAGGTTTTATTTGCTAAAATAAACAAATTATCTCTTGGCTAAATAATTGGTAGTTATATACAACACAACAAATTATAATGTTGAAGTGATTAGATGCAAAGTCCAAAAAAGTTTATGAGACGGTGGCAGCTTCTTGCATAAGTCCCTTTGAGAAAATACTGAATACTGCTTCACTGCAATTACGAGGTTAGCTGATCAATGTCCTTTGTGATTTTATCAATAATCAGTAGACGATTGTTCTTCCTAGAGATGAAGATCTCTGTACTGCTATGGCACCCTGTATTAATGCCGAAGTTATCTATTATCTGTTACCGGCCTGGATGCCGTCTGATGGCCGCCTTGGCTCTTACTCCACTCGGGTCGGATGCCCGTGGAGCCTACAGTTCACCCCGGAGAGATTTTACCTCCCCTTTCAGGTCCAACCTGAATGTAACTCTCTTGAGTCTAAAAATTAACTAACTTTAAGATAATCCTCCTCTCCTATATATTCAAATTATCTTGCTCTAAAACAATAGTGAGTCTCTTAGCCATTCGCAATCTTCTCCTGTCAAAAATCTTTGACAGCTGTTCACTGAGTGGTCGGTCAGGGGGCCGCCTCTATTTTTGCACACGGAGCCTGCGAGAGGAAATCTCTCGTGGGAAAATATGTCTGCTATTTCTTACGTGGTGCATCAAAAGCACGACCGGTGGTCCCGTGCATTAGCGAACTGTCGCAGACTGTCAAACGTAGTAGATCGATGGTGATCGACTGGTTCATTTTATCTTACCGTTCAGATTAGTGAACTTTGCCATATTTTTGCTCTGCTTTGGAAACACATTAGGTTTTCCTATATAGTGAATCTGTGCCACTGATTCTGCAGGGAATATTGTAAGACAGTCCAAGTCTTTACAACCCTCAGTGAACTTACGTGCAACAGTTTTTGTCTGATAGATTTGATTTTATTGGACTTATGTGCAAAGAGTTATCGTTATTAAATTTCATGTCTACAATTTATCTTTGAATATTGTGACATATATTGAATAAAACATAAACCTTGTAACTTTAACAGATTATCCGGATGCAGTTAAAAAAATTTACATGCAAATCCGAAAAAAATGCCAGTTACTATGTTTTACAACCGAGCCCTTTAATTATGAATAATTTATGTGTAACAAATGCTATTAAATAATGTTAGATTTTAGTGTATATTTATCATATCTCTTCACGTATGAATGACCGTTACAACACAAATTTGCCTATTTGTGAAGTGTATAAATGTTACGAGGGAATTGTGAAATGTTATGAGCCTCTCAAAGAATCAGTGGAGTTAGAGATCTATAATTTTGTGCTATTATACAGGGTGTATCCGTACAGCGGTTACAAACTTTCAGGACAGATAGAGTACACCTAGATGATGGGAAATCACATACCAATGTATGATCGGAAACGCTTTCCTGTCGCGGAAGTGACGTCACAAAACACAAGAAAGGCAGGACACGAGTAAGAGGAGAAAGCATGTTTATTATCCTTGGTACAGCAAAAAACTAAGAAAAAAGAACATTAAAGAGGCAACGATCGTCATCAAAGTAGGTGTTCGAAATTACAACCCCGAGCCGTGAGCATGGAAATGCATCTCCGGCGCATGGAAGCTCTAATGTCTACGAAAATACCGGGAGTGTCCCAAACTTCCCAGAAGCTGCCACGATGAGCGCAACAAGTTCCTCAGCACTTTCCAGCACTGTCCCGGCATTTTTGCAGCATTAAGAAAAATAAACATGTTTTGTCTCCCTGTTCGTATCCTTCCTTTCTTGTGATTTGTGTCATCACTACCGCCACAGTAAAGCCTTTCTAACCATGCATTGCTATGTGATTTTCCATCGTCTAGGTGTACTCTACTAGTCCTGAAAGTTTGTAACCGCTGTACTAATACACCCTATAGAACCTAGTTTTATGACACAGTATGTGAAATTTTACCTGGTGCGTCAGAAGTTAGTAACAAAATAAAAAATATCTAAAAAATGAAAAAAATGATGATAAAAAGTAACTTCGGTTTGCCTTAGTGGGATCAGAGTGAGATCGTATTTTTAAAACAAAAAAATTGCATTTCGAAAAGCCACTAATAGAGGGAGCTTATGCGATATATGCAGCAAGTATATGCAATTGTACTTCGTAATAAAATACAATGGATAGGAAACAGATAACAGGGCAGTGTCTAACAAGTGCCAGTACCACCTGATTTGAAATAGGCCTTTTACCAATCTTGGTCCTTTTTCTGTGCGAAATTTTTGCTGTGCTTCGGTTGCTGATACACCATTCATGTAAAAAATGCTTCGTCAACGCTTAATCTGGAAATGATAGCATGCTGTCTGCAGCAAATGAAAAATTCAGGAGCATCCAGGTGTTTTATTGACCACCTGATATGCATGATCAGCATATCTGATATGCTGACATCGCATATCAGCCTACTGTCGTTGACTGCAACTTCTTTCCTGTAATTAAAAAAATATCCAATCTCTCTGTGTACCTATTCTTACAAAATGCGATTGTTTATCCTCATTTGTTTTCTTTTACTTATTTTTTAATGTTGTATGGACGTACGGATGTTTGGCTTCCATTTTTGTCATCGAGGCGATATAACTCTTAACCAAATCGCGATTAAGCCAACTGCCTTGGTTGATTGTGGGTTCGCGGCATTTCTCGATCCACTTTATACCGCCTATCTGGAACTCATTTTTTCCATTTCGTAAGAAAGGAACTTCGAGACCGTCATTTCACTTCGCATGGTGAGATAATTATGAAGGCTTTTAGACGGTGCTCGGATCAAGACAAATAATTTAATCAGATGAGAAATAATAAAATATATAACCGATTGCATAAGTGTATTGATATAGGAAAGAATACGTAGAAAATATATTAATGTGCCAATGAAACCCTGCATAACGTCTGTTTCTAACGATGTTGAAATTTTTTCAATTTTCACTCGTAATAATAATATTTCAATTTTTTTATGCCGAATTATGGCATAAAAGTTATTTCAATAGATAAGGATAGAGTTATGTCTTTTTAGGTGCTGACTATATCAGATACTGCATTCTCAAGATGATTCGCCAGCTGATTAACTTGTTTAATTGGAATTTTGTGGAATATAATTTTAATTTACAAAATTGAATATAATTATGCCGAAAGTGTAAAAGAGATATCTTGAAGACAGTTGACAACAATTCTTTAACGACAGTTGTCGTTATTGATAAGTAACACAAGTACGATGATATTGTATGTCCTATGAATGCCACACTTTCATTATGTGATTCTAACATAGGAAACATAGGAAATAACCTATCTTTTTTCATAATTCCTCAATTTAACGATAAATATGAATGGTTCAGATTCATTTATCGAAATTTATGTTATATCATTCCATTTTAACACTAAATATCCTCTATTTAACGAAATTTTCTTTTAATTTGAAGTATTTTAAACGTTATGTTTAATTAAGCAGAATCGCCAGTTTACTAAACTTATTGTTAAATTAACAAACGAAACATTAGATACGGAAATTTGCTATTTAAACTGTTTTGCAAAGGCAGCCATGTAACAGCTGTTCTTGTTCTATCTTCAACGAATACACATTGAAATACCTTATTAGTAATGATATATGACGAAAAAGTTAACAATATAGCTATATACAGTGTGCCCGCTAAGGTCCGTTGTCACCCCAATAATTTCTGAACGGCAAGAGCTATAGTCATAAAAGTGGGGTCTAGGTATAGTAAAGTTGCCATGCGCTACTGAATTAAACCGCATACCGCTCAACCTAGTGTAAAACTGCGGAGTTAGCATTCCTACCTGGAAAACGGAAAGAGATAGAAAAAAAGGGAATTTACAAAGTTATAGAGCATCATCGATTTAGTACGAAAAGACACCTTGTGGAAAATATAGAATGGTTAAAAAGAGCATTTCTTTTTCATGATTTCCTGCACCGTCACGAAACTTAAACGGAAGGAGAAAGGATTATCTTTCGGACAAATGTGCATACAAATGTACATTGCAGCTGACGATGAGAAGTTTGAACATCTCAAATAAAGGTATATTGTTATAACTAGTTTTTTTTCTTTCTAAGAACGTTTTGTCACGTCACAGTGTAGGAAATCACGAAAAAACAAATGCGCGTTTTAACTGTTCTATTCTTCGCATTAATGTGCACAAGGTGTCTTTTCATACTAAATAGATGATGCTCTACAACTTTGTAAATCACTTTTTTCCCTATCTCTTTCTATTTTAGAGATAAGAATGTTAACGCCGCAGTTTTCTACCAGGTGGTGCCGTAGGTGGTTTCATTCAGTAGCGCTTTACTATACCTGGATCCCACATTTATGACTATATTTCTTGCCGTTCAGCAATTATTGGGGTGACAACGGACTTTAGCGGGCACACTGTATAGTTAAAAATATATTCATACAGACTTTAAAAACTAAAGCAATCATTCTTCTTATTGAGTAACTGTCTAAAATTCACTTTTGAGCATAGCTTTCAAATATGAATATTTAATTAATAAAAAGGGTTTTTTTTTATTATTTGTTCTTACATGCTCCTTTTGTACAATGTTCCACAATCCTTTACTCAATAATGTTTTAAATCTTATTTAAATCTTAGCAAGAAATATTTCCAGCTCCTCCTACTCAACCTACTCAAAATTCATGAAAAAAAAAGGAATGCGTGTCGAAAAGTTATCGTTAAATTGAGGAATTCTATGTCTTTGAAAGAAAAAGAAATTTAAGTGGATTAAGGATACACGATTGCTTGTTGAAATCCTTCTAAGGTTTTAAAAAACGAAGAAAACTTTTGTAACTGCAAATTTCCTTCTATTCATGGAATGTATGTAGGAACAAGGGGTGGATTTCTTATTGCATTTTTTCACTAAAAGATATAGTAAAACTTTAAAGTTTAACAAAACTATTTTAAATATGCAAATAGTTTCAAATAGAATGTCCGTTAAATTTTATGAAAATTAAATAGGATCTATGTAGGAATAATCCTTAAACAACGATGCACCTACGTACAAGGAAGGTCTCCATACGGGCATGCTCAGAAAAAATTACAGAATGTTCTTCTCATGTGGGTATATATGTTTATAAAAAAAACTTTTGGCGGAACCTTGATAGAGCGTGGGTAAAAAAATAATAAAAAATTCGTTTATTTGTCGATTTATCACCGTTTGGTGATGAAATAAAATTTAAAAATACGCTTTTTTGTCGAATATTCGTTAAGGAAAAAACTTCTTCTGTTGAATTTGTTTAAATAAGTTTAAATAACTTTAGTTTTGTCATTTTCAGTTTGTTTTAACTATAAGTTTGTCATTTTTAGTTTGTTTTAACTAAGGTTTTATCATATATTTATTCATGATGAACTTTGACTATCACATTTTACGATTTAAAAGAAAATTTAAATTCATTTAACTTGTTGCAAGCTCAAAAATAAGTCCGATTGAGCAGTCGATTTGATTTTGTTGCTATGGAAACAACGTATATGGAAACGTATAACGGACTTCGATATAGAAATGTATAATGGCGTAATTCTTCATGTGGACTTTATTTTTGAATAACCGTTTAAATTTAAAAAATCTTGGATTGGATAGGGTATACACTGTAAAAAAATCTGACCAGTTTTCCTGTAGGAATCGGAAAAATAGTTGCCCTTATCGTACCGGAAAATTTTCCGACCCAGCTCGGAATAAAATCCGTAAAAAAAAAGGAAATAGTCAATAAAACAGTATTTTATGGATTTTATTCCGAGCTTGGTCGGAAATTTTTCCGGTACGATAAGGGCAACTATTTTTCCGATTCCTTCAGGAAAACTGGTCGTATTTTTTTTACAGTGTAAAGCAATGGCAAAATTTCATTCAAATCGGTAATAAAAAGAAAAGAAAGAGTGAATTATTTATTAATCTATAGAACATTTTAAATCAATACTACTGCAAAAGTAATAATACTTATAAGTAAATATTTGCAACTTTAAAAATTTTTAAAGAAGCAAATTAAGTAATTAAAAATCAAACGTCAGCTGGCTATAACTTAAAATAGATATTTTCAAATTGTAAAACAGAAAATATTTTTCTAGTGATAAAATTAAATAATTACAGCAACAAGCAACATGTATATGTAATACGAAAAAGAGAGAAAAAAAATAACTCTTTCATTGATTAAGTTTAAATTCATTAAATACCGCGCATTCTAAAAACAATTAACAAGCAATATTAATCCAGGCAATAGGGGATTTTACCTGGCAAAATTAATGGTAGTTCTGGAAATCAGCTTACTTTATGTTTTTTGGGTCGCTGAATCCGAATTTGTAACTTCCCACCAAAATTTGCCCCGGCAACCCCTCCAAAGTTTGGTAAAATGCCCCCCCCCCCCCAAAAAAAAGATTTTATTTAAAAAATCAATTTTTTATTGTTTTAGGGAAAAAGTATCTAGAAATTCAGAAAGTAGATAAAATTTGCAACAAATAAGATATACGACATTATGACGTAGGATGAATGGGGATGGGGGAGATATGCCTCGGAACATGCGCCGCGGGGCTGCGTGGACTAAGTTGTGCAATTTCACTTAACCACTCACACCATTTACATTCGCCCTACCGTCTCTCCTCCGAACTTTCCCTATAAGGTTTATTTTAAGTTTTTTGGGTCGCTGAATCCAAATTTTTAACTTCCCCCCAAAATTCCCCCTCCCCGCAGCCCCCCCCCCCAAATAGTTGTTTTTAAATTAAATTTTTTATTGTTTTAAGGGGAAAGTATGTAGAAATTCAGAAAGTAGACAAAATTTGCAATAAATTGGATCTATGACATTATCACGTAGGATAAACAGGGACAGGGGGGGGGGGCTGCCTTGGAACACTCCCCACGCGTTGTTCTCAAAAACCAATTTTTTTCAAAAAATCATTTTTTTTTTGGGGGGGGGGGGGGTTCCGGGTGAAATTTTGGTGGGAAGCTACAAATTCGGATTCAGCGACCCCAAAAACATAAAGTGAGCCTAAATCCTGATCTAGTATTAATTTTGCCAGGTAAAATCCCCTATACCTGGACTTGCATAACTTGGTGCACGTAGCGCCGCAGTGCATGTTCAGAGAGCCCTCCCCCTCCCCATTCATCCTACGTCATAATATCATATATCCTATTTATTGCAAATTTTGTCTACTTTCTGAATTTCTACATACTTTTCCCCTAAAACAATAAAAAATGTAATTAAAAAACATCTATTTTGGGGGGAGGTTAAAAATTAGGATTCAAAAACCCAAAAAACTTATACCCCTTATAGGGACTCTTATAGGGACCCTTATAGGGACCCTTATAGACCCCTTACTATAACCCCTTATAGGGAAAGTTCGGAGGGGAGGCGTGAGGGTGAATGTAAACGATGTGTGTGGTTAAGTGAAATTGCGCAACTTAGTCCACGCAGTACCGCGGCGCATGTTCCGAGGGAGATCCCCCCTCCCCATTCATCCTACGTCATAATGTCATACATCTTATTTGTTGCAAGCTTTGTCTACTTTCTGAATTTCTAGATATTTTTTCCCCTAAAACAATAAAAAAATTGATTTTTGTAATAAAAACCTTTTTGGGGGACATTTTACCAAAATTCGGGGGGTTGCCTGTGGAAATTTTGGTGGGACGTTAAAAGTTCGGATTCAGCGACCCAAAAAACATATAGTAAGCCTTTTTCCAGAACTACCATGAATTTTGCTAGGTAGAGTCCCTGTACGGTCTCTGTTGCCATGACTGTATTCAGATGTATAAAAATCGTTTGCTTTTCGCGAGGAAAAGTCCTACTCGTCAAATCGTGTGTCGCTTTATTATTTTCGCGCCAAATATTCGAAAGTATTTTATTTTTTTACAGACTTTCTACTGGAATTCCGCCGCTAAATTTAAATGTTCTTTTATTACATATATGAATAGTTTCACTCGCATTTTTTTTTCAACATATTCTGAGTATGCCCTGTAAGGAGAACAACTTATTAGATATAAATGCAATGTATTAAAACTGGGGTTTTGTTGAAATATGAGCATTTGTATGATCTAACTGTTAACTGCACATGCGCATATGACAATAAAAATTTCCTAATTTCGTAACCAACTATATATAGCAGCTCATATTAAAAGGCTAGTTGAATATCGTGAAAATTCAGTAAGTTATCCGCGATATAGTGAGTTGAATTTCAACTGTGTTCTAAAAGTGTCTGGATAATAAGGAATTTTCCCTTGATTGTCATTTTCATTTTTTTTAGTTTATTTGCTGTCTTTTTTTATTGATGCTTTAGTTCTCCTTCGAAGAATAATCCGAACTAGCTCATTCTAACAAAAAAATAATGATCAAAATCGATGTATCCATCTGAAAGCTATATGTGTACATATCAGGATCTTGGAAGAGAAAGGACGAATCTCGAATTTGGGGTGTTGGGAAATCAATCTCAAAGTTTTGCAAGTAGTGATAAAGAATAGGGTACTATTCACTTTAGCTCCACACTGTGAGAATACTAAGGGCGAACCAGGGCAAAACGACGTATATAGGTGTTGCCTATATTTATCTAATGCGGAAAAAACAACAACAAAAAAATCGATTTTTCGAGTTCGCCCTTTCTCTTCCAAGCTCCTGATATGTTAAATAAATACTTTGCTGAAAGTCGGTTAATTCACCGCTAAAAATCTGCAGCAAACTTTCCAGCAATTCAACCGTTTTTAAAGATAACGGTTATTTGGCCATATTATTAAGTGCAGCTGACCATATTGTTGACAATATTATTGTCAGAATAAAGTTAAATTACGGTTATATAACCGTTTTCTATAAAAACGGTAGCATTGATGCACAATTTGCTGCAGATTTTTAACAGCGTATAAATGGCAATTTGCGGAAAATCTCTTATCAGCAAGTTACTCTTAGAAAGCTACTGAAATTCAGCTCACTATATCGCTGATATCTTTCTGAATTTTGAGATATTCGACTGGTCTTTTTATACGAGTTGGCCTATATAGTTGGCTATTATATTATCTAGAAAAGTTTTTTATTGTTTGCGCATGCGCTGTTAAAAAATATTTCATTTAAATGCTTATACTTAATCAAATATTTAATATATATATATTATAATTACAGTATATTGTTTCGTCTGTACTTTTACAAGTTCCCTAAAAGTGGCATTAAATTTGGTTGACAATTGGCCTAAATGAAAAAAATCCGCAATATTTTCCAACTACAGTTTCTTCCAAGAATTTCATTTCACATTTAGATTATAAAAGTTTCTTTCTGATACAATTTGTCCCCTATTTGCACGTGTGATTAAACCTTCTCTGAAAAAAACTTCTCTAAACGCGTTTTTTAGATCCTTCATGTTCCAGAGGCATTCGCGAAACATTTCTCTAGATATTCGACAGAGGTCTAAAATCGAATGTGGCTGGTGACACTAGACCGTATAGTGTACGCACGAAAAACACGAAAATTCACTCATTTCAATAGGCTAACTACTTACGCTGTGCGTGATAAACATCTGGTTATATTTTGTCTGTTATAGTAAATACATTATACAGGATCAACCTACATTTAAAAATTCAGTTTCCACTTAGGATCTACCAATGCAATTTTCATTTTTGCTTTCTTCTATCTTTACAAAAAGAAAGTATTAGATTCGACAAAAAATTGGACTTCCGGTTTTAGAGGGTCCTGAACACACGATTTGACTGTTTTAAAAATTGTCTGTATGTGACAAAAATTTTGGTTGGCGCTATATCTTAAGAACTAATGAACGGAATTTAATAAAGCTTTAGATTCAGTTAGTCTTTGATATAAATTTTTATTGATTAATTTTTGGTGTAAATCACCCAACGGATGGCGCTATTATGCTGCATTTTTAACGATTTCCGCAACAGTTCTATCTCAAGAAAAAATGCACGGATTTTGATCAAACTTCAGATTCAGTTAGACGTTGACATAAGTTGTTTTTGATAAAGTTTTGGTGTAAATAGCCCGACAGGTGGCGCTGCTATGCTGCATTTTTCAGGATTTATACGATTTTAGCGAAAGTCATAATTCAAGAACTAAATTCACGGAATTTCATCAAGCATCATATTAGGTTAGACCTTGACATAAGTTGGTGCTCATTAGGTTTTCGTGTAAATCATATAACAGGTAGTGCTGCTATGCTGCAGTTTTCACGATTTTCGCGATAGCTATATCTCAAAAACTAATGCACGGAACTTAATCAAACTCTATATTCTGTTATATTTTCACATAAATAGATCCTTATCAGGCTTGGGTGTATACTTCCCAACAGGTGTCACTTTCATACCCTTTGGGTTGGAAATTTTTGTTTCAGACATCTATAAGATTTGTTGCCTAAATTCAATGATTTGTTTGAAAAATGTGATGCTTATATCACCTTTTTAAATACGCACAATTTGTCGAACCCATACCTTTAGAAGTCTCATTTAGAAGGCAGAGATTGTCATTTAATTTTGGCACTGTGACAGCGAATTTTGAGTATTAATATCATATTATGAAAATTAAGTATTAATATGCATGAGAAAGAAGAAAATTTTGGGATTGGCACAACCGACAAGTTAAAATTATTTTTCGTTAGTTAATCTCTAAATAAAGTAATATGTAATATTTTAATGTTTTCTGCTTTTATTTAGTCGTTAAAGTGCGAACACTTCAATGTGCATTGGTAACTGGAGCAATAGTTTCTTGAAATTAATTCTTCATATTTGTACACTAGATTTGTAAATTATTGCAAACGATAATTCGGAAGATGTGGAATAAATGATAACACCGGGGTTCATACGGGTCAGGGAATTTTTCCAGGAGAACTACCAGTATTTTTTTATAGAGAAAGAAATCTCAGTTAAATGGGCGAAATTTCGCCTTATTTTTATAAGAGATTTTATATAAGAAAATACTGATGCCGAAGAATTTTCTGGTCTGCAAAATTCCAGGAACCGTACGAACCCTGTAATACTCACCATTTTCAAGTCATGGTAAATACAAAACTTAGGCTACAACAAAGTCTGCCGATTAAAATGATCACGAGGACGTTTGGAAAGTTATAAAAGGTACCTGGTTATAACAGCAAGTATTTATTAGATATGAACACCTTCATTAGTCTTCAAGCAGTCAATAAATGGACCTGCGCATGCCTACAGGGATTTTTTTCAAGAATTGTGATTAAAATAAAGATACATTTTGTAGGATGCATTGGAAACTGGAGGTTCAACACACTCTGCCTTACCTGCTCTGCATATGTTTAGTTTGAAGTCTTTCAAGGTTTCTGGGAAGAACTAAAACTAAAGCAAAACAAGCATTATCTATCACCATTTTTTTGTTAAACAAAATGAACATTAACCGGTCAATTCACCACCAACCATTAACTTGCGTTTTAACTCTTTGTTGAGCAGGCTTATATTGTCAAATCTAACCGCCGATGATCTAGGTGGACAAAATCCATTTTTCTGATTATCTGGGAAATTGACAAAACCGCGTGTACTGGTAGCTGAATGTCTGTATTTTCGAGATCCGTACTAGTTTGGGCGTACAAAATCAAAGGTGTCTCAATTAATTGTGGCCCTAAAGTAGCAATTTGCGCAGTTGGTTTGAGGGAATTACAAAAGTTGCACTAGCTTCCTCTAAGTTTGAAAGCACGTCGTGACTATTCTGTTTTATGAAATGACATCGCGGTGCTCCAGGAGTGCCAAAGCGGCGTGAAACGCCGCCGCGCGTAACCTCCAGCTAAATATGAAAATGGAACATAAAGATGAATTTCGAAACAATGCACGGCTTAAAAGTATAATTTGGAAACTCTGGTGGAGTCCCGAAGGCCATTCTAGAGTGGAGACCACGAGGTTAAATATAACTTCCAGAAAATAAGGCGCATAGAGCATCCAAATAAAGTTGGTTGCCCTACACTTCGATGTCATTTCAACGGCTGACGTAGGTAAAGAACGGAGAATGTAAAGGTAATAAGGTACCAACTAGCGCAAGAAAGACATAGCATAAGGTAGTCAAGCCTAACTAACACTACTCAAAGAACTTATAAAAAAGGGGGGACACATAGCTCACTAATTTTCAATGTCAAGCCTAGTGCGCATCACAAGTCATGGATTTCCGGTGCTTTCGCGCAAACGGTTTAGACTTGAAAAAGGCTTTGCTTGGATCTCCACTAATGCAAATAACATTTAGGCATTGACTAGGATTGAAATTGGGGACAAGTAAAAAATTTTAAAACACAGAAACTTCTAAAAAATTTAACTCTACAACTGGTGTTTGAATTTGGCGACAGGGTTGCATACGCACCGGCGGTCGGAGGTTGAATGAGTCAAACTGGGGGAAAAAGGTCTTAAATAACCTGGGTGTTGTGAGCAAACGCCCAGAGCCAATTAGAAAATAGGTAGGCGGATCCTGACCTAAAAACGATGGAAGTATCTTAGAAGTTGTAATTCTAAAATTTGAAACAGGATAGAACACCCATTAACAAATAATAAACATGAAAGAAAGGAAGTTCCAATTACATAACGATAAAATATAACAAATTATAATACTATTAAGTTAGGAAAGTTGATGTACGCGGCTGTTGACAATGAACAGTATGCTACATGGCGTCAAGGGAAAAGCCAATTCTAGATGAAAGTTTCTTTTAATCTAGGGAAAAGATGGAATTTTTCCCGCGGATTCTGCGTTTAAGTTACTGCTGAAGGATTTCTTCTAGAAGTTTTCGAACATGGGATGAAATTATCATCCCGAGTGAGAATAGCGTGAGGCAATTTCCGGTTTCTCCTCACTCTAGCGTCATAACGACGGATGACAATTATCACAGGATTCCACACGGCTGGTGTTGACCTGTGAAAGTTCAACGCAAGTTTTTTAATTTCAGCAAATACAGGTTTAATTTTGAGGTCAAAATGAATGACGTCATTATGGACATAACGAGTCGCCTTCGTAAACTTAAGTAAAAGTTTATTTTGAAAATTTTGAATTTTTTAAAGTCTAGATTTAGGAGCACTACCATAAACTGCCGAACCATAAGGGATTATTGGTCGAATCATGGGTTTATATAGTAACAATTTACTTTTAATTGACAGGGGGCTATTCCAAGCCAAAAGGGGGGTTAAGGGAGCCCACGGCGCTATTAGCACGACCCAGAGTTTCTGTGATGTGCTTGCACCATGACAATTTGGAATCTAGGTGATTGCCTAGGTATTTGTAATCAGTCTTCCAGGGAATATTTTCATTATTCAATTTAAAGTTAAGATTAGAATCAGGGGTACAACGTTGATTGGTGAAGAAGATGGTGGTACTTTTGGCACTGTTAAATTTAATTTTCCATTTCCTTAACCAGACCGAAAGAATATTCAGATAATTCTGAAGTTTAGATAACACTGTTTGTGTATGTTTGTGTTTGATAAGTATGGCTGTGTCTTCGGCAAAAATCGCTAAGTCGACATCAGGCTCTTTAGAAATATCGTTGACATAAACGTTGAATAGAGTGGGACCGCTCAAAGAATCCTGAGGCACACAGCTAGCAATAGGCTGACGGTTAGAGTAAGAATTTCCTACTCCAACAACGAAGTATCTAACTTTAAAGTAATCATCATAGATTTTAATAAGTTGGCCAGGTACTCCGAGTGCTATTAGTTTAGAGATAAGAGCGATGTGCCAGACCTTGTCAAAGGCCTTCTGCACATCGAGAAAGATTGCTCCAGTCACTCCACCAGGTCTAATTCCATCATGAAGAAGCTCAGAAACTCTCCCCAACTTATAGTTGAATGTTGTTGAGTTGTTGAATGACGCATCCGAAAACCGAATTGCTTCGCTATAAGCACGTCATGAGAGTTTAAGAACTCCTTAAGGCGGTTTACAAGAACATATTCGTAGACTTTAGAAAGGCAGGATAATAAAGAGATAGGCCAAAATCTGGAAGGGGCGTGGCTACCCTCCTCCACACTTTTAGGCAGGAGGCAATAATAGCCTTTTTCCAGCAATCAGGAAACATTTTAAGAGTCATCATGAAATTAATTAAAAGAACAATATACACAATAAAATTATGAGGTGAGTTAATTAACATGTTATTAGAAATGCAGTCTTCACCCATAGACTTATTCTTTGTTAAGCCTGAGAAATACTCCCGAACCTCAGAAAGTGTGGTTGGAGGTAGCGTGTTAGGTGTGTCAGTGTTTAAGAAATTTTGAACTGCGGTCTAACACGGAGGCAACTTGTGGGTTGTCCATACCAGATTTTGGTGTAAACTGACTTCTAAGACTTTCAGCAATAGCATCAGCCTTTTCAGTGTTAGTATATGCCATGCCATTAGGGCTACTAATAGCCGGAATGTGTGTTCGTGTCCTACAAATGCGGGAAGCAGCCTTCCAAATTGTGTTGTCTTCTGTTGATAAGGATTCAACAAAATTGTTCCGACGTTCATTTCTAAACTTGGTGATAGCAGCCTTGACTCTCCTATGCAGCTGATTTAAATGTGTAATAAAATACTGAGTATGATAAACCTGTCACATCCTGCGAGCACGATTTCGTTCAGTTATCAAATTCCTGATCTCCACCGGTAGACGGAGTGTGTCGACAGTGGTGTTTCTCGGTTGAGAACACTGTTCGTACACCTCTCTGAGGACGTCGCGAGTGGACTAATGGCTTGCTCCGCCTCCTCTTTCGTCTCAGGGACAAGAGGCGGAGTCTCCCGCTGTTCGAGCAGGGAGGTGAAGTCATCCCACCTTGTGTGTAAGAGCTGACCTAAGTCTAGGTTGTAAGAGTCAACTCGGATTACTGGATTAGGATTACTGGCAAATGATCTAAATTCGACTCATTCAGCGTTTGAATGCTGTAAGGATAAGGAAAATTGCGGGTGATTGCAAGATCGAGATAGGTATTAGAAAGTGGAAAACTGGGTGAAGGGGGCGCTGTAATTTTCGCAAAATTTTGATTTTCCCACTTCCTGAGTTTGATTCTAAACCCATTAGTAGATCTACAGTGCCAAAAGGGATGAGTAGCATTAAAATCACCCGCAAGAGTAAAATTTGGAAAAGCATTAGTGAGACTGGATAAGTCTTGCTCCAGCAGGTTTCTATCACTTAATGGAGGTACATAAATGGCTGTTATGAAAAGTTTTGGAATATTGGGAAAGTCTAGAACAGCAGGTGTAGCTTCGATGCAATTTAGAATGGGAATATTAATGAAAGTCGCATTAAACCCTCACTTAACATAAATAGCAGTACCGCCCCAGCTGTGGACATTTGTGCCCCTACGAGCCCTGTCTACAATGAATAGCTCGTAGTTGGCAACCTTGAAGACATTTCCCTGGGGAAAGTGGGTCTCGCTGACCAAGACGATGTCTAAATTGTTACTATGAACCCAATCTTTGAACTCAGTAGCCTGTCTTTTGAAATACCAATAGAGAAGGAATCCAAATTACCTGAAACGGGGAACATGGCGAAGTAAATGAAAAATCTAAAAATGGGGAAAGCGCACATCCATAGATGGCTTTACCTAACCATTTTGGAAAAAGAAACAATTTTAGAATAAAGGATATAGATCCGGTCAATCTCCGAGGATGCCTGGCGGAGATCCGGAAGGGACTGCGCGAAAGCCTTACAGACGATGTCTGCAGTATATCTAACTTCAAATTCCATAAGATTTTGCCGAAAATGCATCCTTAACTGGGCCGAATTATTTAAATTTTGAGAATGAGAAGGGGTGGGGGTGTGGCGACCTTATGTCCAATGGTAGCTTCCCTTAAGGATGGGGAGGAGTCAACTTTCCTATTGGAGAAAGTCCTATTAGATTTTACATTAACAATATTTTGCTTATTATTATTAGTTTTAGAATCTTTCCCTTTCATATGGGGTGATGGGGGTAGTTTTGGGGGACTTCGGGCAGTTCCGGAAGTTCGCGGGGTGATCAGACCCGTAGTGGCAACACCGACAGGGTTCATCAAAACTTTTCACACATTCTTTTGTTATATGTTCTCCGGCGCACTTAAGGCACACTGGAGGTAGGTTACACGCCAAAGATGAGTGAAAGAACACTTGACAGTTGTGACACTGCGATGGACCCTTGTGTCCGCGGTACTTCTCAAAACTGACCTCTGTAGCTATAAATGCCCTTATCTCGAAGACGCGGATTACACCTTCTTGCTGCGGGATCGAACAATAAAAGAGGGACATAAAACGCTTGTTACTCACGGACCCCTATACATTTGGGTCACCGTGATGCCAGAGAATTCTAAGTCCAGGGTTTCCTGAATCTCTTGGACGGAGGTGTTGACGGGTAACCCCCGAAGAACCACTCTTAGTGGTTTTGCGTCTTCGAGAACATAAGAATGAAATTTGATATTCATTTGAAGTACGTTACGTTTCACAATACGATAATCTTCAATATTATCGAAGATTAAGCTCAGATACTTGCATTTTGCTTTGGAAGGGGTCGAGGGTGCCATTCTTTTTAAGTTATCCAAAAGAGAAGTCCACCTTTCAAAGAAAGAATGTGGTTTGATTTTGATGGGGGGAACCCTGTTTTTTCTTATTTTAACCGTAGTTTCTGATACTTCTGTATCACTAACACTATCTAAACTAAGTTGCTTTTTCCTTTTTTGGAAACAACAAGCTGATAATTTTCCTCATTAGGGAGACTTGAAATTTGCGGGTCTGCTGAAACTTCCAGCCTTCTCTTGCTACACGTAGGAATTTGGTTATCACCTGCTTCAGCAGGTGGCGCCACTCCCTTCGCAGAGCTCGAGTCAACTGGTGATTCAGCAGTCTTGGAACATTCCGAATTTGGGGGATTCTGCTTAATATCACTATCATTGGCATTAGCGTACTCATATTTCAGCAGATTGATATCAGTATTACTCTGTATTGTCATCACATCTGCCCAAAAAATATTCATTTTTTCATTGCATGATCGCAACTGATTAGATTCATCTTGAAATGGTTTGCCGTCTGTCTTTAATTTAGCAATGGATTGTCTCAGAGCAAATGCTCTATTCCTTTCTGAAAAATAGTCAGAACAAATCTTGCTTCCCACGGATTCAACATCCTCTCTAGCCAAAGACCTGATGTCCTCAAAACTAGTACGGGAGAATAGTTTAAACTTACTACCTTTTCTCTAAGAATCTCTGGGATTAACTGCCCAATACGAAAACAGTATGCTCATCAGCTCGTTACGTCAGCATGCACGAGCACACAACAACCAACACGAAAACAGACCACGCCTACACACGGGAGCTCAACGAAAACACGTCTTTCCTCCACCGTGTCAGCAGAAAGACTCGGTTTTATGTGAAAGCACGAGTTTGCTGATCTAATGTCACAGTCAATGTTTGTCAAGGTCAGATTTAACCCATTTTTGTTTAAAAATAAGCGATATTAAACCCGCTTTACCGTTTTTTTCAAAGGCTGAAATTCTGGACTATCCTTGATGTTGTTTACAAATTTCACCTTGACTATTAACAAATTATTCAGCATTATTCAGCAATAAGTATTTTTAAAAATGAAAGTGCCATTCCTAAAGTATTGAAAAATTAAACAAACTCCTGCAAATAGCTGCAGATCAGTAAGTTTAGATTAATAAACAAGCGTCATATTAACTTCCAGTGCATGTATGTATGTTTAGTTCTAATCTAGCAAGTTAAATTTAAATCACTCTTAATTATCCTATTGAGCCGAAATAATGAATAAATGTGTAATTTAAATGACAATACAATATTATTATGATTTAAAGAACGCAGACGTTTGTTTAGAATACTGTTTCAACAGCGCTTCACAAAAATTTAGATTAAAACTTGCAAGTTAATTTTAAACCAATTTCATTAATCTGATCGAGCTGAAACTTTGCTCAGGATATGTAATGACAATGCAATGTTATTATAATTTATAGAACGTAGTAGTTACGCTTTTTTTACAGGGCCACATAAAAGATTAGCTCAAATCTTGCAAGACAATTTTAAACCACTTATAATTATCTGATTAAGCTGAAACTTTGCCTACATGTGTTTTTCCGATGACAACTCTATTAAATTATAATTTGACAAACGTAGAAATCATGCATTTTTTACAGGGCCACACAAAATATCGCGGAAAGATAGCTGCTAAATAGCAGAAATTTTAATTAAATTTCTACAACATTACTATAAGTTATTGAGATACACAATAACATTTTTTTTAAATTGAAAACAAAATGCGTAGTAGCTGTATTTCTTTTACAGGGACACATAAAAATTTTGAATACATTATCGTCTATATGCAGAAATTTTATTTGAAATTGAATAAAATTTATATAGTTTATTTATTCACACAACAGCATTTTTTCAACCGAAAATAATTTTGGTAGCATTTATATGTTTTACAGGGTACCACAAAACGTTAAAGTTTTTTTTTAATATGATTTTATTTAAAAATTTTATTTTTCAGGATGACTACACAAATTTCTCGAGAAATTCTGAGTAGACAAAAATACAAAAAAAAAAATGAATGTTAACTTACATCTATGCATTAAATTGTTTTTTGCTTAATTGTAAAATAAGTATGTTTAACGCATTATTTGTATTGCATTATACAGGGTGCCCCACTAAAGTCCTTCCGACGCTCTTAATTGACGAACGGTTGAAGCTATACTCATAAAAGTGGTGTCTAGGTATAGTAAAGTGGCTATGCTCTATCAGATGACACCGCTTCCAGCGTCACCTCGTGCAAAACAACTGAGTTAGTATTCATATCTCGAAAACGAGATTCATGCTCAGAACGAGATTCATTTAGCATTCATGTTCACAAGGTGTCCTTTCGAACTAAATCGATGATGCTTTACAAATTTGTCATTCACTTTTATCTCATATTTCGAACCGTTTCGCGATAGGAACGCTAATGGAGCCATTTTTCACCAGGTGGCGCTGTAAACGTTCTCATCTAGTAGCGTATACCCTCTTTAATATGCCTAGACACCACATTTATGAATATAGATGCAGTCGTTCAGCAGTTAAGAGGGCGAGAACGGACTTTAGTGGGCACCCTGTATTTTTAATTTAAGACCTTGTTGTTAAATAACCAAATATTTATAACTCTTTGAATATTTTATGAGTGGTGCATTAAAAAAAAACAGCAAAAACTAATTAAACTTCAACGAAATAATTTTGTCCACCTAGATCGTCGAAACGTCCCACTGTGCGCCGCCGGCTAATGTTTGGAATTCATGGATAACTTAAGAGGCGTTATTACTAGATCTTGGGTTACTGAACCTAAGGTTGAAATGTACATAGCTGATTTACCATAGGTATCACATAGCCTAGTAATCACCTCTGTGGGTTCGATCCCGGTTTTTCACAATCTTTGTCTGTTTCTTTTCAATAAGAAACTAAAGGGAGTGCTGGATGTGTATACTTTTCATGTTTATTTTTAAATAAATAAATCTTACAAAAAAGTTTGGAATCACCATTTTGAATTGATGGTTTTGTTAATGCACAAAACAAAATTTTGCGTTACAGTAAAATTCTAAAAAAAAAAAAAAAAAAAAAAAAAAAAAAAAAAAACAGTTACTTGATTTAAAAAAAATAAAAATAAAAATATTTTATTCTTTAATCTATAAGTTTAATGAAAAATTAATTTAACAGGTCAGCAATAGCAAATAGAATAAAAGTAAATAACGCGATAGGTTTAGTTATTTATTTATTTATTTATTATTATTATTATTTTGCAACGAATATTATGTAAGAAGACATTTTCATATATTTATTTCTTATATATTTTATTTAAATAAAAGTAATTGATTACTCATTCAATTAAAATATCTTGAAAGTACGATGCCGGTAGAAAAAAAATGAGAGACGAGAGGTCTTTTTAGAAAATTTTCATGTCAGATTATTATAAATGAATTTTTTAAGACCTTGTATAATAATTTTAGAAGAATGTTGAAAATATTTCTAAAATATTGCGAAAATTTTCAGAAAAATCTTCTGAAGAATGTTTCTTTCAAATAAAAGTAATTTTTTCAAACTTAGCAAATGTATAATTAAAAAATTAATTATGGTATATATTAGTTCAACATATTAATATTTATCTTTTATGAACAAATGGACACATAACTCAATACGTAAAAGAAAATTTATGCTTTAAACAAATACGAAAAGCAAAGCGGGGAACTGAAATGGATGAAAATTTGTTTTTTATTTTTATTATTATTTTAAAATAAAATAAACTTTTCGAATAAAAATAGTAACCGACTTAAAAAAACGCACTAAAAAGAATTAAATAATTCTTTAAAATTCTCTAATGGCAAAATGATATCTAATAACCACACACATTGGATATCATAAGGCCGGATAAAAACGTTAAATTTAATATATAAAATTTAATACCCACCTAACATGAATTTTCTGAAGAATATCTTTTACAAGAGATGAATTAAAATATTTATGACTTAATTTACAAATATACACATATAAAAAGTAATCAATTACTTTTTGAAGTTGGTGCCAAACTACCTTAAGTATAGTAAGAATTGTGAATGTATTATACTTAGTACCATTAATAAAATGATGATAGAAAATATAATACAAAGTCGGAAAATTTTTAAACTAGTTTTTAATCATTATCGACTGGAATTGTTTGGCACCAACTTCAAAAAGTAATTGATTACTTTTTATATGTGTATATTTATAAATTAAATCATAAATATTTTAATTCATATCTTGTAAAAAATATTCTTTCGAAAATCCATGTTAAGTGGGTATTAAATTTTATACATTAAATTCAACGTTTTATCCCGACATATGACATCCGATGTGTGTGGTTAATGGATATCATTTTGTCATTAGGGAATTTTAATGAATTGTTTAATTCTTTTTAGTACGTTTTTTGAAGTCTGTTACTATTTTTGCTTTTGAAAAGTTTATTTTATTTCCTACTTTTTAGTTATTCATACAGAAAAACATAATTATCCAGATTTCAATATCTGCTAAATAAATAAATAATTTGTAATGGAAATTATGATTTACAAACATTAATTATTAAATAAACAGTTTTTAATAAAATATTTGTATTTTCATTTGAAATATTGATTTTATTAACATTTATTAGTTATGATATAGTTGTTTAAAAAACCATTGTATTCAAAACATTCTACATTTAGAGTTGTAAAATATCAGTTTACTTCCAGATTTATTCACGTAATTTTTTTTTAAGACCCGGCTTATTCCAGGGCTTAAATCGGGTTTTTTTGCAGTCTTTGCAACTGTATTTACACTGAAGAATAATTGTTTAGTGGAACTCCGTTGTCAAGAAGACGGGGGGTGCTGGGTTCGATCCCAATCGCGCCCGTCGGCCTAATCGTTCGGAGTTTTCGTGGTTTTCTTAGAACCTTGGATTTCCAAGCGTTAATACGGGTTAGGTTCCCTTAGAAAGACCCCCACGAAGGGCACTCCCCCCCTGGGCCTATATCCCTCGTACAGATAATTGGCCGTCATAAATACAACCAACCAACCGTTGTCAAGAAGCTAAATTCTGAATACGTAGTAATCATTGTATTGACTCTTCACGGATGTTACATGTGGTTTCGAATTCCACTGAATTCGAATTCCTTTCTGAAATCTCAATCAACTGTTTCCTCAGGTAAGATACCTTTATATGAGAGTGGTGACATACTTTGCTCGAACTCTGTTTATACAGACACTTTTGTCCAAACTATGGCAAAATTAAGCATTTTCTATTTTTGAACTTGACGATACTCAGTCGGTCAAGTTCGATTGTACAATTTGCCTGCAGTTTAACAAGCATTAGCTTGGAATGATGGTAAGCTCGTCAAGATACTTAGCAATTAACTTTTGTACAGAATCTATCAACCAATGAATTTTTATATATCCTATGTCGTCACTCTCATATAGAGGATCCTTATGTTCAGGCTACAACGCCTAGAATACCTAGTGTGGAAATATGCTATCCAAACAGTGCTAAAAATTTGTATCCCTTAATTGTGCGACGATACTGCTAAAATTTCAAGTGTCGATCGCAGCGACATCTGCGGGATTTTCGTATTACTAGTATTACATTGTATACACTGTTAAAAATATCGTGAAAAATTACCTCTGTTCTTAAAGGTTCTCTATTTTCTCACCAATGAGAACGCTATATAAACGCCTATGAAGCGTTCTCATTTGTCATAATACAGATAGCCTTTAAAAACAGAGGTAATTTTTCACGATATTTTTAACAGTGTAGACTAGCAATTTCTTGCAGTTGTAGAAAAATCCTGCAGATGTCGCTGCGATCAGCCTATTGCAGCAGTATCATTGCACATTTAAGGGATACAATAATTTAGCGCTTTTTTAAATATTACAGGGATAGCCGATTTCCACATTATATATTCTAGGCGCTATAGTTCAGGCAGTAACGGCATCGGAAATGAGCGACAGTGATTGGATAATGACTCCGAATTTGATAACTGAAGACAGTACTGTTACAGGTATCTATGCGTACACAGGCATGCACAGGCATATAGAGGCGTGTATATATATACTGACATATGGTGGCACTTTACAATGTACTGACAAATGGAGGTACTTTGCTCTGGTGTATAAGGACACGTTTCTGTTGGATTGACAGCTTTACCCACTTCCAATGTCAGTTAGTATCGCTGTTATCTTCAGGTTTTCTGGATGCGGTAACTTGTCCAGACAACATATCTCACTTCGGAAAATTATCGCATCCAGGAAACATTAAGGTTAACATCGATACCTACAGTCATCGAATGTGGGTGTCAAAAAGCTGACAACCCATCAGTAAAGTGCCCTTACACAACAGAGTGGGGAAAAAGTGCTTCCATTTGTCAATGCAGAGCAAAATGACTTTATATATCAGTGCATAGTAAAATGCTTTTCTTCTGTAGTCATAAGAACCCCCCCACACCCCCTTCAATCAGAAAAAGCAAAAAGAAAGATTTTAGCAAAAATCGCGCCATGCTTTAATAAATAAACTGCAGCAATTTAATTCCCATAAAGGCAGTAACGGTATCGGAAATGAGCGGTGATGATTGATGTAGAGTCCAAATCTGATAATCTATATCTTGCTGCCTCTACACTGTTAAAAATCTTCAGCGTTAGCTGTATAGTCACTCCATTGCTTTTATAGAAAAAGGTTACTTAACTATGTTGTGGAGCATTCTCATTGTTCAAAATAGAGATATTTTATAAAAGCGGTGATGTGACTCTGTAGCTAAAGCAGCAGATTTTCAATGGTGTATGTGATAGTGATAGTATTCAATGTCCAAACTGTGCTTTGACAAACAATTTTGTCCAAACTATATCAATTCTAGGCATTTTCGATTGCAGAACATGGCGATAGTCGCTTGAAAGAAATCGATTATACAAGTGAGAGTTGTTAACAAGCTTAACAATAATCTCTGTCTCACCAAGATGCTTGGTCATTCGCTTTTGTCTAGAATCGGCTCAACCAATCAAATATTATACCCCGTGTGTTAGCGAGGCTAACGAAAAAGACAGGCTGCCGCGGTACGTTACACGTATTTCAATTTTAAGATCGCTTGAGTCACGTGATGATCGAATGCACGAATGCGGATGCACGAAATGAGCATATCATACCTCGTGTAGTCTAATACGAAAGATAGAGCGTCAGCCAGTCTTTTTTGTTAGCCTCGCATATCGAGGAATTCTCCTTGAACAAACTCTGAAATCGTTCTGATATCGAATCCAATAACCGGACATATACAGTGTGTTTATTATGCACTGACATATGGAGACACCTTTTTGCGGCATAACAGGTACCTTCATAAACAAGCACTTATGTTATGATATATGAGAGTGTTTTACTGGTGAATTTTCAGCTTTTCGACACCTACTTCCGATGTCGGTTGGTATTGATATGAGTTTCCAGTTTAGTGGATGAACTAGCTAGTTGAGAACTAGCCCAATCAAGATTTCCTACTCTGGAAAGATCTCACATTTCTAAAAGTTGCCGCATCCAGCAAACATTTTGGTCCACATCGAAACCTATGGACATCGAAAGTGGGTGTCGAAGGACAATCCATCAATAAAGTGCTCATACACATCTGAGCGCGTGAAAGTGCTTCCGTCAGCCAGTGCACAGCAAAGTGACTCCATGTGTTAGTGCATATTAAAGTACAGCTGCTGTAGTTAGAAAAATTAAAAAGAAAGATGTTAGGAAAAACCGCATTATGTTTCCATAAAAAAGCTAAACCCGTCTAATTCTCATAAAAGCAGCAATGACATCAGAAATGAAAGGTAATGTTTGGATGTCGAGGCCTAATCTGATAATCTGAACCTGACTGCTTCTATGTGAGAGTGGCAACATTCGACGTGTAGACTGCGCTTTTACAGAAGCGTGTTTCCAAACTATAGAAAACCTAGACATTTTCTATTCCAAAACTTGGCGATAGTCGCCTGAACGAGTTGGATTATACGAGTGAGAGGAGTTAACTAGCTTGACGGTAATAGCGTCTACAATACCTACACTGTAAAAAAAACGGAAATACTACTGGCAATCTAGACGCCAGTAATATTTCCGTTTTTTTACGGAAATTTTTACCCATAAATTGCAGAAAAATTTCCGTTTTTAATCAGAAAAACGGAAAATTTTCTGTAATTTATGGGTAAAAATTCCCGTAAAAAAACGGATATAGTACTGGCGTCTAGATTGCCAGTAGTATTTCCGTTTTTTAGTCCGTTTTTTTTTACAGTGTAGTGTGGAACTATGCTATCCAAACAGTGCTAAAAATTTTTATCCCTTAAATGTGCGACGATACTGCTAAAATCCCAAGTGTCGATCGCAGCGACATCTGCGGGATTTTCGTATTACATTGTATAGACTAGCAATATCTTGCAGTTGTAGAAAATATCCTGCAGATGTCGCTGCGATCTTCATATTTCAGCAGCATCATTACACATTTAAGGGATACAATATTTTAGCGCTTTTTTAAATATTACAGGGATAGCCGATTTCCACACTATATATATTCTAGGCGCTATAGTAATGACATGCTCACCAAGATGCTTCGTGATTATCTTTTGTCTACATTCTTCTCAACAAGTCAAATTACCCTGTATGTCGCCACTTTCATGTCGAGGAACCAATCATTCTGATATCTAATTCGTTAACCGAATCTGAATCTAAAGACAGTGTTGCTACACATATCAATGCACTGTACTGTGTTCTGACATTTTAATGCATTTTGTGCCTCCAGCACAACAGGCATCTTATTACAGAGGCAATTGCGCTCTGATACACGAATAAATTTAAAGGTTGATTTTCAGCTTTTCGATACCTACTTCCGACATCGATTGGTGTCGATGTGGGCCTTTCGGTTTAGTGGATAAGAGAACTTGGGAGAGATCCTGGTGGATTTTGCGCTGTTAGTGAAATCAGATTTACCAATCAGAAACCTGCATTTTTGCGACATTTTCGCTGCTATAAGTAAGTAAATTTTCTTATTGGTCAATATCATTTCCCTAACAGCACAAAATCTATTTGGATCATTTCCCTTCTCCAGTCAAGATTTTGCACTTTGAAAAGTGTGTAAGAGTAAGAGCATGAAAAATGAACGCTTCTAATTGGGCGACTGCTTCAAAAAGAATTTGAATTTTAAAGTTTTTATTTAAAAAAATTCTAATGATCAGATTTTGATGAAATTGCAATGGAACTACACGGATGTCTTACACTTGCAAACAAAAAAAGAATTATCAAAATCGGTTCATATTTACCGATTTTATTTACGAAAGTTATGCGTGGACAGATAATACATACAGGTCGAATTGATAACCTCCTTTATGAAGTCGGTTAAAAAGAGAGAGAAAGAGGGGGGAATTTGAACTATATTAGTACAGAATTGCAGTTGAAAGAACATTGATTTCGATTTGGATTGAGTAGATGGCACTACCAAAACATACTCAGTAAATCAGTATCTTAAAAGCTCAAAGCTTCGTCACAAATTAATATAATTTTGTGTTCATAGGGCTAAAATATATAAAAAAGCGAGAAAAATTTAAGTGACACTTTCTTTCTAAATAATATCCTTTATAATTAATTTTTCGTTTAATTAATGAATCGCAAACAGCTTTGTCTAGAAAAAAAGGGAAGCATCAAAATGCAATTTGAAACGACCGCCATCTTTTCTACAACTGAACATGCGCGGTTGACTAACCTACTGTTTGTATCAGTTAGGTTACTCGACTTGGTTTCGTTTTCTTTCTATTTCGGCAGGTTTATTTGAAGGCAGGGCTGCCACAGGCGAGGTTTATTTTAATTCTATTTCGCACCACTTATTGAAAACAAATTTTTTTTACATATGCTTTGACAATTTTTGCAAGAGAAATATACTACAAAATGTATTTTTAAAAAATAGTGGTGCGAACAAAATAAAAAATAGTCACCTGTAACAGCTCTGTGACGGTGAATTGGATTTCAGGTTCAACAGAGAGTTAAGCTCGTAACGCGAGTTTGAGGTTAGCGGTGATTTATCGGGCAAGAGCCTAAAGTTGGATGTTTCCATAGAGCGAAATTCTGGGTGCATGAATGGATTATTTTATCGTTGGTTTTAAATCAGTGTTTTCGTTTTTAGATAGCTTTGATTTTCAAGAGAAAATCTCCCCACAAGACATATTGTAAACTTCACTGAAATATGCAATTGTTTGATAAGGATAGTTTCGACGAAAGTAGGAGGGTTGCAGTTGGGTACTTGCAACATTTTAAATAGTTATCGCTTCGGTAATGTGACAAATCAGCTCATTCATTACTTCGAATACAAATAAATTTAATAGAGGGCAAAAAACTTTCAAAATTTCCTTCCATTAAAAAAAAGCAAAATGTTTAATAAATACTGCAGTTGTCGCTTTGCTTTTAATACTTTGTTACACTACATAAGTAAAATTAATAATAGTGTAATTTTGTTTTCGTGAAGATCGGATTTTTTCTATAAAGATATAATTGCAGTCAAAATGTTATGAAAATGGATATTCAAAACGCACTTTTGTTTTTCATCAAAACCGGTATTAAGATTGTCAGAGGAAAAAAAGAGAAAAAAGGGAATACTTGAGAATTGGGAATCGAGTGATAGAAAGATTTAAATGGGTTTCAGGTACATATTTGAAAGCTAGATCCCGAAGGAAGAATACTTTTCATGCAGATGATCCGCGTTGTTTGGTGCATTTTTCATCATTTCATTAAAAATACTGACTGAAAATTATCGCAAAGGTTAAAAAATGCAAACTTATTGTTTTAGTCTTTTGAAGGACTATTGATAAAATTTTGAAAGATGCTCATAATTTTAAAGGGTTATGCCAAAAAAAACCAAAAGTACCAAACAGTAAAAATCTTGAAAATAACGGTATTCTATAATTTAATGGCCCCTAATCTTTTATGATTTCAGTCATATTAAAATTTAGCGAGTAATCAATAAATATGTACAACTTTTTCTTATGAGGATATAACATATATTATGGAATGGAAACGTATTGTTGGATTTAGGAGATAATTTTTATCCATCAGCTTTGTCGTATTTGTTTGTCCGTGTGAAAAACAGAGTACAAGAGTATATTTCCAGAAATGGTGAAAAGATTAAAAAATAAATAAACGATTTTATGTTTTGTATTCAGCTTTCGTGAACAAAATAATGTAAACTATCTTATAATACATGTTTTCCCACCATAATTATGTATATTTATATGATTTTCCATTTTACTGCTCCCTACTATAGTAGATCAACTAGTTTAATATTAAAATAGATAAAATGAGAGATTGGGACAGCTAGCCAATTAGCTGAGTTAAAAAAAAATGAAATTCAAAAATTCGCTTTAACCCATCTAGCCTCTTGATATGAAAGAATAAACTGGATAATATTTCTCTCTTAATTTTTATTCAAAAAGGATTCTGTTTTCCAATGTGATAATGTAGAGGAAAGCAATACAAGGATTTCAGTATTTTCTATACATTCACGGAAACGTCCGATAATATGATATTCCTACCTGCAATTTTCATATAAAACTTGAAATCCATTCTTCCACTGCAATACTTTAAAAGACGTACCATATTTCATTATAAACCCTTTAACCCCTTCGGGACCGGCATCTCTTCCACAAATTTTCTCGGTTGACACCACTTTTTAAAAACAAGTTACCTTCAATTGCATAATTACGAAAATTCTCTAATTAAAAAAGGCAAATATTACTTTTCTTCCTTATTGGTGTCAAAAACAAATTTTGTATGCCTGTTTTAAAGGTGCATATATGCACCCATGGTCCCAAACGCGTTAACACCACCATGCCGTCTTTTAACATAATCATTATTGCTGAAACCATGTATGATAACTTTGAGCAGTTTGTTCTAAATGTTAGGTAGATTTGAATTAATTATTATCTGTAAAGAGAAATATTATAAAAGGTTATACAATGATGATTTTTATTAAATTTTTTGTGTATAAAAATATCTGAAAAATATCTTTATTTTTTAGTTTTAGTTTTTATTGTGACGATGTAAAATTTTGCACAACATCTAGTTTGACAACGAAAAGTAATAAAGAAAGCTATTTAATATTCATTGAAATTATTTGAATACTGTATATAACAATACAGTTTCTTCAATTAATTCAAAGTAACAAAATGTCTGTAATAGTATATGTTTTCTTTGTCAATAAAAATACATCATTCTTTTATAGAATTCTTAGGTATTGTCATATATTCAAAATTACTGTAATTAGAATATTTGTGTTTTTTTTTTATATAATTAAACATTGAAAAAGGAAAAATCAAATATACTGTTAAAAAATCTTTCTTTGATTATTATCTCACATGCTTCTAGAATGAAAAGTTCAAGATTGTTAACATTTTGTTAAATATCGCTTATGATAGTAAGGATAAAGTGTGCACAAGTTCAAATGAAAACTTTAATTGCCACATTGGAAAATACTTAAGTGCGTATTTCACATTTTTAATAATAAGACATAAATTATATAAAAGAAAGTAATCATAATCAAAACGAGCTCATTTAAATGAACAGAAGTTTATTAATTACGTTTACTATTCAAGAAATACAACATTGGCCAAAAGTATTGAGCTCCTTCATATTTTTAATGTATCATTAGAAGTAATATTTCTTTTTTTTTAAAAAAATTATTATAGATTGTTAAACAGACAGCAAACGGGGAACTCAAATTTTAATTAGTCCTATTAGTTAAATAATTTGCTTTAGAATATGAGATAAAAAAAACAAAAAAAACACTAAGTTCCTTTGTTGTATTTTGCAAGTTAATACATAATTATAAAAATTAGAATAATTCTGTCGAAAAATGCAAAAACATAAAGAACTTAATCTTCAGCAACTAAAATAATAATAAAAAAAATATGCTAAAAGAAATTCAATAGCGAAAATACATACTTTTTACCCGACTGCCAAGAAGAGTTATGTGTTTCACGCGTATCTGGGTATGTGGATTTCTTTATACCTCGAAACATCCCAACAGGTGGATGGATTTTAATGAATGAGGTTTCTATCGATTCGTATTTACGTCCGATGGTTATAGGCTAGGTTTTGCTTGTATAAACTCAAAATGGCGGCCGTAAAATAGAAATGGCTGTAGGAACGAAAATTTTTTTTATGCACCCTATTGAGTGGCATATCTTTGGATAGGTCTTTCAAAATGAAAGCGATGTTTCATTGACTATTTTACAGTCAGAAGCTCCGTTTAAATATTACACAACCTGGAAGTTGTGTAGGTAGGATCTCTAGCTTTACTGCAACTCTAACCTTCCTAGACATCTATAGGCCTCATCAAAACAGTGTTTATAGATAAGAACTAACAATTAAACACAACTTAAAAGTTATCAGTACAAGTAGATAAAAAATAGGTAAGTAATATAAAAAAAAAAGTTTCACATTGATGAGAAATAATTAATTAGTTCGGTTTTTTTTTATTTTTAAATTAAATTTTTACTTGTTAGTTTATATGTTTTTTTGTGAATACATGTGGGGGCATAAAGGGCATCCAGTACTTTTCATTTTGGCAAAAATATCGAATTTCAGATATTTATACTAAAATGAAACTTAACATCTCTAGAAAATTTTGCCCAAATTTCTGGGTGGTCGGATAAATAGTAATGGCGATATGGTTAATTTTACGTATCTGTCTTCAATATCTCTTTTTTGTAAATGAAATGTTTCAACTGATTTCTCTCAGTTCGTAGTTTTTCATATTATCTATGTTATCAAAATTTTAAGGTTTCCACAATAATTGAGCAAATCGTCCGGATTTTTAAAAATGTATCTAGATTCTATAAGAGATAATTAAGTATTGATTTTTTTATGTCTGAAACTTTTATTTAAAAAAAAAAACGAACTTAAATATATGCGATTTGAGTAAATTTATTCCATATACATCCAATTATTAACTTTTATGTTCTGATCTAATCTTTGTATCAAAAAATTGGATACTTAGGTTGGTAGAACAAAGTACACTCAGTATAAGACAAAAAAAATCTACTTTGTTATACCGAAATTGGGAAAAAAGTAGAAATTTTAAAATTGTTATATTAAAAAAAATCATTTAAAAAAAATATTATCAGTTTATTAACAGTTTAAAGCCTTTTATTATCTGTAATGATATTGCTTTATTGTAACACTAGCTGACTCGGTAGGGGCTGCTTGGGCTCGTCAATTTGTCCGAATGAAACTTGAATGCTTAAAACCTAGATTCCTATTAAAATTTTCATTTAAAAAAATATCTCAAAATGAACCTCTGGGATTGGTCCCCGCTGACTTCAGCAGCGTGTACTAGTCGAGCTACGCAGTGTGTTTCAAACAAATCTTTTCCGAATGAAACTCCGGCAAGATTACCCCTACCTGCGGCACTGTATAGCAAGCGTGATTCGCACGCGTCTGAAAATCTGAAGATAATAGTAAATGAGGGAGAAGAAACAAATTCTGTTAAAAGCGGGCCCATACAACCCGAGATAAGAATCCGCCTAGCGATAGAAGGTGGAACTAAAAACTGTAAGACATCCGAAATCCAGGTTGAATGATGCAAACGCCGTTGAAAACAGCCGATAGAATCCGAAATAATAATTCTCTCACTGGCGGTGAAAAGTGGAACTAAAAATTGTAAAAGTATCTAAAACCAAGTTGAATAAGCCAAACCCCGCTGTAATCGAGCCCATAGAACCCGACAACGAATGCATCCCCTGTCGTTGGAAGGTGGAACTAAAAAACACAAGACTATCGAAAACCAAGTTGAATGAGCCAAACCCCGTTGAAATCGAGCCCATAGAACCCGAAATAAGTATGCGCCTCTGCTGACTGTGGTGGATGACTAGAAAAACTTGAGTCTATCGAAGCCAAGTTGGATGGACCAAACCCCGTTGAAATCGGACCCATTGAATCTGAGATGAGAATGCGCTCCCTAGCGGTGGTAAATAGAACTAAAACTGTAAGAGTATCGTAAGCCAAGTTGAATAAATTAATTACCGTTGAAATCGGACCCATAGAACACGAAATAAGAATGCGTCCCTGGCGGCGGTAGATGGAACTAAAAACTGTAAGGCCACGGAAAACCACAGAAAAAACACTAATAATCTTCGATTAAGCTCTTAAAATCCTTTTAATTAAGTTTTAGCATTTGGCAACGTTTAATAATTGATTTCCTTTCATATCTCAAATTATATAGGGGGTCGGCTTAACTGCTGAAACGAATTTTTAGTTCAATTTTTACTTAATGCTTGTGTCCTTGTCTGGTTCTTTCTCCGAATTTTTTTACCGTCGCCGTCATTTATTGCAAAAACTAAGAAAAATTACAGACCAATTTTTAAAATTTGAACTTTCGGAAATAAAAAAACTTTTTTAGATTTTCTCTAAAATTTTCAAATCAATATTTTCATTAGTTTTCTTATTTTTAGCCGATTAATGAAAATAGTCATTATCTCTAATTTCCACTTGGAAATCAAGTCCAGCAGATGCGGGATTCTTTTACCGTTTCGGTGATAAAATACTTTTTTTAAGAGTCTTTTAGTGAGTTTTTAATTAATATCTCAATTAATTAAGAGATAATTTTTATACAATAATCATCATTGAAAAAGAGGACAAAATTTACTATATTAGGCTGAAAGATTGAAAACGGATTATTTTTATTAATATGGAAAATTTTTTACAAAATAATTATCATTGAAAAACAGGACAAAATTTACTATATTAGGCTGAAAGATTGAATATTTTTATTAATGTGGAAAAATCGCTTCGAACGTAAAAAGAAACGCTAAAAATCTAATTTAAAATATCAAAATCGGGCTCCGAGGTGCAAAACTACATACATATAGGTACCTTCGTACTAAATTTTGTGGTTCTAGGTGCAGCGGTCTCTTCAAAACACCGTCGACACACACACTCAAACTCTACACACACACACACACACACACACACACATACACTCTCTCTCACACACATACACACACAAACTTCTTTCTTTATTATTATAGATGATCCAAAAACTTTAATGTAGGTGATATTTACAGAATATATATATCTACTAAAAAACATCTTTTCAAAAGTTAAAAAAAAAAAAAAAAAGCCAAGAAAAAAAAAAGGGGGGGGGGAAGTTGTGGCGAAAAAATAGTGTGATATCAAATTTCCAAGCTTATATTATGGAATTTATTTAACATTTTTTATTAAAAATTTACCATACGTAAGTCGAGTACCTAAGTATGCGTTGATAGAAAGCCTTTTCTCCTTTACTAAATACATCATAACGTGTTTCTGAAAATTAATTTTTTTAAATTATGCATGATGGGCTTGGCGGCCATCTTTCCATATTTTACACAAATTTCTCAGCACACAAGTATATTGTTAAGATCGGAAATTCGAAATTGTTGCTAAAGCAAACATTTTATGCTTTTAATGTATGGAAATGAGTGCCTAGAAGTTTGTGTCTTAAAATAAAGTTGAAGTAACTTCAGGTTTCATCTTATGATTCTTTTATTTTGGAGGGGGTTAATTAATTAGTTAAAGCAGTAAATATCAATTTTTTTTTTCAAAATAAAAGACTTTCTTAATTTATCTGTCTGTAGCCAAAACTAGAAGTCCAAAATTCTTAATAATGCAAATATATTACGAGCTTGTCTGCTTAGAAATTTGTGTAAAATATGGAAAGATGGCCGCCAAGCCCATCATGCATAATTTAAAAAAAATTAATTTTCAGAAACACATTATGATGTATTTAGTAAAGGAAAAAGGCTTTCTATCAACGCATACTTAGGTACTCGACTTACGTATGGAAAATTTTTAATAAAAATTGTTAAATAAGTACCATAATATAAGCTTGGAAATTTGATATCACAATGTTTTTTAGCCACAACTTTCCCCCCCTTTTTTTTTTTTTTTTTTTTTTTGCTTGGCTTTTTTTTTTACTTTTGAAAAGTTGTTTTTTAGTAGATATCAGTTCTTTTATTTAAACAGATTATATATAATTGCAATAATTCTACTCGCTAAAATTAGTCCTTGTATAGCCTTTATAAGCAGGGAAAAAACACAATAGTATACATTTTGTTTACCTATCATTCATTTTTTATAGAGATTAATAATTTAAAAGTAAGTTCTTAGAATTCTGAATTAATCATTGAAAAGATCTACCTATATAAGTCTTGTTGCAGAATTTTCATTAGCTAAGAGTTGCATCAACTTATACATCATGTGACTATATTAAATTACTTTTGTAAAATTCTAGATGGGAGCCATTGATATTTTAAGAGCATTTGCCTACATTTTAAACTTAAGTCATTTACAACTATTCATTACTTTTCTATACGAATTAAAGAAATCGTTGTTTCCATGGCAACGGTACCTTTCACTATTGCTTGTTTGTTTTATTGAACACATATATATCAGATCACGTGGGGATCACGGCGGGATTCGAACCCGCCCCCACCTACGCTCTCAAGCGATTAGCGGCGTCGTGTCTTATCCACTCAGCCACGGAGGGCCACTATTGCTTTCTCTATTACTCAGATACTCAAATTTAACCAGCTGCGCTTAGAATCATGATCATAACAGAGTACATTTATATGTAAGAGTGGTGACATATGCACAAGTCGTGTACTCATATTGAAGTTTTTGTCCAAAGTACAGTAACTCAGTTTTCAGTAATAGACGTGGAAGATTTCGATTAAACTAACCAGAAAAGTTAAAAAACATTGGCTTTCTGATTTGATTTTATTCAAAATCGTCTTAACCAACCAAAGTTAATGTCCGGTATCCAGATAAATTTTTCTCTGTTAGTAAAATTAAATTGACCAATCAGTAGCCTCCATCCTTGTAGGCTTTTCGGTGTTTACTGCAAACATAAAAATGTTTTCAAAAATGCAGGCTTCTGATTGATCAATCTCATCTCGCTAATAGCGCAAAATCTATCTTGATACCGGCCTATTCAACGCCCTTTTAATATCCGAGAAAGCCTTGACACGCGTCAAGAAAATATCACACAAAGCAGGCAAAACAAAGAAGAAAAATTATTCATTGGCTCGTTCATATCCACGAGCCAATGAATGATTTTGTTCATTTGCTTTGCCTGCTTTGTGTGATGTTTTTGACGCGTGTCAAGACTTTCTCAAATATCTAGGGGGCGTTGGTTTATTGCACCATCATGAAGCTATGAAAGGAGAGCAGCAGACATGCCAATCTTCCCGTGTGAAAATCTACATACCAAATAAAACGAGTTCTTTCCCCCTCTTCTGCCTCTTTCTCTCTTGCTTTTGACCGATAGCAGCCCATTTAGCAGTCTACAGTGCAAGATGCTGCTATACAGGGTGTCCGGTCTCAACGGTGTCCAATGGCTAATTCCTAAACCGTTAGCCATAGACATATAGTTCCAATTACAGAAATGTTTTAAATCAGGTAAAGAAATATATTAAACGCGATTTGGGTCAATAAAAACATTTCTTAAAAAATTAGGAAATTTAAATTTTTATACGGTCCCCCGGTCCTATAAGTTATATTTAGTAAAATTTTCCTATTACACTGACAAGTAAGACAAAAAAAAGTCCCATTCATATAACACTAAAATTGAGCGAGTTATGAAACTTTAAAAATGCGTGACTTATGCCACTTTTCTGCTCTGAAAACAAATGAGTTCGGCTTCGCTTTGAGGGGTCTTATGCCAAGTGCTTAAAGTATTCGAAGATCTTATTTCATGTGTATCTGCGCTTTGAAAAAAATTGTAAAAGTATTACGATTAAGTTAACATTTATTAAGCTTCAGATTGGCTAAAATAACATATGTTTTATTTTATCCGGATTTGAGACTTTCTTTTATGATTTCTTATAACAAAATTATGTTATTTTTATAAGTTTTTATGTTACTTCAACGATCGAATGTACGTTTTTCCAGTTCAAAATTTGTATTTTAACTTACTTTCAAATATCCGATAGAGTTTACATTTTACATACTGGTGTAAATACGATAACAATCTAATATTATTATGATTTTCGGTTCTTACAATTTATACTTATTTTACAGGATAACCCAAAAAGTTTCGGATAGATTACCGCCAAGAAGTATAAGAAAAAGTTTTAGATTAGATATACAAGACTGCGATTGTTGGGTTTTTTAACTTTTATGTATTTTTTAGCATTGAATCCGAAAATTACCTTAATTTTTAATAATCTTTTTAGGATATTTCGCAAATCATAAATTGTCAAATTTAAAGAATAACAAAAATCGGATACTATAAAGTAGAGGAGATAGTTGTGTTTTTTAACTTTTGATAATTGATTTTTACGTATTTTAAGCACTGAATCTGAAAATGATCTTCATTTTTAACCATCACGTTAGAATTTTTTTGCAAATCGTAAATGTGTAATTTAAAATATAGCGAAAATCTCATACTAAAAAACGTATGTAAAACTTTTTGTTATTTAATTTAATTTTATTTTATTCAATAATTTATTCGATCTTTTTGCTTATCCTGGGATTCTTACAGCTAAACAGCTGGGTGGTCCGATGAGATGGGAAAGGATATTCAATTTTAACTTTGAACTTTTTAACTTTGAAATTTGCAATTTGCGAAAAATCCTGATGTCATGGTTAAAAATGGTTAATTTAGGATTCAGCGGTACAGAATACATAAGAATCAATTATCAAAAGCTAAAAAACCTGACATAACCCAACTTATGAAGGCTAGTGCAATCTAATAATATTTTAAATTACGCATCATTTTCTAAAGAATTGAGGCTGTTAATTTAGCATCATTTTATTTAACAAAAATTCTGTTTTTTCTTTCTTCTTAAATGTTTATAACAAATTGTATATTTTGCATTAATATGTCAGAATGATTAAAGATTCCAAATTTATATTGCAATTTTAATTTTACTCTCAACCATTTTTTTAATATATCTGACGAAATTATATTTCGACTAAATTTGTGAATGATCCCCAATTTGCAGCAAAAAATATGCTCCAACTTTAAACAGCTATTACTCGGTCAATTTTAATCGTAGAATAACGGGACTTTTTTTGTATTACTTGTCTGTGTAAAAGGAAAATTTTACTAAATATAACTTATAGGACCGGGGGACCGTATAAAAATTTAAATTTCGTAATTTTTGAAGAAATGTTTCTATTGACCCAAATCGCTTTTAAAATATTTCTTTACCTGATTTAAAACATTTTTGTAACTGGAACTATATGTCTATGACTAACGGTTTAGGAATTAGCCATTGGACACCGTTGAGACCGGACACCCTGTATATGGCGGACGCAAGGGGGAGGGTGTCAGTGTGACCAATGACATAATAGGCCAGTTCATGACGTTTAAAAGTCACACGGAGTTGGATCATCTTTACACGATGATTAGTACAAAGCGGTGCGCCGATTTTTTTTTTTTGTGTGTGTGTGTCCATTGCCGTGTACAGATAATCAACTCCGTGTGACGTGATGAGCTGGCCACACTTTAGGAGCAGCTTCAAATGACATCATCTATATCTACTTCGAGGCAAACGAAAAAGACAGGCTACCGCGGTGCTACAGCGTCTAGAATATACAGTGTGGAAATCCAATCAGTCGATCACAGCGATATCTGCAGGATATTTCCCAAAACTCCAAGACAATTTGGTCTAGACGCTGTAACATTTTTTTTTCGTTTTATTAACATACATCTGACCCGTGTGCTTGGCGTCAAACCCGCTGTAATAATATCATGTTTACTTTGAAATTTGAAAATATATCGCAGATGTCGCTGCGATCATCTCCCTGGATTTCAGCGTCAGTGCACATTTAAGGGATATACTTTTTAGTGGTTCTTGGATAGCAAATTTCCACATTATGTATTCTAGCCCTCCGAGCGTCTTGCAAAAGGGTAAAATTGTAATGTTGTTTTCTTTGCATTTCGTTTTAAATGTTAAGAAAATATGATTCTTTCAACATTAAAAAAAAAAAAAAAAAAAAAAAAAAACCTCAATTACAAATATGAATGTAATCCTTGAGAGTATTAATCATTCTTCAATGTAGTTAAAATTCATTAAATCTATAAAATTATATTATCTTAAGTATTGCTTGTATTGCTGTGAAACCTGGAGTTTAGTGAACGGAATATTACGCCCCAAACACTTAGAGGGTTAAACAGTGTAGCGGTGCATTACATATGTCTCTTCCTTCTTTAAAAAATATCCTGCACATGTCGATGCAAATGACGGTTTGGAATTTGACATCGTTGTACATTTAAGGGATTCAATATTTCCGCACTTTTTTAACTATTGCTGGGTACAGCGACTAGAAGATACAGTGTGGAAAACGGCTATTCCTATAATGCTTTAAAAAGTGCTAAAAACTTGTATCCCATAAATCTCCAACAATGCTCAGCGGCAATATGCTGATACGAGCGCCATCTCGTAACTCTTTTCAATATAAACACTGTGTTTTCAAAAATTATAGAATGTTAAATATCGGAAACTATAAATATAAGATATTTTGGTCTGTTATAAGCTAATTTAGTTAAGGAATGACGTGAAATAGGTTAAAGAGTCTCTTTTAGAATGACTATCGTTTTTAAATCACTACGATGGCGCTACGATCGACATCTTGTTATTCAGCATCGTTGTACATTTATGGGATTCAATTTTTTAGCAATATTTTGTAGCCGTTTTCCACACTGTATCTTCTAGGCGCTGTATTGCTGGGATAGTCGATTTCTACAACATATAATCTAGACGCTATAACGGAGCTAAAGTTTCTAGAAGATATAGTTTAAAAATCGACTTATTAAAAAGGTGCTAAAAAATTGTATCCCATAAATGTTGAACGAGGCTGAACGACGAATGTCGATTACAGCGACATGTGGTAATTCCAACGTAACTATTTTAAAAGAAAACGTTTCACTCAGAGAAGATCTAGAAAATGTTGCTCCTATCGACATTTGTCATTCCGTATTTTTCAAAATTTATGGGATTCAATTTTTAGCACTTTTTAAAGCATTACTGGAATAGCCGGTTTCCACACTATGACCGTGATCTAGGTAGATTTATCTCTGTTATCGTAACGAGATTGGCCAATCAGAAGCCAGAATTTTTGCTAACTTTTCACTGTTTTCAAAAATGTACCTGGATCCCGGCGTATATTTCTAGACGCTATAACTGAGCTCAGGAATAGGCAAAGAATTTGAAGATACATATACCGGCAAACTGTCAGTTTAACTGAGGATTTTTGATCGCAGCTGTTGTACGGCAGTATATATGTTTTATATTTTAATTTACCTAAAAAAATGCTTTTATCAGCGTATTTTTTCATTGCGGATCATTAAGTATAAGTCTACCCTATTTCATTTAGGCCTTAAAAAAAAAAATACCTTATTATTCATCATTTTTTGTTTTTTGTTTTTTTCGTATAGAAAGTTAGTATTTAAATAAACATCCTCCAAGGATAAAAATATAGTGTTACTTTCGTTAATATGCAATTTTTTAATTACCTTTTTGCATAAAAATTAGTTTATAAAACGTAGATTTCTTTACAAGTAATTTAAAATTTTGTAAATTACTATATTATGCTACAGTTGCTTCCTTTAATCTAAACTTCTCTACCAGTTACTTTTGTTAGTCAAACTTAAAAAAAAGGTGGAATTATAATCTTTAGCAATCTGTTTCCATATAAATTTCGCCTGTATTTAGGTTTATAAGGCATGTTAAAATTAGATACTCTTTTTCAAACATACCATCCATAAAATTATTAATAAATCGCCTTATTTAACTTTATTTTTGAAAATTCAATATTTATAACGCATATTTAGGTATAAAAAATAGCTTCATGTAAAAGAATATGCCATAAACTTCATATATATTGATAAAAATTATTTTTTATTCTCATTCTAGCCATAGCACTTAATGGTAAATAACCACAGCTGAAGTACAAACCTCGCGGTTCAGCTGTTTCAATTTACTTCAGATGGCTGCCATGATTTCGCATGCTTTTGAATGGGAATTGCCAGTCTATGTATCTTAAAAGTTTTTGGGAAAAGTACAGAAAGCAAACTCCGTATTTTGATACATTAAGGCCGGGATCTAATTAGGAACAAGTGTGTCTCTATAACGAAGTAGCGACATACGGCCAATAAAGGTTTATTGGTAAAAGTGATAAAAACAATTCGTTAAAGTTCTTTGCGAGCATGCCATTATCGTCAGGATCCAATGAGAACGCTACATAAACGCCTATGAAGCGTGCTCATTGTTCAGAATACAGATAGCCTTTAAAAACAGAGGTAATTTTTCACGATATTTTTAACATTGCACTGCTGCTTTCTCCCATCAACTGTTTCATTGGCTAGCGGGGATTTACATTACGTAGACGAAGCCTTCCCTTCTTTACGCTAGACGTTCTTGCCTTGACCATGTGATCATAACGTAGATTGAATATGCTCTGTTCAAGAAAGCGGATTGCCGTACTTTCGACAGAAACTTGAAATGAGCATGCCTCCTGTGCATATATCACCACTCTTATGTATAAAGGCTCTCTGTTATGGTGTTGTTTCTGATACAACGCTTAGAATACCTGGTGTGGAAATATGCTATCCAAACAGCTCTAAAACTGTGTATTCCTTAAATGTGCGACGATACTGCTAAATTTTCAAGTGTCGATCGCAGCGACATCTGTATTACTATTATTACATTGTATAGACTAGCAATTTCTTGCAGTTGTAGAAAATATCCTGCAGATGTCGCTGCGATCTGCATATTGCAGCAGCATCATTGCACATTTAAGGGATACAATATTTTAGCGCTTTTTTAAGTTTTACAGGGTTAGCCGATTTCAACACTATATATTCTAGGCGCTATAGTTTCTGAGCGCTGTTGGTTAAATTTCGATATTTCTGTTTTAGAGTGAGCAATAGAGAAAAGTACTAAAACTACTGAAACAACAACTTCTTTAATATTGAAATGTATAGCAAAGGAGTTCAGAATCAATGCCTTAGAGAGTTTCGAATATGCACTGTTGTTATGACATCAATACCCTTCCTGGATGTGGAAATGCAAAATTGTGTTAAACATAATTGGCCGCAATCTAGCTAGATTTTTCGCTGTTAGCGAAACGAGATTCATCAATCAGAAGCTTGCACGTTTGCAAACTTTTCGCTGTTTGCAGCAATGCAGGCTATTGATTGGTGAATCTCGTTTCGCTAACAGCGAAAAATCTATCTGGATCCCAGCCTAGATTTCTGTAAACATTGCACTTCATCCATGGCACTATGAAAATGACTCAAAAATTTTATGACACAGACCGGGATCCAGAAACAGCAAAAATTCTCAAACATTCTGGTTTCTGATTGGTCAAACTTATTTCGCTAACAGCGAAAAATCTATCTGGATCTCGGCCATAGTTTTCTTCGATGAAATCAATGCAAAAGGGTAATATAAAAGAATAGTATAAGACTTCTAAAATGGTTTGGCGGGTTTATCGCTGTTTGGCATAATTTATAAACTTTAGAATTAATTAACAGTTTTTTGCTAATTAAGAATAGAAAATTTGTGTTTTTAAAGCTGAATTTTATAAAAGCGCGTAGATTGAGTAAATATCTGTCCAAAAATGCAATCTTTACTTTTTTATGTCCATTATTTAAGTCTCTACCTCGATTGAAGCATAAGGTGAGACGAAGAAAATAAATCTGTCATTTTCAGTATCTCGACGTGATTTTAAAAAATCTATATCTCTGTTTATAATTAATTTATGAGGATGCATTTGGTCTCAAATTGAAGATCTTTTCCATTAGGTCCTTCTGGTTTTAGTTTTATTTTTCTGCGATGATTGGTTCTTTTGATATGGGAAATTTTACGCTGGCATGTTTGGTCGATTTAACATGGAGAAGTTGTCTTCAGTATAATAAGCAGTTACGGTGTCTTGCGTTTTATTCTTGGCGTTTGTTTGTTTGACGAGTTTAGCATTTTTTTTTCAGCTTGGCTTGGCAGAACGACCGTCCTGCTTGATATATTTTTAACGAGTCTCCTTAAACTAAGGAAAATTACATATGAGGAGATCAGAAGCCAAGGGGTACAAGTGACAAAATTTCAATTTGGAGTAAATTGAGTTCAAAGATAATTGAAGTTAAAGTTGAACATCAATAATAATTGACTGAATTGAAATAGGAAACTGCTGCTTGTTTCACAGTGGTCTTTGAACTCTTATTTCAATAGATGTGAAAAAAGTAGAGTGCGATTTTCTTTAAATATATAATTAATCAATATTGATCATTATTCGGCAAAAGTGGTTGATTTCTAAAAGACAACACATAATTAGAAAATCACTTATATTTCTTTACCTGAAAATAAAAAAGCATTTTTTCAGGTCGTCTGTACACTTAATTCAATTTTTTCAATTTTGTCACTTATACCCCTTGGCTTCTGGGGTCCTCATATAAATGTTTCAAAATATTTTTTATTTAACTATTATAAAACATTTTTTCCTATACTATTTTCGTTGCGAAAGACTAAGTTCTTTAAATTTTCTATATATCATTATATTAAAGAATTGTTTAAATTTTCATCATTATTTGTTAACTTGTGTAACATAACAATAGAACTTACAGAAATCAAAGTAGCTTAGTAATTTTAAAAAAGCAAAACTCGTTTTTTAAAGTAAATGGTTTAATTTTTCAGTTGTTTGTTTGGTATAACTTTTTTTATAAACCTTTAAAAAAAATCATATATATATGAGGTTTAACATCCGTATACTGCTATTACTTTTAAATATATGTTTAAAATATAAGGATACTGAATACTTTTGGCCAGGGCTGTATAGTGTATAGTGGTATTGCTACTAAAAAATCCATTGAGTTTTTTAGTGAGACATCAAATTCCCTTAGCTAATGTTAAACATACGGGCGTGTAATGCATTCATATCTTTAAAAGTATCTCCTCAGTAAATTAATATTTTTAATTTCTCTTTTGAGTACTGTTCTTACAGAATGTTTCCCTCTTTTAAACGTTAAAATATTTCTAAATTATATACTTAATTATTAATTTTAAGTGCTAAAATCTTCGCGAAACAGAATAAGATTTTGACATTTCACATAAAAGTAAGAATATACAGCCCCAAGTCAAAAAATTAGAATAATAGAAAAAAAGAATTGTGAAAAGGGTTTTTCATGTATCGCTTATACAAAATGTAATACAGGATAAAACTTAATATTCTAAGAATCTACATACTTTGTAGAATCTTTTAGCATAATAATTAAAGGAAATACTAGGTTGAGCAAAAAGTTCTGGGAAATTTGTGAAAGTTGCGTTGTTATGCGCAAATTAACAACAAAAGCAACAAGGATTATTCTTCAAAGTAGAGACCATAATAGTCCATGACTTTCTTCCATCGTACTGCCAGAAACCGAATTTTCTGGAAGTACCATGGCGGCTCCTTGGAATTGAAAAACTCTTGACGTGCTTCTTCAACTTCATTCAAGGATTCAAATCGGCGGCCCTTGAAAAAGGTGTTGCAATGATCGAAAGAGGCCATAATCGGATGGAGACACGACTGCACTGTACGCGGGGTTTGGAATAATTTCGACGCCGTCCAACTGTGCAAACTCTCCGATGGCTTTCAGAATCGGTAAACCTTTTCTCCAATAATGCCGGATCAACACACGCAAATCATACTGTTCAACAGGCATTTTGGAGCTGAAATTCCTGAACCCCTATAGATATACCACTAGTACTCCTATATACGATACAAATTCTGGTAACTGATAGATTAAAAATTTCCCAGAACTTTTTGCTCAACCTAATAATGCAGAAATTAAAATAGTTATTCACACTTGGAAAAATAAAAATATTAGAATAACCATTTACCTAGTTTAAAATATTAGAATAATGCACTGTAAATAATACGTGGTTAAAAGAAAAGGGGAAAAAGTTATTCTTCAATATTTTGTAGCATCACCTTTACATTTTATAACAGCTGAACTCGCTTTTCCAAGCTAGCTACAAGTGGTTCACAGTGTTTTCTGCCCAGACATGACCATGTCGACTTTATACTGGAAAGAAGCTCAACTTTGTTTTTTCGCGCAATATCTTGCGGTCTTTTCTTCATTATTCCCCACAAATTCTCTATTGGATTTAAATCCAGCGAATTTTCTGGCCAGGGAAGTACGTTAAATTGGTATTGGTTAAGCCAGCTCTTGGTCGACATTGACCTGTGTGAAGGTGCTAAATCCTGTTGGAAAATAAAATCGCCACCGCACTGATCTTCCGACGATGATATCATTAAATGCTCAAGGATTTCTAGAAATATCTCAGAATTAATCCTTTTGTTAAAGATACATACCCTTCCAGGACTATCTGCAGTCATGCAAGCCCATACCATTACGCTGGCTGCAAATTTCACTAACCGTTTCATGCAGTCCTCGTCATATGCTTCTTGCTTCATTCGCCATACACGAACACCTTGCTCACCATATGTTACACAGAACACACTCTCATCACTAAACAATATCTTTTCCCCATTATCCAGACCCCATAAAAGCCTTTTTTGCATCCCTTCACTCTCTCTCTTTCTGTTTAATAGTCATGAGGGGCTTTATCATTGGTACATCGATTAAAATCCAATATTATGGATAAGTCTTGGTGTTGTACATTTACTCACATCAACACCATGCTCTTTCCATTTTCTCGATGCAAATATCTTACACTTCTAAAACTGTTTTTTTAGCAATACTCTTTAGCTTTTTATCATCTTTCTGAGTAGTTTTTGGCTTTCGGCCGCTATGCAGTCGTCAAAAAATACCCGTCGTTAAAATACTGCTTTGTTGCTCTACTAACACTTGGTTGAGAGCATTTTAAGTAACTGCGGATATATTGCTGAATACGACATTTTCTATGCAAATCAATAATACGATGCTTTGTAAACTCCTTTATGTCGGACGAACGACCCATGTTTCACACAAGATGAAAACAATGATGATACAAAATGTTTTTATAACTTAAGAAGAAGACCCAGAAGATAATTTTATGCTTAATTTATGCAACCTTCTGAATCAATCAGGAAAATTCATAAGTATTCTAATTTTTTGAACAACCTAATTTAGTATTCTAATATTTTGAATAATGAATAATTTTACAAAAATACGATATTCACTCAAAATTTAATCTCTTACAATTTTAATTTTCTTTAATAACATGCAAATTTATTCAAACATCAACCGTTGTTCTTTTTCATTTTTACTACTCTGAAATAAATCTAAATGCAATTCCAAATACAAATGAAATGAATTATTCTAATTTTTTGGCTTGGAGCTGTATTTTTGAAATATTTTGAGAACTAACAAAATATTATACATCCTTTAAGAACAGTACACAGAATTTCAAAATATTAGTCTCCAGAAGAGATATTTTCAAAATGTGAATGCATTACACGCCGCTAAGTTTATCATTTGCGAGGGAAATTTGAGATACCGATACAGATTTCCCTATCCCATATCGCGAAATCCCATGATAATCTAAGTAAAATTTAGTTAGATGATCATTCATTACTTAATATAATTACGGAGAAACGGTTTTCCACGTGAATAAGGCCGATGCCAACGTAGTGCGTTTTAAAAAAATTGCTCCTTTAACTTTAAGTATTTAAAAAAACTCCTGTAAACTTTGAAATTTCTGAAATTTGAGGAAATTTTTCAAAATGTATCATATTAAAAAAAAAAAAATTTAAAATTAAGGAGCTCTAACATGTGCACTAAGTCGGAATAGGATGTCAATTTTCTGATGGTGAAAAAGGTATATTGATAATTATTTTACGTAATGAGTAATCCCCAAATAAAATTTTCCCATAATTTACCGTTAAATTTCGCAAACAAGAGAAACGGTGAAGACGCTTTTAATGAACTGAAATACCGGATGCACAAATGTTTATTTAATATTGTCACAAATCTCAACATTTTGATTATATTTTGACCAGAATGTAAATTTGGAAATAAAACAAAAAAATCGCAACGTGAAAAAACTTTTATTCGATGAACACAATACCACAATCATTAAATTTACCTGTAGGAATAAGCTTTTTGTCGTCACTAAAAATGCTAAAGAGGAATTTTTGCTTATATCCATATTGTCTAATTGTGATCTATAAGCAGAGTTTTATCGATGAATCGAATTTCATCCATAAGAAAATTATAAAAATGTTGTTAATATTTGGTTTCTGTCCTCTGTCAAATTGTTCAAAAACATTCATTAAATTTTCTTATTTTTAATTTCTACTAGCATTAACACTTAATAAAATTTAAGTGGGATTCAGAAACACATGTAAGTCTCAAAGGTATAATACATGAAAATTTTTAAGCAACTAAAAACTTAATTGTAAATATAACTGAAGTATAATTAAGTGGTCAGTCATTCAGAAAACCAATTTAGAAAGAAAATAATGAATAGGTAATATATTGAATCACTTTAAATCAATTTTTAATACAGAACTACATTAACCTGAGTATTTTTACATTAGTATGCTAAACAATAAAAGCTTCCGGACACAACGAGATTTTAAAAGCGTGGTACATTTTTCTGTAAAAAAAACCTTTTCTGACAATAATTAATTCTTTCCACTCGAGGGCTCCGAAGCGGAGACATAATCTTTCTTTGCAAAATTTTGATTTTGGCACCAGTAATAAAGGAAAATAAAATGTACCTTATTTAATCAGAGCATTTTTGAAATTGTGTACTTGAACGAAATTTCTTTTAAAAAAGTGGTGCCGATCGAATAAAATTTGTGTAAGAGACGCCAAGCGCAAAGGGTTAACAAAAGAAGAGAGAAGACATGCACTCTTAGAAATGTTTTCTTCAGTTCACGAAAATTTTCCCAGCAGCAGTGCTACCAGGATTTTTCCGTTAATAGACGAATATCCGTTTCTTTTATTCTCCGTTACAGGAGATAAAATATACATCAATTGAAGAAAATGGAAATACAATAAAAGTTGATGACCTCGTAGTCGAACCAGCTACATTAGTGTTACGAGACCAGTACTCTAATCACTCGACTACAGTTGTACAGTAGTGAAACAGTTTGAAGTAAATATGTTTGCCTCAGTTAGGTATGGCTTGATTAATTGTATTAAAAAGGTTTGAATTTTGAAGTTAATTTCTGGAAGATTTCATCTTTAATGAAATTGTGGCTGGGGTTTTAACACTTATTAAAATAGGATAAAAATATTAATTATAACTATTTTTATGTAGTCTAGATGTAAAATATAAATATTATATTTTTATGCGAGATTTTTTTTTTTTTTTTTTGAGTAAAATAGATTTTGTTCCATTTTATATTTTAATTACAATATCTATTTTAAATGTGTTCTTTTAAAATACATTTTAAATGCGAATATTTTTTTATAACTTAAAAAAATAAATTGTGAATACTTTTAAATGAATGAGAAAATTAATAGTTATTTATTTTTAAATTTGAAAACCGTTTCTTTACATTGTTGTTGGTTAAGTTTTTGTTATTTATTTTTAAAATTAAATTAGAAATCTTAATTTATAGAATTTTTCGTTTTTCGTTTTTAAAATGAATTCGGATTTTAGTATTAATAGAGCAGATACGCATGCATGCTAGGAATGGACAAAATTTCTCCCTCTTTTTTAGACTTTCGGAAAGAATTCACGGATAAAACATATTCTCTAGGAGTATGGGAATTATTTGTTAAAAAATGAGGAATAATTTAGTGTATATAGACGAGTTTTTCTCATAGTGTGAGAATAGGAAACGTTTTCTTGATAAAACATTTTTTAATACCGAAAAAACACCGTATAACTAAAACATTAAAAAAATGAGTTTTTTATAATTTTATATTTCCACGGTCATTTGCACTGCCAGAAAGTCCAGAAAATAATTCGAAAATTTATAAAAATATCAATATGATTTTAACAGAATGTATCATCATCGTGCGCATCTTGTAACTAAGACTAGGATGTTCACTTTAAATAGTGTATTTACAAGTATAGTAAGAAAAAGAATGAGCTATAATGTATTTCACAACGACAGATAATACAATCTTGATCATGAAATTTCAGTGTCTTCAGGCACTAAATGCGCATTTTTTTGTTTTTAGTGCTAGAAAATACTGAAAATTCAATTAATTCAAAATATTATAATTCAGTAAATTTTGGTGCCAAAAATTTGACTTCTTTCATTACCAGTTTCAAATTTTGGTTTAATATCGTCAAAATTTTCCCATTTTGTGGTGGCGAAGGGAGATTTGGAAATAAAACAAAAAAATTGTTAATGTTAATGAACTTTCATTCAACGAATACTACAATCATTAAGTTCTTCGGTAGCATTAAGCTTACCGTCGCCACTGCAAAGGAAAAAGTGCAGTTTTTGCTCATTTAGATATTGTCTAAATGAAACAGCAGCGAAAGGCTGAAGATAAATCACAATTAATAATAAAACGTTGCATAAATCACCATAAAATTAAAACAACTGTATGCGTTTTGAGCAGGAAAATATAACAGCCTCTCATCAGCCAATGTAAACACGTGTCCGTAAGGGGGATAAGGTCACAAATGAACAGAAAGTAGAAAAAGGAGAGCTTAGAAAGAGTGCGACAGGTGGCGCTAGCAGTAAGGTAAACACAAATCACACAGGAGCACATACATTTTCCTCTTCTGCATTTGCTCCTGTGTTTGGTGTTTACCTTACTGCTAGTGCCACCTGTTGCACTCTTTGTAAGCTCTCCTCTTTCCACTTTCTGTTCATTTTTGAGCTTGTCCCCTTACGGTCACTTGTTTACATTGGCTGATGACGGGCTGTTATATTTTCCACCTGGAAACGCATCTTGTGTGTTGTTTTGATTTTAGATTAAATTGTACAATGTTTCATTATTTAATTAGATATTTTCTAGTTGTGATCTGAAAGCATCTTTTTAACCGACCAATAAAATTTCATGTCTACAATAATTATAAAATGATTTTAATACTTGTTTTGCTGCTCTCTGGTAAGTTGTTCATTAGCGTTAATTAAATTCTCTTTTCCTAAATTTCTGTCAGTTTTAATATTTAATAAAATTTAAGTGAGATTTAGAAATAGATGTACGCCTGTAAAATGCGTGAAAACTGTTAAGCAACTAAAAATCTAATTGTAAACATAAATTAAGTGTAATTAAGTAATCAATTATAGAAGAAAAAATAGAAAGAACAGAATGAATAGGCAGTATACTGAATTTCTTTAAATCATGTTTTAATACAGAACTGTATTTATAGGCATATTTTTTATGTTTTTATGCCAAAAAATAACAATAGTCGCGCTTAAGGGGCCGCTTCACTGAAACTCACAGATCGCGAAATCCCATATTAACCTATGGGAAAACTTTGAAGCGCGATTACTCATTACATATTATAATTATTAAAATATTGTTTTCCCCATCAGAAAGTAGACGTCCGATGACGAAGATGTACGTTTTTTAAAAATTGTCTCCAGAAATTTCAAATATGTGAAAAATCTCTATAAACTTTTAATTTCCACTTGATGACATTTTATCAATCTTCTTAACAATATTTAAAATTTATGGAAAGAATTTTTTTAAATGCACATCATCGACGTCTGACGTGCATTTTATGGTGGTAAAAACCGTATTTTTAAAAATTATAATAGCTAGTGAGTAATCGCGCATCAAATTTTTCTCATAAGTTAACATGGGTTTTCGCGCTCGGGGAGTTTCAGTTAAGCGGCCCCATAGCTAGGTTTTAAAAGCATGGTACACATTTCTGTAAAAAATAAACTACACTTTTCTGACAATATAAACAAAAGAAGAGAGGAAACAAGAGAATAGAAAATGTTTTCCTGATAAAATACGTTTTGATACAGAAATAACACCTTATCAGGAAAACATCAAGATGAATGAGCTTATTATAATTTTATATCTTCAAGGCAATTTGCACGGCCGGAAAATCCAGAAAATAATTCAAAATTGTTTAAGAGTATGAATATGATTTTAACAGAATGTATATCATCGTACGCATCTTATAACTAAGACTAGAATGATCACTTTAAGTATGTAATTAAGAAGTGTAGTAAGAAAAGAATGTGATATAAAGTATTTCACAACGACAGATAATACAATCGTGATCATAAATTTTTAGTGTTTACTGGCTCTAAATGCGCCTCTTTCTGTTTTTAGTGCCGAGAAATACTGAAAATTCATAAAATTCAAAACTTTATAATTCGGTAAGTTTTATTTCTAAAAGATGTGACTTTTTTAAATGCCGATCTTAGACACTCAGTAACTTTTCTCTAAATGTAAGTTATAGGAAAAAGTGCCTTATAAAAATATAAATTTCGTATTTTTATATGTATACAAACCATTGAAAACAAATGCCATATATGAAAACTATGTTTGATAAATATACTTTTCCTAATAGCAAGAATGTTTCTACTATCAACGGTTTAAGAAATAATCCCCAGTATCTTTTATTTTAAATCTACAGGTATAGAGACATATTGAAACATTGTTTACCATCACTGGACATACACTCACTGCCAAAAGTTAAGGACGTAGCGGTGAAATTCGGCATGTTCGGTGATTTCTGGGGCCGATTGCGTGTGTCCAATTATCTTCGGACACTTACACGCTTGTCATCTGGTTTCATGACAAATCTCGTCTCATCCTCGAACATAACGCTGCCCCAATCAGACACAGTCCAATTCATATATTGTAAACACCACGATCATCGTGCTCCTCTGGATTGATAGATAGGAAAACACATACTCTGGGTACCCGGGAGTATAGTCCACTCATGTCTAGCCTTCGGTACACAGTAGTGGCAGTTTTGTCTTACCAATGGGTGCTACAGCCATAGATGTTACACGCGTGGAGGTCGCTCTTCGATTCCGCTTGGATACACTAGCAATATATCGGGAGTGGTAACACTTGGACGACCAGCCACAGGTTTTCAGACAACTGTTTGGCTGGTTAGGATTGTTTCCATAATCTTGAAATTACGGAATGATTGACGCCGAAGAAAAGAGCAACATCTCTGATTGATTATTCTGCTGCAATGCGTCCGACGGCATGCCCAATCTCGGAATCTTCTGTTCGTCTTGTGGGAGCCATAGAAACACGCCTGTCTTTAAAACAAAACGTACGAAAACTCACTTTTTATCAGCACTTACATGCAACTCCTGTAACCCTTCACAATGCTGGATTCTTATACGACTGCCTTTTTTGCATATTTCTCGACACAAACCCGTTATTGACTGTTACATAACATATTTGCATAATTCCATCTAACTTTGCAGCAAATTGCAGCGTCTCCAATTCAGATTGGCTTCCGAAAGTTAACATTTTCGTCTGCGTTCTTAACTTTTGGTAGTGAATGTGTTAAAGAATATCCTCCCGGCTATTGGAAGCGTCCATAAAGAAAAAACGGATTACCACCGGAACAATTACTAGGTGTACTGCCTTTTCTCGCAGAACATTTGGTATGCAATGTTGGGTACAGCTACAGCACTGATTTAAAAAATATATATATAGGTATCCCTTGATAAGTGCGCTCATTTAATCCTTCGTTGTTATTGAGCTACTCGAAACACATGGAATGGGAAAGGCTGCAATAGATCCGCAGCCAGCTTTCTCAAAAACCCAACATACATAAACAAACAATGTATCATAATAATGTTTTTGATTTATTATTGTTAAAAAGTACATATTAAAGCTTGATTTGAAACTTTAAGAAATGTTTATCTAGAGTGCATGAATTCCCATTAAAATAAACATCTGAGCTAATTCAATAAGTCATAATCAAGAAACAGTAAAAAATCAATTTTAATTTTATTTCGGCATTACTACTATTCTTTAGGTTATTTATTTTAGCTTTCTTACCGTTAGGTTATATTAAAAAAATACATAATTTGATTTAAAACTTATTATAATACAATTCGATTACTTCAAACTTACATACAAATTTATTTATTTAAGCGAAAACGTATTAATTGCCTATTTCACAGTTTTATTCTTGTTTTTGGAAGACATGTTGCGGTAACACAAAATTTGACCTCAGAGCACTTCCATACTTCTACGAATATCTGGGTCTTTATCTATCAAATGCTGCCTGGGGAATTATAGTTTTTGATAAGCTTCATAGAATTCTTTTAAAGTTATTTAACATTTTGGTATTTTCTGAAAATTTTATTTCCAAAAATCCGACGCCTCCATACTGGAATATAAAGTATCACCTATTTGAGAGTTTTCAGCACTAATCGAAAATTTTCCCGCCCTAAGCGAGGACTACCAGTATGGTTTATTTTTCTAAATACATTTTTGATATAAAATCATAAGACGAAACGCAATATTTCACCTTGATTCAAACATAAAATATGTAATATGAACTTTAAAAAGTTCACTGTTTTACTTAAAAGGCGACTAAAATAATAAAAGATATGTTACAAGTTAAAAATATGCGTTTTATTTAACAGCCTGTTAGTACTTTCGGGCTTTCCTAAGCTCTTCATCAGAGAATATTATAACTAATTGCTGTTTATTTATACTAATACGTTACTTCGTTTTGAAAATGGGAGAGTTAATAATTATTAGAGTTGAAAGTAGAATCCAAGAAACTGTTACATCTACTTTCAACTCTAATAATTATTGGCTCTCTCATTTTCAAATCGAAGTGACGTGTTTGTATAAATAAGCAGCAATTCGTTATACATTCTCTGATGAAGGGCTTAAGAAACCCCGAAAGTACTAAGAAGTTTCTAAATAAAATGTATATTTTTAACTTGTAACATCTCTTTTATTATTTTAGTCGCCTTTTAAGTAAAACAGTGATCATTTTAAAGATCATATTACATATTTTACATTTTTGATATTTTATAATTTTTCTATTTATATAGTGTTCTCTATTGACCAATATCTTTCTTAGACATTTAGGAGTTTATTTCTCATTGCAAAAATTTTTCAAATATTGTTCTTCATTATAGTTCCATTTACGTCAAAATAATAATTTCTGTCAAGTTACGAAATTCAAATGTTTACACGATTCCTGACCTCATAAGTTATATTTATAAAAACCTTCACGGATCTCTAACACATTAAATCGTAAAAAAATCCATTCTTCTATGAACAAAGCGTACCGAGTTATGATATTTTGAATTTTATGATTTCGGGCACTTTCGGGCGTTTTCGGGCACTAAAAACGAAAAAATGCCTTTTTTTTAAAACCAGAAAATTCTAAAAATTCATAAAATTCAAAGTATAATAAATTAGTAAGTTTGGGATGTTCAAGATGTAATTTTTATTGCTTTACTTGTTAGATCATAGAGAAAGTTTTTGTGAATATAACTTATAAGACCCAGAGACCATGAAAATATTTAAATTTCGCAAGGTTTTCAAAAATAAAATTTTTTAAGTAAAAATATATTCATAGGATGAAGAACAATAGTTGAAACATTTTTTTTTCAATTGGAACCATCTATATTATAAAGGACAAACGTATATGTGCTTAAAGCTAACGTTATTTTGTGAATAACAACAGCAGACGATCCAATTTAACCTTTGTTTACTTTTACTGCGATTTTTTAAATTTGTAAATCTCGCACATTTTCAATTTTGACACCGAAGAATAAAGAAAGAAATGTACTTTCAAATGCAATTTGTTCGAAAACTATATCGTAATTTGTTTGAAAACTGTATCTTAATTTACTGAATTTTTATTGTTTTTTTTAAATAATTTTCAAGCATGATTTTTAAAAATCTATTTCCGTCACTTGCAGACAGAAGATCACAAGAGATAAATGTTTGCACTTAAGTTAATATAAATAAAATAGTTCAGCATTTTTTTCCGACTTATATTCCATAATGAAATTTAAACTTTATCAATCCATAAACTGAAAAAAAATTTAAACAATAATAATAAAACACCACGCTTATAACACTGAAATTATCAGAATAAAAATGTCTAGCAATCTTTGGCGATTTCCTCTGTACTTTTAATTCCTGGCACGAGGCCTATACGAAAGTATCGCTTTTAATAAATTTCAAAATTTTATTTGAATACATAATTTCTATTTGTCATATAAAAATTATTGTTGATATTGTTAGTGAAAAATCTAAAAAATATATATTAAATGCAAAAAATCTATTAGAGTTTTCAATAAAAAAAACATATGTGGTTTTCACCTGTATTCTGTAACCCAGGGAGCCCTGTTTGGAACTCCTTGTACCTACAAAGCTAAACGTTTTGAAAGTAGCTATTGGTCAGCGATAAGAAGCAACACTCTGTATACCGGGAACATAAAAAATTTTAATATTCTAAGACTATTCACATTAAATATCTCAAAAATATTAAAAAATATTACATATACGTACTACAAATGCCCATACTTAAAGTCTATTAGTATTTCAAAATATCAACGACTGTCTATTCACTATAGTGGTATCACATCTCTGATTATCTGATCTCGTATATTCCTGTATGTCATTGTCTCCTTTCAGATATCGTCAAGATTAATGACATTTTAGCATGCAATGACTGCGTTGGAATATCGCGATGAATACTTGATATAGAATTAAACTATTTGTGAGATCCAATATCAATTCAACGGAGATCTCTATTTGAATAATGCGTTGCATACATATTTACCAAGGCATGAGAAATATTGATTAATCAATGTTAGATATAACACAAATTTAAGATATACAATTGCATTCAAAAGATGTTGCAACATGAAATTCATAGCAGGAATGGGACGATTTCATTAAATTCTTGTTTTTCGATTCCTACAATTTTCATATTTAGAAATAAATAGATCATATTATATGTATATGTATATATACTCCTTAACATTCGCCCCAATAACATTTTTTGTATAATAAAAGTTCTTTTTACATTTTCTGTCATACTGAAACCTAAGCATATACCACGGATTTGTTTTAACTGTTAAAAGATTAGAAACTTTAATGTATATAAATTTTCATTCACGTTTTTATAAGTTACAAAACCATGGATATTTTAATTAAATGTTTTAATTACAGGAAATACATTTTTTTTTCAGAAACAAATGTAAATGTTCTTCTGCGATTTATATATTTTTTCTATATACTTTAATTATCGTTTTCGAAACTAATTCTATAATACAGGGTGATTTTAAATGAATTTTCCAACTTCACAGGGCTATTAAAAGAAAGAAAAAAAAAAGTAAAACCCTGTTGTTAATTGGAAAGGGAAAATAGTAGTTGAAAGTTTAAATTCAACACAGTTATAAGTGTTCAATGTGAGGCCCTCCAGAAACACGAACGATATCGAGGTGGTACGATAACTCATCCCACACTCTCCCCCCCCCCCCCCCCACCCTTTCAGCATTTCCGTGTGACTCTGAATGGCTGCAGATATGCGTGTCCTAAGTTTTTCAGCATCAGTTGGTAGCGGTTGAACAAACACCTTATCTTTGATGACCCCCCCCCCAAAAAAAAAAAAAAACAGAAAAAAATCATGCTGAGAAAAGTGTGGGATGAGTTATCGTACTACCTCGATATCGTTCGTGTTTCTGGAGGGCTCACATTGAACACATATAACTGTGTTGAATTCAAACTCTCAACTGTTATTTTTGATTTCCGAGGAACAATAAGGTTGAACTTTTTTTTTCCTTGTAATAACCCTGTAAAGTTGGGATATACATTTATAATCACCCTGTACTTCTATAAATGCCATCCTTCAAGTAACGGATTACAGATTAGTTGATTCAAGACATGCTTAATCTAGAAATACACCAGCAGATAAATTGCACTTAGTCGGGATTTCGTAGACATGTACCTTCTGGTTAAATTGAATATGAATAAAACTTATTAAAAATTAAGATAACCTGGATAATTTTCTTGGTTAGACTGTCGATTATTTTGTCATTTCCACTTCTTTAACGTAATTTTTCTTTCACTTTCACTTTCAATTTATTTTTAAATCTTATCTCTGTTTTGAAATGTCGCATGTATTTTTAAATACTTTATATTACAAAACCCTATTATGAAGTAGTTTAATATAAACTAAATAAACTTTTTCTTAAATTTATTTTCATAAAATTTCATGAAAAAAAAAGGAAAATACACAAAATTATGTTTATTCAAGTCGGTGTGCATATGATATGGTTTGAAACTTGGAAAAAATTGTAGTTTTCTATTTTCCATTTGTATTTTCCATTATCTTTATGTTTTTTTTTTTTAATTGTGGATTTGGTTTTAAATTTTACATACCAATTGCAGAAAATTTTGGAGAATTTTATAACAAAAATAATTCATAATAAAAAGACTGCATTTTTTTCACATAAAGTTTTGAAGATCAGATTTGTATTCTTTTCTTACATTTTCTTCCCGCAAAATAATTAAAAGATTGAAGAGAGAAATAAACCGAACTCATAAAATATTTATTAATTCAACATAACAATACTTTCCTTGAAAAAATATTTTCTGCCATAAATAAAAAGAAAATTATATACGGGAACGAAAAAAACTTCTACATTTTTTTTTATTAATTCTACAAAATAATACTTTGTATTTATACTCAAAGGACATTTATATTTAAATATGAATGTTTCAAATTTTGTACTAGTAAATTTATATCAGTTTTAAAATATAAAGCATGATGCTCGTGTATTCTACACGAGGCTTCCTAACTTATTGGACATTTTTTTTTTTTAAATGATGGATAATTAATATATTCTGTTCTTTCGGGAAATGGCCTTATTACATGTAAAATTTAAGAGGTTATACAATAGTATTTTTCTTTTCACATTAAACGCATTTCTTAAATGTTCCCTGATGACACAACAAAGGAGTACTTTGTCTGTTTATTTGCTTGAACTTGATAATCTTGCAATACTGAAATATTTGAGAAAAGATTTCATAAAATAAATGGGACACATAAAATAAAAAAAAACTTGAAAAAATATAATTTTCAGTATTATTTGTACATTAAAAATTTAAACAGATATTTTGTTTCTAATAGAATTTGGATGATTAATACGTTCTGCTTTTTCAGGAAATGCCCACATTATATTTAAAATTTAAGAGATAAAACAATAGTTTTTGCTTTTCACATTTATTGCATTTCTAACATGTTCCTTGACGACGAAACAAGGGAGTCATTTCTCTGTTGATTTGCTTGAACTGCCAATATCTTGCAATTTCTGAATTATTTCAGAAAAGATTTCATAAGATAAATCGGACAGATAAAATAAAAAAAAATAAAAACTGGAAAAAAAGGATAATTTTCAATATTATTTTTACATTAAAAATTTAAACAGATATTTTGTTTCTAATAGAATTTAGGTGGTTAATATATTCTGCTTTTTTCGGGAAATGCCCTTATTAGATTTAAAATTTAAGAGATAAAACAATAGTTTTTGCTTATCACATTTAATGCATTTTTAAGGCTGCGTACTCACGCGTATTTTGCCTGCTTGTCCAGTATTCTTGGAAAAGCTTTTATTCTGAACCCATCTGCGGTTTATTGACAAAAGAATGAGGGGAATCAACAATGGGTCAGGAGATAAGGAGCTCGACTCTACTTGAAGGAAAGGTTCCTCTTTTGCTGGACATCAGTCCCTTTCCTGCTAAAGTCGTTAAAAATCAAAGACACCGCGTGGCAAGAACAAACGAAGCCGACACTGATTATAGTTAGAAGGATAGTGTGTACGCAGCTTAACACGTTCCATGACGACTAAACAAGGGAGTCTAAAGGAAAACACTAGAAAAAATTTAAATATTCTGTATTATTTTTATATTAAGGATTTAAACAGGTATTTTGTCTCTAATAGAATATGGATGGTTAAAATATTCTGTTCTTTCGGGAAATGCCCTCATTATATTTAAAATTTAAGAGATTAAAAAAATAAGTTTTTCTTTTACATTTAATGCCTTTATTACACGTTCCCTGACAACAAAATAAGGAAGTTATTTCTCTGTTGATTTGCTTGAACTGCCAATATCTTGCAATTTCTGAAAGATTTCAGTAAAGAGTTCATAAAATAAAGAAACAAAACTGAAAATTTTTAATTTTCTGCATTATTTTTATTTTAAAGTTTTAAACAGAAATTTTGTTTCTAATAAAATTTGGATAGTTAATATATTCTGCCCTTTCCGTATATGCCCTTATTAGATTTAAAATTTAAGAGCTAAATAGTTTAAGAGCTAAATAATACAATAGTTTTTTTCTTTTTCACATTTAATGCATTCCTAACACGTTCCTTGACGACGAAACACGGGAGTAATTTCCCTAAAGGAAAAAACTGGAAAAATTTTAATTTTCTGTTTTATTTTTATAATAAAGATTTAAACAGATGTTTTGTTTCTAATAATAATTTGGATAGTTAATATATTCTACTATTTTGGGTAATGCCCTTATTAGATTTGAAATTTATGAGATGAAATAATAGTCTTTTCTTTTCACATTTAATGCATTTCTTACACGTTCCTTAACGACGAAACAAGGGAGTCATTTCTCTGTTGATTTGCTTCAACTGCCAATATCTTGCAATTTCTGAGTTATTTCAGAAAAGATTTCATAAGATAAATGGGACAGATAAAATAAAAAAAATAAAAACTGGAAAAAAAGGATAATTTTCAATATTATTTTTACATTAAAATTTTAAACAGATATTTTGTTTCTAATCTCCCTATTTAGGTGGTTAATATATTCTGCTTTTTCGGAAAATGCCCTTATTAGATTTAAAATTTAAGAGATAAAACAATAGTTTTTGCTTATCACATTTAATGCATTTCTAACACGTTCCATGACGACTAAACAAGGGAGTCATTTCTCTAAAGGAAAACACTGGAAAAAATTTAAATTTTCAGTGTTATTTTTATATTAAGGATTTAAACAGGTATTTTGTCTCTATTAGAATATGGATGGTTAAAATATTCTGTTCTTTCGGGAAATGCCCTCATTATATTTAAAATTTAACAGATTAAAAAAATAAGTTTTTCTTTCACATTTAATGCCTTTATTACACGTTCCCTGACGACGAAATAAGGAGGTTATTTCTCTGTTGATTTGCTTGAACTGCCAATATCTTGCAATTTCTGAAAGATTTCAGTAAAAATTTCATAAAATAAAGAAACAAAACTGAAAATTTTTAATTTTCTGCATTATTTTTATTTTAAAGTTTTAAACAGAAATTTTGTTTCTAATAAAATTTGGATAGTTAATATATTCTGCCCTTTCCGGATATGCCCTTATTAGATTTAAAATTTAAGAGCTAAATAGTTTAAGAGCTAAATAATACAATAGTTTTTTTCTTTTTCACATTTAATGCATTCCTAACACGTTCCTTGACGACGAAACAAGGGAGTAACTTCCCTAAAGGAAAAAACTGGAAAATTTTTAATTTTCTGTTTTATTTTTATAATAAAGATTTAAACAGATGTTTTGTTTCTAATAATAATTTGGATAGTTAATATATTCTACTATTTTGGGTAATGCCCTTATTAGATTTGAAATTTAAGAGATGAAACAATAGTCTTTTCTTTTCACATTTAATGCATTTCTTACACGTTCCTTAACGACGAAACAAGGGAGTCATTTCTCTGTTGATTTGCTTCAACTGCCAATATCTTGCAATTTCTGAGTTATTTCAGAAAAGATTTCATAAGATAAATGGGACAGATAAAATAAAAAAAATAAAAACTGGAAAAAAAGGATAATTTTCAATATTATTTTTACATTAAAATTTTAAACAGATATTTTGTTTCTAATCTCTCTATTTAGGTGGTTAATATATTCTGCTTTTTCGGAAAATGCCCTTATTAGATTTAAAATTTAAGAGATAAAACAATAGATTTTGCTTATCACATTTAATGCATTTCTAACACGTTCCATGACGACTAAACAAGGGAGTCATTTCTGTAAAGGAAAACACTGGAAAAAATTTAAATTTTCAGTGTTATTTTTATATTAAGGATTTAAACAGGTATTTTGTCTCTATTAGAATATGGATGGTTAAATTATTCTGTTCTTTCGGGAAATGCCCTCATTATATTTAAAATTTAAGAGATAAAAAAAAAAAAATAAGTTTTTCTTTCACATTTAATGCCTTTATTACACGTTCCTTGACGACGAAATAAGGAAGTTATTTCTCTGTTGATTTGCTTGAACTGCCAATATCTTGCAATTTCTGAAAGATTTTAGTAAAGATTTCATAAAATAAAGAAACAAAACTGAAAATTTTTAATTTTCTGCATTATTTTTATTTTAAGGTTTTGAACGGAAATTTTGTTTCGAATAAAATTTGGATAGTTAATACATTCTGCCCTTTCCGAATATGCTCTTATTAGATTTAAAATTTAACAGCTAAAACAATAGTTTTTTTTCTTTTCACATTTAATGCATTTCTAACACGTTCCTTGACGACGAAACAAGGGAATCATCTCTCTATGGATTTGCTTGAACTGCCAATACCTAGGAATTTCTGAAGCATTTGCGAAACGATTTCATACAGTAAATGGGACAGATAAAAAAAAAAAAAAAAAAAAAAAAAAAAAAAAAAAAAACTGGAGAAAAATATAATTTTCAGTATTATTTTTAAATAAAAAAAATTAAACATATATTTTGTTTCTAATAGAATTTGCATGGTTAATATATTCTGCTCTTTCGGGATATGCCCTTATTAGATTTAAAATTTAAGAGATAAAATAATAGTTTTTCCTTTTCACATGTAATGCATTTCTAACACGTTCCTTGACGACTAAGCTAAGTTATTTCTCTAAAGGAAAAAAACTGGAAAAAATGTAAATTTTCTGTATTATGTTTATATTAAAGATTTAAACAGGTATTTTGTCTCTAATGGAATTTGGTTTGTTAATATTAATTTGTAACGAAAGTTTTCCACCAGATCACCATTACATAATACTAATTATAATATATATAATTAACTGCAATTGTTTACAAGAACACAAAATGTATATATGTATAAACATATATCGTTGGAACTGTCACATTCACCTTGAAACATAGCGAAATAAAATCAAAGAAAAATTTGCTTAAAAGGTACATTTAATATAAAGGATGTCACAATATAAAAGATGTTATTACATAATATACTTTTTTTAAAACTTAACAAAAAAAAATTATGTTAAAAAAATATATATGATATGTAATAACATCTTTTATATTGTGCAATCTTTTATATTAAATGCACATTTTATGCCAATTTTTCTTTGATTTTATTTCGCTGTAATTTTTTATGTAACCACCCTCCCTTCAAACCTTCACAGTGTCATATGGTACAACATTAGTACCTAAAACTCTACACTTTACTCGGTGACATTCTGTAGCTGACTTTTTGCAACAGAACTGGAAGTAAATGATGGTTCTAATCTGGCAGCGCTATAGTTCCATTTCAGACACCTTGCACTTAATGATAAAGATTTTTTTACGAATTTCTCTACATAGTGTTATAAAGCAAGCCTCTTTCTTTCAAATGCCAAAAAGTACTTGACAAAATATGAGCAAACACGTCAACGCGAGCTTTTTGCACCGACCGTATTAGCTGTGGCGGGAAAATTTCGTTACAACCTGATGTATTCTTCTCTTTCGGGAAATGCCCTCATTATATTTGAAATTTAAGAGATAAAACAATAGTTTTTTCTTTTCACATTTAACCCCCTTGGGACGAGCGACCGGTATATGTGCTACTTAACCCCTTAACGCTCACATTAAATTACAGTTTAAAAATTCAAATTGGTTATTGACACCACTTTTTTGAAAAAGAAATATTCACAAAAAGAAATTTAATGATAAATAAAATGATATCATAATGAAGCCAATTACAATATTTTATAAAACTGGTGGGAATCAAACAATCTGAATAAAAGACGCAGCCTTCCAATATCACGGGAGCGAGAATTAAGGGGTTAAGATGCTCAGAATCCTTCATTATTCCCACCAGTTATTTTGAATTGTAAAGTTTACTTTATTTAATCAGCGCATTTTCACGATTCAGTTACAGAATTTTTTGTCTTTTGAAAAAACGGTGGTAAAAGATTAAATATTAAGAAAAGGGGCGTCGCTAAGGTGCATTTCTAACACGTTCCTTGACGACAAAACAAGGGAATCATCTCTCTATGGATTTGCTTGAACTGCATATCTTGCAATTTCTGAAGTGTTTTAAAAAAGATTTTATATAATAAATGGAACAGATAAAACAAAGAAAAACGCTGAGAAAAAATTATAATTTTCTGTATTATTTTTATATTAAATATTTAAACATATATTTTGTTTCTAATAGAATTCTATTTCAATATTTAATCCGAAATGTATTGACCTGTAAGATATGTGCTGTAGGGAAAAATATCGATGATTGTTTTAACCTATAAATACCAGAAAAATTACCGTTTTAATTTGCACAAAATTCTTTACAATTATATGTAGTTTACTTTGCGTATCCTATTATAAAGTCATAAATTTAATATAACTTTTAAAAGTTCAATTTCAACACCATAAATTTACTATATATTTAAGTATAAAGCGCTAAAAAGTTTGGGAAACACGATTTTTCAATAATTTCAAATGATTAGTTTCTGGGATATAAACGATTAAATAGTGAAACTAAACCATATTAAAGAAAACTTTTTCAATAATTTGTGCATTTCAATATTTATTTCATATCATTCTTTGTAAAAGCGATACACTCTAAATAAAAAAGAGTGACTATTCACTCCGGAGGAGTGAATAGTCACTGTATCGCAGAGTCAAAATATGCCCAACCTCTTTAGAGTGACTATTCACGCTTAGCAAAAGTGAAATTTTTGACTCTCTGAAAGAGTGAATAGTCACTCCTGTGAAGTGAATATTCACTATAAACGGGGGTGGATAATCACTCTTTCGGAGGAGTGACTATTCACTCTTGCTAAAGGAGTGCGGTTTTTCACCCCTGGTAGGAGGGAATAGTCACTCTTTCATAGGTAATGTTCATTTTTTATGTAGTCATTTCTATTTTTTTTAGTTTACTTTTATGGGCATTTTAAAAGAATCACATCTTTTACAGCATGCAATGAAAATAGATACAACCGTGGTAAAGATTGAAATAAAATACTTTATTAGCAATATTTATTCATAGTTTGTAACACTAGTTGAACTTTTAAGGAAAAAATCAGTTAAAGTTACATATGAATTTAAAATAGATTACTGAGAGAAATAAACTAATATATTTTATTCCAATCTTATCCTTCGTGTTTGCTTTTATTGCATGCCTTATAAAAATATTACTTTTAAAGTTTTATAAATAACTTTTTAATAGGTGGATGTTATATGTTTAGCAATGTTTGATTTCATTTTAATTTTTGTTTTAAATATAAATTTCTTTTTACAGTATTTTTTCCGTGAATTGTTGCTATTTTTGCAAAGTCCTATTGTTCTAAAATATTTTTCATTTTTTCACATAAAACAATGCTTATAAACTTACATCTTTTTTTAAAATGAGTTCTAAGCATAATTTAAACATTAAGAATGTGTGTGTATTTTTTTTTTTATATCCGCTGTGATTTGCTTTTGTTTTATTTAATATGAGCATGGAGTCTAATTTTTAAGTACTCTGGAATATGTATATATTTTTCTTTTAAACATATTCCTTAACTTAATCATGATTTCTAATTTTCGCCCATTATTGCTGAAAACAATACTTATTAATGAAACAAAAAGTAAGCCATATTTAATTTAAATTTTTTATTCCCTTAGATATTGTATTTTGGAATATGAGCAAAATAGATTTGATATGTTTTATAGGAAAAGATTGACCTAGGAAATAGAAAAAAATAAATATAAAAATAAACACATTACATTTATCTGTATCTGTATGAATTTTAATAAAAATAAAGTAAATGACTGCATATGAATGACTATTTCTTATTGTTTGAAAAACATTTTAATGTAAAAAAGTAGTTATTAATCTCTTTAAAAAAAACATTCAGATTATGTAAGAAAATACGAACTGTTTAAAAAATATACTAAAGCTGTCTTATCGATAAACTTCAAAACAGTCATAAAAAAACATTTTATTTCAATGCTTAAATATCATGTTTTATTTCTTACTGCCAAAAATTACGTGCATCAAAAACGTAGAAAATGCGTTTAAATTGAAGGAAATTTAATAATTTATGCAGAATGTCTATAACTAATTTATTTTATACTACTCAGTCTCGAAATTTTAAAATCATAAACCGCAGAAAAAGCTTACATACAGTTTAAAAAAATTAATGTACCATCTAGAGACGGCCGATTTTCATTCACGGCACTCGGGCCGGGCCAACTTATTTTTTCTGTACAGAGCCGGGACTGGTTTCATTGCTAGTCTTCACGGCCCAAAATTTTCAGTCGTAGTTTTGACACAGCCCGTATGAAAATTATTCTCTCCGCGTGGCCTGGTCCATTCAAAGGTCAGTTAATTTAGGCCTGGACCAAAATTTTTTGCAAAAATTACATACATTTTTAAATCGCCATTACTCTACTCTTAAGCATATATATATATATATTTTAAGAATAGTAGTTTTCTACGCGTATTAAAATATAACTAAAGTAAAATATAGTAAAACGTGTGCAAAGGAACCTGCCTATGACGGAGCCCTGTTTTAAACTGTAAAACGTCTTGATCCATGCAAAATTATTATACTAATACGTAAGAAAAGAATATATAATACATTTACACTTGCTAAGAAGGGAACTTGTCCATAATGCATTTCTTTTTTTTTTCTTTTTTTTTCTATACAATTCCGTCTTAGAAGATTTTACTGTATAGTATTTTTCAGATTTTTAACACTTCAATACATAGAATATGGATTAACAATATTAATGATAACTGAAGCATTTACATGCAAGAAATAGAGATTCATTAAAAAAATAAATATCCCAGCCTGCGGCACTTCTATAAAAATGAAGATTATAAACATGAAAAAAAAAAAAAATGTTAAGATAAATATTTTGGGTCAGAACTCCTCGTACGAGACAAATTTTTAACAAAATCGACGTAAAAAAAAAAGGTTTTGTAGAAATTCACTCGGGCCGAACTTTTAAGTATTTTACCGGACCGGACCAATATTTTTTCTACGGGTCGGGCTGGGCTCGCGCCAAATTTTTAATTTTCGTATCGGGCCGCGGCGGGCCGAATTTTTTTTCTATGATTTGGGCCGGGCCCGGGCCTGGAAATTTCGGTCCGTTCAGACCTCTAATACCAACCTTTTCGTAATATCATAATCATGAAATATCCTATTTTAACTCCGAAACAATAATAATGATGATAAATACTCTAAGTGTGTAAAATCTGATATCAGTATAAACCAAAAAAGAAAAAACAAAATCTCACAGAACGGCAAATTAATTTTGATTACTTCGCATCTGCTATGAATTGGAAAAAATCCAGATGTCCTCTGAGTCACTCAGCTTTGCAAACGAAACAGATAAAATTTATTATTATTATTATTTTCTTTTTTCGATCGTTGGAAAACGTTGGAATGGGATTGAAAAAATTGAATGGGAAGAATAAATACAGTAAAATCTGTCTAAGGCGGAATCGATTGGGACCGAGAAAATTTTCCACCGTAGACAATATACCGCCTTATGCAAATCAGTAAAAAAAAAAAAAAAAAAAAAAAAAAAAAAAAAAAAGAAAGTCTGTTGCGTATTTTTTACGTTTGTAATCTTCAGAACCGTTCTTAACGTGAAATATTATTTAGTATAAATATTTTTGGAGTTCGAATCTCAGCAAAACTATTGCTTCCCGACAAACAAATGGTCTATTATTTTCACACCATAATAATGCATACATGTTTTTTTTTTTAGATAAATAATTAAAAAAAAACATGATTTTGCACATGTATTTATTTATTTAATTTTTTATATATAGAGAGAGAGTTTTATGTATGAGATTTTGCATTTTATGAATTTAATAAAAAGTATAAAAGTAAAAAATGTACAGATTTTTATTTGTTCAATCCGCATTTTCTTTTTATTTACAATTGTTTACAGTTTTTCACACAAATAAACTCCTATTTTTCTCAGCGAAATGGATTAAAATACGGTATATAAAATTAAACTATACTATTCTAAATTATTTTTCTTTTCAACTATCCTAATAATTTGAAAAAAATTATGGTTTTTAAAACTTTGTTTTTTAAATTTTAAATGTATGACTTTTTTTAAATCTCGTAGTCTTGTATTTACAGCTAGAATATAGGTCTGTAATTTTTTTTAATTTTTATTATAAGGGTAATAAAAAATAAAAAAAATAAAAACGCATATTTTAAATGTAACACTGTAAAAAAAAAAAAAAAAAAAAAAAAAAAAAAAAAAAAAAAAAAAAACAGAAATCTGTGTTAAAAATTGTAAATAAAAAGAAAATGTTGTCGGCTAAACAAATGGAAACTGCATAGTTTCTTTTGCTTTTTATTAAATCCACAAAAATGCAAAATTTCATAAAAATTCTTTCGCTGTAAAAAAATGAATGAGCAAAAATCTGTTTTTATTAATATTTGTATTTTATATGTATTTATTTATATGTATTTGATCTATTAATCAGTTTTAAATTTTCGTTTACTCAATGTTTTTTATTTTTAAAAAATCCTTTTTTCCGTCATGGAAAAATTTGTTTACCGCGGGACCTTAAAATCCTTTCCGTTTCCGCGTTATTCAGATTCCGGCTTATGGAGCACGTATTAGTGTTATTTTCTATGGATTCGCCGGGACTTCAAAATATTTCCGCAGTAGACAGATTTCCGGCTTACACAGAGTCCGCCTTAGACAGATTTTACTGTATTTACACCCATTTTTTTTAATTCACATTGGCCGAATTAATGAAGTTTTCATTATCTTTTCCTAACCATTTGTGTGCTTTTCTATTGTTAAAACAATTATATTTCAAACCGCTACATGAAGAAACATAATAGACACTCTCTTTTCTAGGAAATCAATTTTCTAGGAATAGAATCCTCGATCAATCTTTTTCTATACAAAATACAACTATTTGGCTCATCTAACATATCTATACGAATAAATGGTTAAAATTAAATAAGACTTACCTTTATTTTATGTATTCCATTAAGAATAAGTTTAATGATATCCTAATCTGTTAATCGTAAAATGGCGGACGATAAAGTGATCATTTTTCTTATCTTACGAGGGCGCTGTCGCCTTGCTGTTCCTGATTGGTTAATAAGCAATGCATACGTAAGCCACTCTTTCGGGAGTGACTGTTTCACTCTCGATAACGGAGTGAGATATTGCACTCCTTTCTAGAAAGTGGAAAATTCCACTCTTTAAGGAGTGTATTTTTACAAAATTCACTCCTAAAAGAGTGAAAATGCCTGTCACTCTTTCAAAGAGTGGGCTTTTCACTCCGCCCAATTTTAGAGTGTAATGCATACTTTATATTAAACTAGCATATGGCCCCGTCAAAAATGACAGGACAGTGTTATTTTAAGTTTATAACATTAAGTCAGACTCAATTAAACAGGTGATTGATATGCATGATTATTCAGATAGTGGCAAGTCCTCAAAAGCATTAAAAAAATAGTGTTTGTAAAAGTTAACCTTCAAATGAAGAAAATGTGAACCACCTCATGCGGGGGGGAAAAAGAGCTTTTTCCAACAACCGTATGGCAAAATTCTCATTTTTTCTGCATATCTTTGATGAAATTAGTGTTTTTTTCGCAGCCTTTTTTGACGGAATGAGTGTTTTTATCGGGATTTGTTGAAAAATTCGCTTTTTTTTCTGCGCCCTTTTGACATATTACACCTCTCGTGTTTCTTTGACAAAATTCAGGGAAGAGTGCCACTTGGCAAAAAAAAAAATTGTTCAAAATCTTGCCAAAAATCTTTTCAAGATGGCGGAAAAACATCATTTTTAAATCTTTGTTATTTATAAATCAATGATTTTGCCCAAAAAATAGAAAATGATGTAAAAACATGGATTTATAAACAACATAAAGATTTAAAAACGAAGTTTTTCCGCCATCTTGAAAAATTTGTTACGAATGCCAGTAAAGTCTCGCTCACAACTACCAAAAAACTTACTAAATATAAAATAAAAAGATAAATATAAATAAATACCAATAAATGAGACGGCGATTCAGAAAAAAGGGGAGTTTCATACAGAGAAATATATATAAAAAAAACTAAAAATACTTACACAAAAAACAAACAATCAGTTAAAATTTACAAACAAACAAAAAAAAATCAATAATTTAATGTTTATGGTGAAATTCTCGTTTTTTTTTTTTTTTTTTTTTCACATCTTTGATGAAATTCGTGTTTTTTCGCAGCCTTATAACAAAATGACTGTTTTTACCACAATCCTTTCACGAAATGAGTGTTTTTATCGGGATTTGTTGCAAAATTCACGTTTTATCTGCGCCTTTTTGACGAATTACACCTTTCACGTTTCTTTGACAAAATTCAGGGAAAAGTTCCGCATCCTGTGCCGCTTGGTGAAAAAAATTGTACCAAAAATCTTTTCAAGGTGACGGAAAAACACAATTTTTAAATCTTTATGTTATTTATAAATCAATGATTTGCACAAAAAAATAGAAAATGATGTAAAAACATGGATTTATAAGTAACATAAAGATTTAAAAACGAAGTTTTACTGCCATCTTGAAAATTTTGTTACGAATGCAGGTAAAATCTCGCTCACAACTGCCAAAAAATTTATTAAACATAAAATAAAAGTAAAATGATAAATATAAAGAAATACCAATAAATGAGACGGCGATTCATAAAAAAGGGGGAGTTTCATACAAAAAAAATGTCAAATATTTACACAAAAAACAAACAATCAGTTAAAATTTAAAAAAAAATCAATAATTTAATGTTTAGAAAAGGGGATCCTAGTCAGGGTCTGAAACATCGTCAAGGTATGGTACTTCTCTTCTAACTGAATTAAATTTAAATTTTGATGGATGTTTGGTAATACACCCTCGATGTTTTCAGAATCAGAATTTTTTCGGCAGCCGTTGGCTGAATCGACCGTCTCTAAAATGGTAAACCATGTAAAAATCGATATATTGGCCAATAAAGGATGCATTTTAAACAGCTAATGCAAAAATCCTAATAAAAAAAAAAAAGAAAGAAATAAACAGCAGAGCAAGCGAGACTTACCTTACAATCAAAATACGTTGACAGAAGCACAGGTGCATCCGAATGTATGCAGCAAATTAGTTACGTAACAGAAAATTTAGCTGACTAACGGTTCACCTGATACTGATGAACCAATAAGCTTCAAGATCTCCCGATTTCAAAATTTACATTTTTTTTTAGGATCTTATGTTGAAACTTGCACTTTTGCAACCTTTCGATGAAATTCTCGTTTTCTATGTGATCCTCTAATGAAAATATTTTTTCTGTGATTATTTGACGAAATTCACGTTTTTCGAAATACTTTGATCAAATAATGCATTTTTTTCTGCAGTCATCTGATGAAATTCATGTTTTTTGCACGATTATTTGGCGACATTCACATATTCCATGATCCTTAGACGAAACATGCATTCTAAAGGACCCTTTGGGAAAAATTGTGGGGTTTTTTTTCTGCGATCCTTTGACGGAATTCATATTCGTTTGACGAAACCACCATTTTTCTACGATATTTTGCAATCCTTCAGGGAAAGCAGACAGATGATAGTTGCAAGCTCCTGGCTATGTTTTTTTCATGCTGTTTGTTTCTATACATGGACTAAATGCACAGTAGGTCATGGGAAAGGATTAGAAATAAACTCAATTTGCTGCAATTTGTACTCGCATTTTTATTTTGTCAAATTCTGCTACCACACCCCACCACCCCCTTTCTCGTCCTAAAAATGTCAACAAATTTTAATACTGATTTGCATCAATCCCAGGGATGTTAAATTGTGCCGAAAAAGAGGGATTCCATGTTTTCGCTGGAAAGTGGCATGTCTGTAAATGCTTTTAAAAGTATATGCATAATTGGAAAAAAAAAAAAAAGCTTTTGCATTTTTCAAACAGCAAAAAATAATTCCCAGAAATATATTAAATTCAGCTTAAAAAATTCAGCATAGGTAAACTAAGAAACTTAAAAAAAAAACAAAAAACATGTGGCATTTCTTTAAAAAATCATATGTTTATTTTTTAATTTTAGATGAAACTTTAAAATTTGATTCATATATTTGGCCAAAACTAAAACACCATTATGTGCATCATTGAAAGTAATACACATACATAAAGCTATGTTTTTTAACGGTACAAAAATTTAGCAAAATTTTTAAAAAAATGTAATTTTGATTTTTAAATCTTTATTATAATGAAACTTTCCTGTGAGTGATAAACACTTTATGAACATGAACTTAAAATATGCATAGTTTAGATAAAAAAATAAACAAAAAATTGTGCGTATGGGTGTTTAATTCTGTTCGGTGTAAACTCAGCTGAGTTTATCAGGCAAACTGATAAATCCGTTGATTGCCGCGATCGAGCAATTCTTTTCCTGGTCAATTGGCGCCTTCTTTCCGAAAGCGATTCATTCGGAAAGTCCATAATAAAAATTAAAAAAACTTTTAAAGCATTCAAAATTAACTATTGAGAGATCAAAGCGAGCAGTGGCTAAATATAAGCACGTTTATCCCTCGGTTTTTCCTAAAGAAACAGCGTTTCACTGTTGCCACTACAGAAGAGTGAAATACATGAATCATTGATATGAATCAATATTCATATGAATAATCATTAAATTGAATCATTAAAACTATTAATATTTTTGAAAACATTGATAATATTTTTTAAAATATTTATTCAATAAATTACGTAATATTTCATATGTATGTCGTAAACTGACTGCTTGTAAATATAAACAGTCGTAAATAAAATTGCTGCTTATAAATGTAAACAATAATGAAAAACGCATTTCAAAAAACTTAAAGGCTTTAATATGCTTTAAAAAATATATTTAAAACAGAATCAGATGTTGACCGTTTTTTTTTTTTTTTTTTTTTTTTTTTTTTTGATGAATCGTCAAAGAGTCATTCATTTGTTTCTTAATTTGCTGGAATTTGAATCTGAATGGCAACAGTAACGTTTGTTTAGATTTGATTTGTAATAGCTTAATTTTAATTTAGAACTTAATACATTATAAATGGATATGATACACATGTTTTATATGAAAATATGCTGAACAGACATGATTTCAAGTAGAAAAAATTATCAATTAGCTGTCATATGTTAAGATATGTTTTTTATTAAGCCTAACATGGCGTTTAGCTACGGTCGATTCGCACACTGGAGTGGTTCGCACCGGCATCGTTCTGCCGGTCCTCAGCACTCAGCTTTTATTATAAGTAGATGATATTGAAGCTTTAATTATTAATTAATAATTAAATTATGAAAAATTCATTAAGACTCATAATTTTTAGGCTCCAAGAGTCCTCCCCTCCCGCACCAAAAAAATGTTCCCTTATGACCATTAGTTGTTCAGTTGAATGTGGAAAATTGGACGATTTAAAAAGTGACCAAATTTTAGGTTGAAGCTGAAAATCTCTTTTCTGCCGTTTCACGTATTTAAATACAGCAAGCCAATGATATATATTTTTGGATTTCCGCGGGAGTTATGTTACTCTCTTTAATCCTATAACCCTCTCGCTGCGCAACCCCAGATAGGCTCGGGTGTGCATTTTTCCGTCTAATTAATACTATTTGGTTATTCCCACCAGTTATGTTTTAGAACACTTTTTTGAAAACTTTGTCTGGTTTATCAGGACATTTTCCCGATTACGATAGTCAAAAATTTCTGCTTTAAAGAACGGGTGATAAAAGATTAAAACTTCCGTAAAAGAAGTTCATCGCGAAGAATTACTTACGCAGCGAGAGGGTTAAGACCTGACCTACACAATTGTGTATGTGATCCTAAGGAAAAGGGGAAAAAATCCTCTTTTTGGGTAATTTAAAGCCGAGCCTGCACCCAGATAATTGCGTGAGTAGTGTGGATTTGAGAGTTCCACGCCACCTGCGTTCCGACATTGTGGAGTGGAGGGTGGCCTGTGGATGTGGAGCCCTGTGAGGCGAACGTTGATAAGACTCAGTCATGGAGGAAACGCATTTCGGTGTAGGAGATAAGAAAGAGGCGTGCTAGACTACGCTGTTGGGAACTGATAAGGAGTTGTATTTATTTCGGGAAAGGAATGAATTAGCCAGACTTTGAAAATATTTGACGGAATTATTTTTGGGAGAGAGTGTCTTACAGTACGAGGGTATTTTATTTATATTATTTTGAGGAAAATTTTTGCTATCTGAATTTATTTTCAGGTGTTAGAATTATTTTGAGAAGATATTTTATTTTCGAACATTATTTTAGCGGAGATAGAAATTATTTGAGAAGAATTTTATTTTAACGGAATTATTTTTTGGGAGAGATCGTGTTACAGTACGAGGGTGTTTTATTTATTTTCGAATATTTTTGAGGAGATAGAATTATTTTACGAATTAAATTTTAGCGGAGATAGATTTTTTTCTTGCGAACTTTATTTTTATTTTTAGGTGTTAGAAAATTTATTTTGAAAATTAAATGTTAGCGAAGATTATTTTACGAATTTAAATTTTTATATGTTAGAAATTTTATTTTGAGAAACTATTTTTTTTTCTTGCAAACTTTATTTTTATTTTTGAGGAGATAGAAAATATTTGAGCGAAATATTTTTAATTTAGGAACTTAATTTTTTATTTTATTTTAAAATTACTTAGAGATAGAATTTTTTTGCGAAATGAATATTATTTTGAGAATTAAATTTTAGAGGTGTTAGAAATATTTTATGAATTTTATTTTTCGAATTTTATTTATAGGATATAGATTTTTTTTAATTTTTATTTTGCGAACTGATTTTATTTTTCGAACTACAGTACAGCCCCGATTATCCGTGGAATTGGGTGGCAAGGGCACCGCGGATAACAAAAATTGTGTTTTCTTGAAAACACAACACTGCAGCGATCACAACTATGTTGTTTGGGTATCTTATGGCCTTTCTTGTGTCACGCTTTCTCGAAAACACGTCACTGCAGAGGTCACAACTATGTTGTTTGGAGGTTTTATGGCTCTTATTGTGTCTTAATAAGTCATGCTTTCTCGAAAACACGTCACTGCAGAGGTCATATTTATGTTGTTCGGGGGACTTGTGAATCTTTTTTTGTTTTAATAAGTCATATTTTCTTGAAAATACGTCATTGCATAAAGCACAATTATACATTATAGGGATCTTCGAATGAATCCTCCTATGTCGTTGTAAATCACAACTTTGAACGACAGATTTTTCGCACAAATCACAAGCAAATGGTTTTTCCTTAAGGTGAGATTACATATGTCTAATCAACACAAACTTTCAGGAAAAGGCTTGGTTGCAAGTAGTACACACGAATGGTAACTTCTGTTTCTTCAATCGTGATGAAGAACGTTTCACATCATTTGAAACAGGTGACGATGAAAATTCCATGTCTTGATCCCTAAATCCTAGTGATAATAGTTGACTTTTCGAGTTGGATTCATCAACAACACATAACAAAGATGATTGCAAGCTTCGTTCCTTTACGACATCTATTAAAACGACTGAATCACTTGAGCAGGTCCTAACACTTCAATGACAATACACAGAATGGTGAAATTATCCCATTCCATGCAAATTTATACAATCATAGGGAGTGCGCGTGTGCAGAAAATTATAAATACTCAAACATGATTGCTTTAAAAAGTGTTGTTAGTCATGTGACCTAAATCACGTAAGATGATTGGCGCGTTAACTTAACAGAAATTTTTAGACATTTCGTGACCTTTATTAGTGTAAATTTATTTAATGCTTACAGAAAATGCGCAGAATGTCTAAAAGGGAATTATTTAATCTTTAATTTGCGACTCTCAAGAAAAGCATAATATAATTAAATACTCAATTAAACATACAGAACGTTTGATGATAAATTTCATTTGTTTTATATTAATTTATTTTAAATTTTGCATAGTGAAAATACTCGTTCATTAATTGTAATTCTAAATTCTAGAAAGTGCTTAAAACTTATAGTAAGTGCTCCATCTTCAATCTGTTAGCATCAAAGAACTCTCAAGTTCTATAAAACACAAAGACGAGATTTCTACCCTGAAAAATGTGGTGCTTCTTTTCTTTGTTTCAAGTCTAACATAATTTATTCCTCCAGCAGAAGTTATAAAATTCATTTTATGTAATAAGTAAAGTTATTTCCTAAGTCGAACCATGCCATTTTATAAAAGAAACTTCAAATAATTCCTTTAGAAGAAAAATTCTTTCTCACAAACATTATGCAAAAATCAACTTAATTTTCTGAAAAGAGCTAACACATCGATAAATATGTGAATATATAGTGAACACTGCAAAATATATATCAACTCTAAAGAGAAACTTTATTTATTTTCCAACCAACGAAATATATCTTTTGCTTTTTGCTTTTTACTATTATTATTATTATTTCAATGTTGTCATTATTATTATTATTATTTCAATGTTGTCATTATTATTATTATTATTATTACTATTATTATTATTATTATTATTATTATTATTATTATTATTATTATTTCAATTTTGTCATTATTATTATTATTATTATTATTATTATTATTATTATTATTATTATTATTATTTCAATTTTGTCATTATTATTATTATTATTATTATTATTTCAATTTTGTCATTATTATTATTATTATTATAATTTCAATGTTGTCATTATTATTATTTTTATTTCATTGTTATTATTACTATTACTATTATTTCAATTTACAAATTTAATTTTAACGCAATTCATGTATAACATATCTAAAAATATACATTCATTCTCGAATAACATATATATAAAAATTTAAATCGAAAAAATAATTAAGTTCTCAAAATTAAAATCTTTCCGCAAAATTTTTAAAACGTCCATTCATTTAAAACAAAGAATCTTTTCCTTCCAAATCAATTCCAAAGTAAAAATCGTCATGTTCACCCTTCAAAATTATCAACCTGTTTAAATATTTCATTGTTTTCTAAAATTGATGAAAATATAATATATTGTTTCCTAAACATGTGAGGGATTCTTTAAATTTGCTCTATTATATTTGGCAGACTGTCTACATGCAACAGATAGCGGCATTTTCCAGTAAAGGTGATTACCGTAAATATTAGTTTCACCTTATTCAATTCAGTTTAGCGATATGCTTAAGTGTTCTATTGAATGATAAGCATATGAAAATAGAACGCACCTTATTCTAATTATTTGAGAGAGACACTTTAATTTTTTTTCCTATAGGTCTAGATAGACTGAATGTCTACTTGCGGATTCACCCTTTTCCACAAAAAGAATGAGAAAGGGCTTCTCAGAAATGTTCGAATATTGCGAAGGCATAGTTAACACCGAAATATTATGAAATCATTATTCCGTTTTACTGCATTCCATCCTAACGATATTTATCAAAAATCATTTAAAAATTTGAATTTACAAATACATCAGTTTGCATTAATGGATCTATTTTTCACGAACTATTTAGATAAACGAAATGAATGTTTTCCTTTCTTTTGCATATGTATTCTCAAGAATAACTTAAATGTTTACTTCTTTCAATAGCATTACTCTGTGCGAAATCTCATATCATATGCTGAATTACAATTCCATTTTCAGAATACGTCTCTCACATATATGCTTCTATTAATGTACGCCTATTCATTAAAAATATTTCCCCGATAGTTAAATCTAAATTTTCCCCATACCCGTTTCATTTAGTATGAAAACAAATAGTTTCACAAAATAAAATTGTTCACAAATCTTTTCTAACACCTAAAAATAAAAATTCGTAAAATAAATCTATCTCCACTGTAATCTGAATTATATTATCATCTGAATATTATCATCTGAACTTTTCAACTCTTTGCACTATAATGTTATATATTACAGAAACTCGAATTCAAAGTTGTTTTTTTTTTTTTCTATGGAGAGATCGGAGACAAAACATGTGTTAGAGTAACACGGAATCAATTCAAGGTCATTTATATGTTCAGGGTAACTTTCTCCCAACTGAGCTGTTTTCCGGCACATTTAGGCGTTATAAATACTCTTCCATAAACAATATACTTACGTTTATATACAATAAAAATTATACTTAGGTTTCCATAATTGATTATCTTAGAAATAACAAGTGTCATTTTTAATCTGCAGGTGAAAAACTTTTGAATATTTTCCAAACAATAGGTTTTACATTAAAAATACAAATAAAATATTTTTTTACATTTTGATGTTATGAATCCCGTTATAAGGAGCTCGAAGATTATTTGTTGTCTGTGGAATGATTGAAGACACAACAAGCTTTGCCAAAACGTTCGATTGATCCCGAGGCCTTTAGATCATCTGTTTAACGCTGTCTCAAATGAATTACTTTATCCCTTCGTTGCATTTTCAACACTATTCCGTAAACAGAAACTTTGAATTTACGTTTCATAAACAAATCTTGTAGAAATATTAAGTATTAATTTTAATCTGGAGATAACGATTATCAGTTTTTTTTCCCCAAAATACGGGTTACGCGCCAGAAAGGCAAATAAAATTATTATTTTCATTGTTATGTTATGTAAACTATTACCTCAAATTCATCGTCGTAAGGAGAAGCCGAAAACAAATCAAGTATTACCACCAAAACCAGGAATGCGCTACGAATTTTTATATCTTCAATCGAACAATTTCGGTACATCGTTGCACTATAAATTTCTTTCCATAGAAAGAAACTTTGAATTTATGTTTCCATAAATAAATCTTTTAGAAATATTTTTTAAAAAATCTCGAGATAAAAATTTTCAGAACATTTTTATCAAAACACCAGATTTTGCAGCAGAAAGTCAAATAAAAAATAGTTTACACTGTGATATTATAAATACTTGTAACTCGAGTTTAATATGGATTTATTTTTTATGAAATTACACCCCCCCCAAAAAAAGCATTGCCAAAACCTAGGATCGAACCAGGGGCCTTTAGTTTTACAATCTATCATTCTCCCAACTGACCTATTTCGGAATGTCAGGGTTTCCTTAATATTCTTATATTAACAGTATATTTGAATTCAAGTTTCTCTAAATACATCTGTTATAAAGATAAAATGTTATTTTGAATCAGAAAATGAAAAATTTCAGAATATTTTTTATAGAATAATATTCAGTGCAGCAGCAGAAAAAAAAAAAAAAAAAAACAATAATTCCTTTCACTGTGATTTTATAAATCCCGCTATGTCAATTTCAACTTTGATTGCTTATTGTCTATGGTGTGATCGAAGATAAAACAAGATTTGTTGAAATCCGCAATTGAACACACATTCTTTATACTTTTAGTCTAATTCTCTGAAAACGGAACTATTTCAGCATTTTCTGCATCGTGCATACTTTTCAATATATAGAAACTTTGAATTTACGGTTCCATAACTTTTCTTAGAATTATCAAGAACTACTTTTAATCTAAAGATGAAAATTATTAAATTAATTTTGTAAAAACGAAAATTATTGTTCCAGAAATGCAAATAAAATAAATCCTTTAACTGTGATATTATACAGCCCGGTAAGTCGAGTCAAAGTTGGATAATTAATTGTCTCTGAAGTCGCTGAAGACAAAATAAAACCCTTTTGAAACCCGGGACCTTACAATTTTCAGTCTAATTCTCTCAAAACTGGACTACAATGGTGTCCAAAATTAAGGACCAGTCTTAAAATGCTAATTTTTAAGTCAGCGAATACTGAAAATGAAATAATATAATTCAAGTAATTACTATCACTACAGCAAAGCTAGTCCATATAGCATCTCATTTATGTCACACATGGTCACAATTGTCACAGTTACTACGATGAAACAAAAAGTAGGAAATTCCACGAGTCTCATTATCAGTCTCAAAGCATCACTATATGTGACCCCACTCAGGCGTCAATGTTACTGCTGCTTTGTGATGAGTCACCAGGTGACTTTACAATATAGTTACATTGTGACACTCATTTGACTATCATTTATAGACTCAACTTCAAAGTCCTCATGAAAGTTGAATTACGATAAGTCATCAAATAATATCACATTATAGTCACATGGTGGCTTTTCACAAAAGAGCACAATGGTGACTTCACAGTAGTCTCTTTGTCACCTGAAAGTCATCATGTGACTTTAATGTCACATTATTTGGTAACTTATCACAATACAGCGGTCACGATGACTTTGAAATTAAGTCTACAGATGACAGTCACATGAGAGTTACAATGTAACTACATTGTAAAGTCACATGGTGACTCGTCACAAAGCAGCAGTCACAGTGACGTCTCAGTGGAGTCACATATAGTGATCATTTGAGACTCATAATGAGATGTATGGAATTTCCTATTTTTTTGCTTCACCTTAGTGACTGTGACACTTGTGACCTGTGTGACATGAATGAGATGTTATATGGACTAGCTGTGCTGTAGAGAGAGTAATTATTCGAATTATACTATTTCCTTTTGAGTATTCGCGTAGTTGAAAATTAGCATTTAGTGATTGGTCCTTAATTTTGGACACCAGTGTATTTCGGTACATCTTTAAACTCTAAATACTCCTCCATAAATAGAAACTTTAGATTTACTTTTCCATAACTAATAATTATCGAAATATAACGTATTATTTTTAATTTAGAGTTGAAAAATTTTAGAATATTTTTTTCGAAACAACTAGTATTGCACCAAAAAGTAAATATTTTTTTTTTACTATTTCTTATTAAGTTATAGGACATGTTTACCAGAGTCCAATGTTGATTTTTTGCCTCTGTATTGCTCGAAGACAAACAAAGTATTTGCTAAACTCTGAACCTTTAGGTCTTCAAACTAACGCTCTCGCAACGTAGCCCCAATATCAGCAGTTTTTGCATTGTACCAGCTCTTCAATAAACAGCAACTTTGAATTTACGTTCCCATAAATACATGTCTTACAAATATTAAGAATTATTTTTAATCTATAGATGAAAATTTTTATAATATATTTTTCAATACATAAAATTATTCCTTACACCATCATGTTATAAAGCCCGGTAACCCAAGTTAAATGATGATTTATAACCTGCGGAGTGATCGAAAAGAAAACAAGTGTTACAAAAACTCGGACCATTAGATCTTTAGTCTAATGGTGACCCATCTGAAATCTTTTGGTACATTGTTACATTTTAAATACTCTCCAATAATAAAAAAAAATTATTTATGTTCTGAACTCCAGAAATACAACATATAAAAAGAGAAAAATTGCCAAAAGAAAAAAATAGTGCTGTTATTAGATTCCCCGAAAAAGACGTAAATACTCGAATGTGTGCAGTAAAAAAACGAAACAATTACGATGGATAAAGTAAAAAAGACAGAAGGTACATCTGTGTGACTCAATTTTAAATCATCATAAGAAATTTATTACTGATTTTCCACAATCCCAAATGAAGAGTATACAAAATTTTGCCATTTAACACTTTTCTGGGCGGTAAAACCTAACTGTAAAAGACAGATACATCTTTGTATGCAATGTGTGTAAAAGTTAAGGCAGTAGAGATAATTTATACAAGCTCCATAAAAGAAATTATTGCATTACTTACTTGTTCGGATGACAGAAAAGGAGAAAAAATATGTCTAGAATGACAATGGTGTAAATGTTCACAAACATCATTCAAATAGAATGAATTCGAACATGAAATTGTAAGCTATAACCAGTGGTTTTAAAACAATGGTAAAATAAACATTAAAGGATGAAAGTCGTAAAATCAACAGTTAAAGAGAAAGTGTAATCTTCGAAAAATCAGTTGGTATCTATTTTTTTTTTTTAAATCAGGTGGCAAAATTCATGACTTTATTTTTTCAAGTTTCAAAAATTTGTTTCAGGTTCTTGATTTAGTTATTATTATATTGAGTCAGACTTGAGCTCATTCCGTTTTATTTTGCTGCAATAGCAATTTTTGTCCTAAATTCATTTTACTTTATTTTCTAGTAAGCTTTCTTCATATCATTTATTTCAATTTTCATGTATTTTGAAAATTAAAAGTTTGTTACTTTTTAATAATGCTTTTTTGTGCATTTCTGTGCATTTTAACATCTTTAAGTAGTTCTATATATTCTAAGCAAGTAAATACATTTAACATGAATTTCAATAATGAACAAAAGCTTGCTATTCAAACCACGTCTGCGGACTTCACAATCACGTCTGTAGATCTTTATTATTTAAAGTATGATTTAAAATTTAAATTGAAATGTATGATCTTGACTACTAAAATAAAACTAAACCTGTGACTGTACGATCCAAGAAGGATCAGGGCCAACAGTGCTCATTCTTGTTTACTTAACCTTGGGCCCCGAGGTACTATGCAGCATGTGCCCCGGCCAGGTGGTCGACCCAACGCGAGACCCTCGGTGTTTGGTACTCATTTTATCGACCCCGAGGGGATGAAAGGATGATCTTGACTACTACACTGATACTATTGGTAAAGGTAAGAGCTACCTCAGAAAGTCTTTAGAATTTTTCAGAGAAACTTTCAAATTAGCTAGAAATATAAAGAGAGCTAGAAATAAAGATTGAGTATTTTGTCAGGTGACTTCATCTTATATTGGCTTGCGTCATACAAACTAGGATCGTTTTTTGCAAGACCTTGCTTATGCTCTTCGTACGGCTGTACAGGAATCGACAGGAAAAAATCATGCCGAAATGCTCTTGGGTAGAAATATTATCACCCCTTTCAAAGTTTGGTCATGGTGTAGGATTCTGAGAACAAATATGTCTGTTAGGATAAGAATAAACTGTTTAATAAGGCTCAAATTAAGGTAAGTAGGGCGCAAAAGCGTTAATCCTTGTGTTATATTAAGTAGATAAAAGAGCTAGAAATAAAGATTGGGTATTTTGTCGGGCTTAAAACACATTGGCTTAGCTCACGCAATGAGAAAAGAGCTAGAAATAAAGATTGGGTATTTTGTCGGGCTTAAAACACATTGGCTTAGCTCACGCAATGAGAAAAGACTGGATAACTTTAGGCCGAGATTTGCAGATTATTTTAGGTTTTTTAAGTTGTAAATAATAACTTAATTATAGTTGTTGAATGTGAAAGGACAGCGGTTTACTTAGACCAGATCAGAGGCTATAAATTTAGGAATGATACCGAGCCCTCTCAAATGTTGAACGGTGAATCGCAAATCCCCGATCACACAATTCTTCCACATAATTTTTTTGTCACATCATCTATCTCATAGCAATGCTCTTTTCCTGGGAAACTTGCATCGGGACTTGTCATCTTTAATTGACTGTAGTACAAATATAAATGATCCAGTAGTGACAGAAAATAAACGTGCTCGACGAAAGAGTTTAGAAAACGATGCAAGAGATTCTACATCCTCAAATCTAGTTTAATCAAGAAATATCGGAAAATATTTTTCCACATCTATAATAAATCTGTGAATAATGTGCGTGAAAACAAAAAACAGAAAAGGACCATTAAATTTTAGTGGGCTGAGTGAAAGCAAAAAAGGGTTGCGTTATAACACAAGCACTCTAAATTAAAATGTCTGAAATTCAGACACTTAAGTGTCTGAAATGGAGTGTTCAATTTTCAGACATTTTAAAATGTCTGAATTTTTTCAGACACTTTTTGCGTCTGAATTTCAGACACTTCAAACGTCTGAATCGCATCCATTTTTTTGTAAGCATCATACGTAGCCATGTTTGACCGCGTTGAATCCTGGAAAAATATTTGGCTGTGGTCCTGCTCCTCCCCCCCCCCCCCCCAATACAGCCTGATTTTTTTGGTGCTCTCAGTTTTGGTATACAATTTTCGTTACGTTGATAATTTAAATCTTTTACGACATTGTACTGATTATAATCAATTTCTTGAACTTCAGGAGTAGAACAAGATTAAAAAACAAAAAATATTTATCTAAATATTAGATTTTTTTAAATGTATTTTGTTTTTAACCTTATTTTACTTTAAAAGTTCAAAATATTGATTATAATCAGTACAATTTCGAAACAGATTTAAAATATAAGCTTTACAAATATTGCACATGAAATTTGGGCGCACTACAGTCGTAGGGGGACGGGGCACTTCCCAGTTTGCCCTTCCTTTAATCAAGAAGTACTTTTGCAAAAAACGCAACCCTGCATTATAGTTGTCTAAATTGAGATGTCCGGTATTCGGGAGTATCCGTTGTGGAGGTTAATGGACATTCTCGAATAGCGAACACCTCTATTTAACGAATACTTTTTTAATCAGCAGACATACATATTTGTATATTTTTACCTCAAAAAAGTAGACATCTCCAATTATCGGACAAATTCCGCGGTCCCGAAGTGTTCGCTATTAAGGGCTTTTAAGGTACATATATATATATATATATATTATAATCTTGTCCTACTCTAAAAGTTCAAAATATTTATTATACTCGGTTGAATGTGGAAAAAGATTTAAAATATCAGATGTACGAAAATTGCAAAAATCCCCCCCCCCCCCAAAAAAAAAAAAATGAAAATATAAAAAAATATATTGCCACATAGGCAATTTTACATATACATCACTTGATAATCACAACAGCCATTTAACTATGAATAATGAAAATAAATAAATAAATATTCTACTTTAATAACATTGGGGAAAAATGACTTTGGTATTTTGTTAAATATATTTGCGTTTTTAAACTTGTCCTACTCTAAAAGTTCAAAACTTTCATTATAATCAGTGCAAGATTTAAGATATCAGCTTTACAAAAATTTATGCAAAATCCCCCCCCCCCCCCCCCAAAAAAAAAAAAATGAAAATACTTATTTAAAAATTATGTTTTTAAAAAATTTATATTTCCACATGGGCAAGTTTTTATGTAGATCAGAGGGTACTCACAAAAGCTATTCAACTATCAATAAAAACAAATAAGTACATATTCTATATTAAAAACATGAGGAAAAAATAACTTATGATTTCCAAACTTCTTTCGTCTTAAATATATACAGTAACATCTGTCATTTTTGTATTTTTCGTATAAATGCATATAAATAAAGTTACCACAATTTTAAATACGAAATCTAGTTAGAGGTTTTTACTTTTTCCCATTATAAATTTCAAATTACTTTTTTATTAAAAATAATAAAAAAATCAGTATTAGAGTTGATTGCAAATCAAATACATATGTATATTTTTACAGGCAGCTTCATATAATAGACCAGTCTCATTTACTTTATTTATCTTTTTTTAATCTGCGGTTTTATGCCAGGAAGTAAGAAAGCATTAGGTCATCTTTCAAAGTTTTTTTTTCTTTACTTCCTTGTGGCCGTCATTTACTGCGAGATAAAAATTATCCATTGAAACTAAGAACTGACATTGAATATATAATTCGTAATAAAAAAGAACGTCATAAGTTTAAAAATATATACTTCTAGAATTAGTGGGGTTTTTTGCGAACAGATTCAAAACTAATTAAATTTCATGCAGGATTTTGTTTAGTACAATAAATAAAATCATAAAATACACTAATTTTACTACTATAAAGAAACTTACTTGAGTTGCTGCAAGAGGTAAGAAATATTCCTCGATTTGAAATTTTAAAAACTACCACAACCACAGTGAGGGAGAAAGACTTTCATCAGTTTAAAAGGTAATCCCATAATACATCCGACTAGCCATATTTAAAGAATGAGATGTTTCATCCTAAAAACAGGACCCGCCAGACAAAAGTTTCTTTTTTTTTTGCCAGCTTCGACAGGACGAAGATGAATAACACAATATTATTGATATAAATTGATACGAGTTAACACTAAGCCCATTGCACACGCTTTGTAGAATTTCCGGGTGTAATCTTCAACCGTCGTCTACTTCTGTTCTGTGTCTATCCCGCCCTTGTATCGACGAGAGCTTCTAAGAGACATTTGATGTCGAGCACACACGTCAGATGTATGCAATAAATAAATAATCCAAGTTAATACGAATTAAAATCACAGTACGTCACATTTCGCAAAAAACGAATTAAAATACACGCGTACATAAAAACAAACTTTGTTTGAATTACAACGTATACCACTTCGAACGAAGACATCTAAAACGCATGCGCAACTGGGAGTGCTAGTGCCCCCTGGTGGTTATTGCGTCGGAAGAATCAAAACGTCTTAAATTAAGACACGTTTAAAGCAATGAAGTGTCTTAAAATAAGACGTTTGCGGATATTTTAGACATTATTCTCAGTTCGTTTACACCGTGGTCATAGTAAGACGCTTATGTATCTTAAATTAAGACATCTATAGTGTCTTAATTTTCAGATTAAGACACTTAAGTGTCTAAAATTCTTTTTCAGTCACATATGTGTCTAAATTTAAGACGCTTCTATTTGCAGTGAGCCTGAAATCGAAAAGGAATATCTGTAACAAATCTTAAAACTTTTTTCAGCATTCAAGAAGTCGCGTCCCAGACAACGAAAAATCTAGGAACCGAATAATCCAAACTTCTCCCTCCCTCTGTTAATGAAACAACAAAGTTGGGACTCCATCAACGTTCCAGACTCAAAAACTGTAGTCTTCAACAGTTGTTAGCTGAGCCGCGACCTGTCCCAAGCCATTCTCATAGAACAAGTTTAAAGCTAAAATGTCTACATTAGCCTCCCTCTACAATTCCGAGGAAGATAAATCGTTCATCCAAGTCTTTTGGAACAAGCAGCACAAGTCGTTTCACTAGGAGCCAACTTAACGGCAGCGACGGGGGAAAATAGAGAAAACATCCACTAATTTTCCGCTAATTTGTCTTAATTAATCACAGTGATTAAGTAGAACAAAAAATTGTTAAAATTAGTGGTAGAAGTATTCCTGATTACCTGTTTCGCCGCCGTAAAGTTGGCGCTTAAGGTCGTCTCTCAGAAGCAAAAAAGGTACTCTAGCTGCAAGCAAACATGTATCGTGGAGAAAGCGTTCTGCTGAGCTAGCTTTTTTGAAGTCTTTAATAAGCACGTGAAAAGCAAGGTTGCGAGAGTTGGTAAGAAGTTGTGTTTTCATCTACTTAGAATAAAGTAGCGTTTATGCTCATGGAGTCTCTTTATTTAAGTGGCATTAATTTAGGATTGTGATTTTGTAAAAAAAATACTTTAGAAAATTGTAAATTTAGAGAAGTACTTGAATTTACCGAATCTGGAAAATTCATCCTCGTCTTGAGTTTCATTATTACGCTTACTTGGATCTATGCAAATTAAAATTATTCACTCCACTGCCCCTCCTTTTCTTAATGAGAATTCATTAAACTGTTTTTGTTGTTTATAAACTGAGGTCATATTCTCTCTTGAAGCTTGATAGAATTGAAAGGGCTATAAAGTGTTAGGAATAATGTAAGTAAAATTATGTTTTTTATTATGTTACTAGTGTAAATGCCCGTCCTAGGACGGTGGGTAAAAATTGTGTTTTTCACTTAAAACTTGAAAAACTGATAAAAAAAATAATTGACAATATGGAAGCGTTTAGATGAGCAAAGTTCGGCTAGTTTATGTTCTAATAAACACACAATTAGCATTTACAATATTTCTGGGTAAACCAGGTTTTCCAGCTAATATACTACTATAAAAAAAAATTAAGATTTCTTAATAAAACAAATATTTAATAAATATGCAATAAAAGTGCGTAATTAAAACAGTCTGCTGCAACTATTGAAATAATACTATTTTTTTAATAACACTTTGAAATTGTATTTTATCGTTTACCCCCCCCCCTTCGCCCCCCCTCCAAATTTTTTTAAATATGTATATTGATTAATAAATAAGTATCTCGTGTTGAATCCCAACCGTCTAATCCCCTAAGCTTCTGTCCTCCTGATGCAAAGCTATAAACCAAAAATTATTAATTTTACTTTTCGTATAAATAATAATTTTTTACTTTTAAAATATGGGATATTTTTTTTAAGTTTAAATTTACATACACTTGTATATAGAAAAGGAAGAAAAGGAAAATGTAAGTAATATGTAATTTAAAAATAAGTTAGAAAATAATAAGCCTAAAATATTTAAATTGATTACTTTTTTAAAAGAAAGTCAGTTTTATCAATTTTTTGCAGGAAAAGATATTTTTAAAAATACCATATCATTGTTTTCCGTGAATCACTTTATATGAGAAATAAATTAAAATTCCTTACATGTCGCAAAGAAAATTTAATATGATTGCAACTTAATACTTGAAATAATCTCAAGTGACACTTGGCAATTTATTTTGGTGGTGTAATGCGATGTGCCTTGCACTGATTTGTTAAGAAGAAGTGCCTACTACTGCTCAATTATCAGGACTTGTAACCTTGAGAAGTGATCTCGGGATTCTTGTTTATGGCAACCAATGGGAGAATGGATCCTTTTCCCCTTGAGTCTCTTCCTGGGAGGCTGGAAGATTGGTGGATTTGCCCCGCCCAGCGTTACACTGGCTTTTATTATATAGAGATACCTGTGTCTTTATAGTAATAAAATAGAAATTTTCTAATTTTTATATATTTTTGTAAATGAAGTATTAAGCTAAATCTACTGAAATTTTAATTTTATATTCGTGTGAATTTGAAAGATGAAAAAACGGAGAGTAAAAAGGGAGAAATGAAGATCAAATAAGTGTAAAATAAATTAAAATTCTATAACACTAAGGAAAAACTTATCCGCACTTTCGTCATTACTCTTTTTATATTGTACACACTGCCTTCTGCTTCGCATGCAATGAATGGTATAATGCTATGGTAATGAAGTACAATTCTGATCTCGAATCTTTCATTTTTCTTTCTTCAATTGCAGATAGAAAGCTCCCGCTCTGGTGCAGATGTGCACCAAGAAAAAACGGACGGCAGCGATCTGAATTCTCTGGCTAAAATTTTTCCGAGTTTTTCTACAGAATACCAGCAAGTACTCTAATACGTATAGAAGTATTTACAGTATCAATGGATTGAGAATTTTATAAGCGTGATGAAGGAAGAGAGAGAGGATCCGTTATACTTTACCACTGACGACGATATCGAGTAAAAGAGAAATTTCTGACAAACCTGCGATTAAACAATCGATGTGATAGCGTGTTCTCTAATAGTTAGTCAGGTTCTGCAAGGACCATAATTATTATAATAGACGTAGCGTAAGACAGGTCTCAAATAAACTTCCACCACATTTTCTTAATGTAAATGCTGGCTATATGTATATATTATCTCAGAGTTTCTGTCTTTAAAATCTCTAAGAATTCTATTACGAAAAATTGATGGATATTTACCTGTGTGCCCCCTTGATGCCTGTGATGATCATAATCATGATCACAGTGTATAAATTTTTCAGCGATTAAACAAAAATCTTCTAGGAGGGATTGTACAAGCATGTGGACTCTTGTAACATGTACATGGAAAACCTATGTTTGTGTTAATATGTTGAAAACACAAAAAAAAATTATTCACTTTCTCTCGTATGAAACTGAAAGTCGCGCACTAAAAAGAAAAAAAAAGAACTTTTTCGTAAATCTATATTATCTAAAAATGTCTTACGTATTTCTTCGGAGACAGTTTTTCTTAGTGTATCTTTCCTTTCTTTTATTTACTTAAACTGCCCCATAAAAAGTTATTTTACCGTAATCTGTAAAATTAAGATAGTCTACTTTGTTAAAACCGTCACTAAAATCGTACAGGAAAACACACATGGCTTCAATTTTATTCTGTATTCTACGTTCGGTTATCCGGAATAGTAGTTTTCAGAAAACTATCTCAAAAAAAAAAAAAAAATGAGATAATTGATACTATATTCTATTTTTTAAATTGTATGTGATTTAACTTTAGAAATGTGTAAATAAGAAATATATAAAAAAAATATATAAAATAAGTTTTCATCTGTCGGTATTGATCTGAATTTCTGCGAATTAAACCTAAACTTTTTAAAAATTATAACGGAAATTTTTAACACAGTTATACATATTTAAAACTATTACTATCTAAAACTATTATTTTATAAAGTTATTTACAACTATTTTTAAACCTTCATACACTTCCTTTCGAATTAGTCAAACCAATTGAACTTGATTAAAAGATTTATAAATTAACATGCTAATGCTTGAGTAAACCCTTAAATCGCCAATCGAAGGACGTAGCTTTCATTTAAAGCCCGAAATGCCCTTGCATCAATTCCCTGATATTGGTTCATTTTAATGTGATCACTTTAGAATCCGCTTATTTTGTGATTCCGTCATTAAATCAGATTATTAGGAAATGAAGAAGTAATTTCCTAACATAGGAGCTTCGAAAAATTCTGAAACAGAAAAAAAAAATTCGTGAAAAATTGTTAGGTATGTAAGATTTATATGAAATATTTGAGAGTAATTATTATTTTTTTCTAATACTAGAGATATTCTGAAATTAGAAACACGTTTCTGAATTCTTGTTTACTGCTGGGAGTTATTTTAATAGAAGAAACGTTTAAAACAATTTTTACAACCAGTAAGTTGTCAAATGTCAAGAAAAATCTGTATTTCTTTATCATTCCATTCTTTAAATTAGCTGCCAACGTTTACGCTTTTTTCTTAGCACTACATTTTTTTAAATTATTTTGTTAAATCCCGTAAAATTTATGATTAAATAAGTTAAAGTTTTTGTCACGTTCGTGTTGACTAGAACTTTCCCACAACCCTGCATTCCCTAATTCCCAAGCCCATCTCTGGAATTTCTGGATGGACTGTTGGCGTATGCTGGGAGGGGGGGGGGGGTTCGAGGAGTATAGCTTCGAAGCCAAGAGAGGGAACAGTAGGCCAGAGCGGGCGCAAATGTTTTTGTCAGCTGGGTTTATTGACATCCTGTTATGTATGCTCTCTGAAGAAGTAACAGAGATAATTTAAAGAATTTTAATTATTTTTTAAGGAATTTTGATCATGTAAATATTTGGTTAAATTTAATAAATGATTTGTTTTAGAGGCATGACTAATTTTAATCTCACCGGTGCACAAAAATACTTATAGGGAACCGACCCCATGCGAAATACAGCCTGTGACATAGGCGCAGTCCGTAACCGATATATGCTTGTGAGGAATCTTCGAAACGTGCCTCTAGTCATCGTGCAGTGATTGTCTAAGACTCAAGAACAGTTATAGCGGCAGGAAGAAGCAAGGACAAAAACCGTACCGTGATGTCATGCTTGATGAGAAATACTCCTTTCCTTCGGAAGCAAGATCAAGATGAAAGTAACTATCAGAAACTAATAGCACCGAAGAGCGCCTATAGATGTTGAACAGAAGCAAGGCCTTAGCGAATCAATACCGTTAGTGGCTGGTATGTGGAGACTATGTATTTATATATGTTTTTTTCTTTCCTTTGTACCAATGATGTTTTATATTTTTATAGGGAAATGCAGTATGTAATAAAGGATAATTATTTTAATTAATTAACTGGAAGTAATGTTAATGGGAATTAGGTTGTCTTGTTTGGTTGCTAATATTAAGTGATGGTGGAACCAATCCGTATATTGATATGTAATGTATTCAAATTTCTTGTATTATTATTATTATTGTATGAATACTGAATAATATCTTCTGTTTCTGGATAAAATATCCTTGGTTTTATTTGGTTTTGATATATATAAGATATCTAATTTTGTATATTTAAATGAAGAGGTGGGAACATGGCGCTTTTAAGGAGAGCTAGTAGAGCCGATTTATGTCAGCTGGTTGAGAAGGTAGGGGAGGAGGCCCCAGAAAAAGCCACTAAGATTCAATTAAGCAAAATTATTGTGGGACATTCAGATTATGAAGAAGTCATGATCAAGGAATTGTTAGACGGGATCATGATTGAGACGAAAGAATGAGAGGAAAGAAAGTTACACTAGGAAGCGCGGGTACATGACATTAAACAGAAAGTGTTAGAAATCAAACAGCAAGAGATCACTAGTGGGAGTCACAAGGAAATACAAACACTTCGGAAGATGGGCTATCAAAACACTTAAATTTGCTAGGAGAACAACAGTCCCGCGTTCCAAAAAAAACCGGAGAATTGAATCTCTTTTTAGGGTTCCGTACTTAAAAACTAAAACCGGAATAATTATATGATCACTTCTGTGTCTGTCTGTCAGTCTGTCACAGCCATTTTACACGTAAAATATCGGACGTAGAAAGTTAAAATTGCGGGAAGTAATAAAGACTATTGACCCACATATTTACAGATTATTAAACATTCACAAATATATTTAGGAGAAATGTAGAGTGGCTAATTAAGTTACTTGAAAATAAAAATCTTCTCTTTCTACATCGTGTGGGGTGTTAGGTAAAAGCTTTCGTAACGCTGAACTCAAAAATACATTTATTTTAATTTTAGGTATTATATTTTCAGAGATATAGTAAACAAATGTAGTGCAAAAATATGTCCCCCCCCCCCCCATCTATTTCCAAATCTACTTAAACTAAAATTATGTAGAATTAGAGGCAATAGATGTTAATTTAAACATTGCAGGAAAATTATAGCGATTACACTATGCCACATAGTGTTTGAGAAAAGCGCATTTTTCCGTTACACACAAATTTCGATTTGCGGGCATTCAGCAAAGGTGTTGAGGAATGCTGGAGATACCTTTCGTAACAAAAGTATAAAAGCATTGTTGATAATGAATTTCGAAAATAATCCTCGGTAATTAGCAGATATATTAACCCTTAGAGAAACGGACGGTTTGAACATGCATGATGACAGTGGCGACGTACTCTTTTAAAGCATACATAACAACTTTTAATGATATACAGTGGCGTACCCAGGATTTTATTTCGGGGGGGGGGCTGACTTAAATTTTCATAATGTTCTAAATCTTACGAAACACGTGGCATTGTGTTATAAACAGAAATCATTTTTGTCAATAAGGCCGTAGCCAAAGGGGGGGGGGGGGGGTGCAAGGGTGACTTTGTTCCGAATTTTCCGAAAATTTGAAAAATTCGGTCATCACTCCGAAAATTTGGACTTAAAAAATTATCGCGATTTTTGACAAATGGTCGCCGAAAAAAATCAATTTCGTCAATCGTTCACAAAAAAAAAAAAAAAAATCAATTTCGTCAATCGTTCACAAAAAAAATCTCCAATTTCTTTAAAGGATCAAGGAAAAAACCGGAATTATGTCATACGGCCGCAGATAAAATGCGAAGTTTGCCAAAGGATCGCGAAAAAAAATCAAATTTCGTCAAATGATAGCGGAGAAAACGTGAATTTCGTCAAATTATTCTAGAGGAAACGCTAATTTCGTCAAAATGAGCACAGAAAAAACCCGAATTTCGTCAGAAGGCCGCAGAAAAAACGCGAATTTCATCAAAAGGTCGCGGAAAAAACGCGAATTTCGAAAAAAAGATCGCTAAAAACACGCATTCCGTCAAAGGGCTGCGAAAAAGAAGCTGATTTCGTAAAGGATCGCAAAAAACGCGAATTTCGTCAAAGGGACACGGGAAAACGTGAATTTCGTCAAAAGGCCACAGAAAAACGCAAATTTCATCAAAAAGACGAGAAAAAGCGCGAATTTCGGCAAAAAGCCGCGAAAAAACGCAAATGTCGAGGAAGGATTGCGCAAAAACGCGAATTTTGTCAAATGACCACAGAAAAAACGCGAATTTCGTCAAAGGACCACAGAAAACTGCAAATTTCGACAAAGCATCACTAAAAAAACACGCATTCCGTCAAAGGGAAGCTGAAAAAACACGAATTTCGTCTAAGGGACACAGAAAAATGTGAATTTCGTCAAAAGGTCGCAGAAAAACGCAAATTTCATCAAAAAAGACGGGAAAAAACGCAAATTTCGTCAGAGAGCCGCGGAAAAAATGCAAATTTCGACGAAGGATTGCATTAAAAAACGTGAATTTCGGCAAATGACCTCAGAAAAAACGTAAATTTCCTCAAAGGGCCGCAGAAAAAACGCAAATTTCCTCAAAGGGCTGCAGAAAAAACGCAAATTTTGGCAAAGGATTGCTAAAAAAAGTATGCATTCCGTCAAAGGGAAGCGGAAAAAACGCGAACTTCGTTAAAGGATCGCAAAACAAAGCATGGTCACAAAGAAGGGCCACAGAGAAACGTGACTTTCGGCAAAAGACTGCGGAAAGGAGCGAATTTCGTCAAACAGCAGCGAAAAAACAAAAAAACACGACCATTTCCATAAAAAAACGCGAATTTCGTCAATGAGCCGCGAAATTTATCAAAAAGACGAGAAAAAAGCGAATTTCGTCAAAAAAGCCGCGAAAAAAACGCAAATTTCGACGAAGGGTTTCGTAAAAAACGCGAATTTCGGCAAAAGTTCACGAAAAAAACTCGAATTTCATCAAAAACTCGCGGAAAAAACGCAAATTTTGACAAAGGATCACGAAAAAAAAAAACGCGAATTTCGTCAAAGGGTCGCGGAAAAAAGCTAATTTTGTCAAAAGTTCGGGGAAAATGCAAATTTCGTCAAAGCGTTGTGATAAAAACCTGTATTTCATCAAAGGATCGCGTTTAAAACACATACAAATATCTGTGTTTATTATTATATGTATAGTTTTTAAACTGAAATAATATGCTGAACTTTTTAGAAATCTGGTTAACCCGAACCCACTCAGCCTGAAATTGACCTGAATATAAACAGAGTTAACCCAAACTACACCAAAAATAATTAGCAGCAGCGTCTCCTTTCCCCCTCTGCTGTAACCTTTCAGAAAATTTGCTGAGAATTTCAGATTTTTTTTTTTTTTAACTCAGACTCAAATCTGGGGGGAAGGGGGGAGGGTACGGGTCCGATCCTGAGACCGTCCCACGTCGAAATCTGTTGAAAAGTGTTACTGGTTTTTTTTATATATACTTTCATTTAAAAGAAAGTCATTATAACATAAAATCTATAAAATTGTTCTTCCAATCCCCGAAACTAAATTCTGGCTACGGTTCTTGTTTAACAATAAATTAATATTGTAACAAACACAAAATATTTTTTGTATACACAAAATATTTTCATACACATATATAAAATAAAGACTTTGTTTATTATTTGTGCATTGCACAAGTAATAAGAAGGACTTTAAACCGTTCCAGATGAAAAATACTGGCTGCAAAGTTAAGACAGAATAGGAAGATAACTGGGGGAAGGGGACATTACCGAACTCCAAAGATGTCTTTGCAGTCAAACAAGAAGTCACTGTGTATCTTACAGATACGAGGAAGTAATCGAGTGTTAAAAACAAAAGTTAATGAATATCATTCACAGTCAGCTCTTCCGCACATATATAGTGTGCCTGACTTCCGACTTACCAAAATTCTGAAGGGATTAGCTAAGGTGTCATTATGCACTAATATGGGACTAACAAGAAAGACAAGTGCGATGCATGACATATATATATATATAATTGAATTGATCTAAAAAGTAAGAAGTAAACTTTTTTTACCATTTAATCTGACCGTTTTGGCAGGTAAAAGAGGTTTAGTCCCTTCAACCCTCCGCACCCCCATATTTCGGTGTGGCATGGAGATGCGACTGAAAAATGAAAGTTAATAAGCTACTTTTACAGTCAACTCTTCCGCACCGGATTTCAGATTTAGACGAAATCGACTTGAGATTAGCTGTGGTGTTACTGTGCATTAACATACCCCCGCATTGACAATCTTGGCGCCCGCCGACTATGGGAAAAATTAAAAAAATACTTAAATTAAACTACTTTTAGATTTGTCGAATTTATTTGTAGGTCTCTTGAACTCAGTATATATGTTTTCATTTATCGAGTAAAACAGTGATTTCAGTCATTTGAAAATGGATTTTGTGGTCTCAAGTAAATTTGGTCGCAGGACTGAGGAGGATATTGGATTAACAGGAAAAACAAATTCGTGGCATGCCAGAAAATAAAACAAATTTATCTGAAAAAGAAGGAATATCAGCCCTTTTTTTCATTTCACTGCGATCTCTTCAGAGGTGGAATGGAGCTGTAACGTCATAACCGCCGTCCCCATCGAATCCTTTGGTGTATGCTGGGGCATCACTGTCCACTAATATATGGGACTAACCAGAATAGCTGCGTCGCAGAAAAAAATTAAAAATTAATCTCAAAAGAAAGAAAAAAAAACTGGAATTTTTTTTTCATTTCATATTTGATTATTTCGGAAGAGTAAGTAACCCCATCAGCCCCTTCCCCTCATTGGGTATACTGTGGTGTAACTGTGCGTTGATATGAGACTAGCCAGAACGTGTAGTTCGTTGTATTGCAGAAAACAAGTGCATTACAAATTCATCTCGAACAAAAAGAAAAATATCAGCCTTTTTTCATTTCATTTTCGACTATTTTGGGAAGGGGCTGTAACCCATCACCCCCTTTCTACTTCTTTCGGTATAATGTGGTGTCACTGTGCACTAATATGGAACTAAATCGAAGAGTGTGTCTAGTCTGTTGAATAATAGGAGAAAGAAAATAGAAATTTATCTCAAACAGAAAGAAAAAAAAGCAATATTTTTTTATTTCATTTCCGACTATTTCGGGAGGAGGGGGCTGTAATTCCATCAGCCCCCTCCCCATCTTTGGGTATGCTGTGATGTCAATGTGGACTAATATGGTGTTAACGAGAATGGCTATTTCACTGTATGGCAGAAGAAAAATTACAAATTTATCTCAAACAAGAAGAAAAAAAAAACAGCCTTTTTTTCATTTCATTTTCAACTATTTAGGAAAGGGATACCCCATTAACCCCTTTCACCTCTTTGGGTATAATGTGGTATCACTGTGCACTAGTATGGAACTAAAGAGAAGAGAGCAGCTAGTCTGTTGAATGATAGAGGTAAAATACAAATTTATCTCAAACAAAAAGGAAAATATCAGAACTTTTTCATTTCATGTTCGAATTTCCGGGAGAGGGCTGTAACTCCATTAACCCCCTTCTATCTTTTCGGGTATAATGTGATGTCACTGTACACTAATATGGAACTACAGCGAAGGGAGCGGCTAGTCTGTTAAATGATAGGGGAGAAAATGCAAATTTATCTCAAGTAGACAGAAAAAAATCAGCTCTACTTTTTCATTTCATTTTCGACTATTTCCAGAGGAGGAAGTTGTAATTCCATCAGCCCCCTCCCCATCTTAGGGTATCCTGTGATGTCAATGTGGACTAATATGGTGTTAACGAGAATGGCTATTTTACTGTATGACAGAAGAAAAAATACAGATTTATCTTTAAAAAGTAAAGAAAAAACACTTTTTTATTTAATTTTTCGCGATTTCTGGTTGGGGGGTGGGGGGGGTGGGCTGTAACCCCATCAACCCCCTTTCTCTTCTTTGGTGTCAATATGGACTAATATGGAACTAAAGCGAAGGAAGCGCATAGTCTGTTGAACGATAGGGGAAAAATGCAAATTTATCTTGAACAGACAGAAAAAATTCAGCACTATTTTTTCATTTCATTTTCGACCATTTCGAGAGGAGGGGGCTGAAATTCCATCAGCCCCCTAACTAATATAACCTGGACTAATATGGTGTTAACGAGAATGGCTATTTTGCTGTATGGCAGAAGAAAAAATTACAGATTTATCTTTAAAAAGTAAGAAAAAAACACTTTTTCATTTAATTTTTTGACTATTTCGGGAGGAGTAGGGGGGGGGGGCTATAACCCCGTCAGCCCCCCTTTCTCTTCTTTATTGTCAATGTGGACTAATATGGGACTAATGAGAATGGTTTGTCCGCTGTATAATGGAAAAAAATTAAAAATATTTCCATAGAAGAAAGACGAAAAATCAGCACCTTTCTATATCACTTTCGAAAATTTCGGGGGGGGCTGTAGCCCCATCAGCCCCCCCCTTGGGTACGCCACTGATGATATATTTGTGTAATATAATGCCCAGTAGCAGTAGAAAAGCAATAAACGTCATATTTTTAAAAACAGACTAATTTAATTAGAATTAATCACATAAAAACTATGGGATTCGTGACTAATTTGCATTGAGTGGATCTCTCAGTATGCCACCCGTGTCTTTAAAAGTTAATTAAAAACCTATTTGGGAAAACGCGGCACGGACCAAGATGGCGTAGCAACTTTTCGATCTCCTTTCGAAGCGCGCTTAGCACAACGTCAAATTTAAACTTTGAACAAATATTTTGTTTTAGCTACACTGTAAAAAGGAAAGATTATACTACGCTGAATTTAGTTTTATGAAATGCCAAATGATGTTTAAATATGCATTACTTTTATTGCCAGTACCGAATTAAGTTCATCATAATCAAATTAGGATAAGATTAAAAAAAGAGGTATACAGAATAGCAATATTTGATATGAGTTAGACTTCATATCTCTTCGAAATTTTATGGTATACCCATTCATGCATTTCTGGTATATACAGCTATACCCAACCCTACGTTGTATAGTTTTTTACAAAGTCTTATTATTCTTTTAGCAACGATTTTTTTAAATAATACAGTTAATAATTCATATAGTTATTGTACAGAACTCTCTGAGCGCGAGTAATATTCGCACTTGACCGTTTATTTTTATCAAACTGAGACAATTTTTGAAATTTATTCTGTTCCAGAGGATTATTGAGGTAGATTGTTTTAAATAGATTTGGAAATTTTATTAGAAGCCTTACTAATAGTTTGGGGATGGATAAATTTCCCGTTATACCTCAATTAAAGAGAGCATCTTGGCGGAAAACGCATTGACATCCCAGCAACATAAAAAAGAACTTCGTGACGTGGCAGAAATGACACAACGAAAATTATGTGCAAAGGGTGGCGAAAGATAAGGCGAATTTAGACTAATATTTGGGGAGTCTGGAGGTAAGGATTTCAAGCTTTAAAAGACCTCATTCTATCTGATAAAATTAATGACTCCTTGGCGAGTAATATAAGATCTCATATATTAGTGAAAGAGTGGTCAAAATGGATGAAGCCAGTTGATTTGGCTAAAGAGCTATATTTATACTTAGAGGCGTTTCTTCAAGTAAGGAGGCTGGATTTATATCACGAGAGGGAGATAAGAAGAACACAAAGTCATTCACGAAGTCCAGTCAAAGCATAGGGCCTCTCAAAAAAACTCTCAAGCAGAGGTGGGAAGAGAAAAACAGTGAGAGAAGAGGTTCACAGAAAATAAAGGAAAAGTAAAATGTTTTATTTGTGTTATTTATTTACTCAATGCCCGCAAAGGAAAGAAAGATGAGATGACGAAGAGAGAAAGGTTAGTTGGGTCAGTGTGAAAATTGGATGGACAGGATGGAATACAACGAACAGAAAGCAGAATAGATATTCTTACTCTGTGGTAGAGCTTAATATTGCAGGCCAGAAAATTTTGGCAGTTAAGGATTCCGATGCAGAAATCTGTGTATTTCAGAAAGGTTTAATCCGAGGGCAATCCGAAACAGAGGGTCATATTTATTTAGTCCGCAATAGGAAGTGAGCAGAGAGCTGACCTTATTACTTTGCCAGTGACATTATGGGAAGACAGGAACTAAGTCTTCGGAAATTGACGCACTTGCTGCTGTCGCGAAAAATTTGAACTCTCTGGCATTCATAACTCTTATGTTCTATAATGCTTTAGTAACGCAAATGTAGTCGGATAGTGCACCTATAGGATCAGAAGAGAGGGAAGCTCTATAAATACTTAAACCAGAATGAAAAAGCAGACTCGTTTAAATACCAGACAGCGTATTGGGATGGGGCTTTTTGACAGTCAGGTATCGCTTGTTCCAGAAATAAAACAAAGGGTTAATATAATAATAATGATGGGGAGCAGGAGAAGATAGCTTATGTCGTAGAGATTAGGGAGCACAGAGTTGAGTTAGAGCTGCACAAAAAACAACTAAGAGGTCAGAAACGGCGAAAATTTAGGCAGAAAGACCGAAAAACACTAAAGCATGATGTGGAAAGAAAGGGGAATGCCCAAACGGCAAATGAAGAAATATTAAACTTGGATCCTAAATTAGCAAATTCTTAAAATGGTTAAAATAAATTAATCCTATAAAACTTAAAAATAATCATAAAAACCATAAGGATTAAGGAATGAGGATGAGTTAATCAATTTAATGAAATAGCAGTTAAAAGCAATTTAGCTTTTAATATCGTAATTATTACGGAAAACGAAACTCCTAATAAGCGTACTTCTACAGCTCATATTCAATATATTAGAATAAATGAGAAAAATTAATAAGGAAAAATTATTTTTCATTTATTTATTTCTGATACTAACAAGGAAACCATTTTTGGTGTTGCTCGCACCTAGCATCGAGACCTGGTGCATTTTGTAGCATTATACGTAAAAGTTAGTGAACAGATAAAATTTCTCTGTTAAAATTATATTTTATATACTTTTTTATGTTTTAAATTTTTTATTGTTACATTTTTATTTGTTTATTTCACGCCAAAAGTGAGTTAAGTCGCCAAATATGCTGCTACAATTTATCCGCCCGCTTTATCCGGGGAATAAATATACAGTACAGTACGTATTAGAATTATATCAGATTACGATTTGTTTGGGAATTGATAGCATAAGAAACAAGAATTAGGTTTTTTCTTTTTTTTTTTTTCTATGCAGACGATAAATATAGAAAAAGTATATATATTTCTAAAAGCTTTCAAGATTACTGAAAACTATTTTTAGTGAAATACAAAATAGGCAAACTATTTTCTTTTGAAATCAAATGGATCAAAGTTTCGAATGTTTAAAATGAAATGTTGCTGTATTAAATGGTCCTTTGGTAAAAGTAATCATAAATTAAATTGATATTTTTACAGAATTTAGAAAAATTACTGTGGCTAATTATGTCGGACATTACAATTTCTACTGAAGTCCACTCACATAAGACAAACAGATATGACATTTGGCTAGGGTCGCCGGAAAGCTCAACTTTTGAAAATAATCGCCAACTTTTTCCCCGCCAAATATGTGACTATAATGTTGCAATTTTTCAAAATCAAATTCATGGGTTCTTGAAGGATTTTTTAACTTTTTTCAGTATTTTATACTTATCACTAACTAATTTTTATTTTTAAATGTTTTTCTCAAAAAAAAACTTCAATGTTAATAGTCCGATAAGTGGTCTTGAAAATTGCATTTTTAAAAAGTTATGCTACTGTAAAATCAAAAAATATTAATTTAACAGAAAATTTGATCGATTCTCAAACTTCGTAATATAGGGCTTTAAAATGCACCAGGTCTTAATGCTAGGTGCTAGTAACACCAAAAGTACTTCCCTTGTAAGTAAATGCAATTAAATTTCTTGCAATTAAAAAACTAGACAGACAAACTCTGTCTGTCTTTATTATTTACAGCTCTTATTCAAAATATTAGAATAGTTGGGTTAAAGTGATAAGGAAAATTTATTTTTCATTTATTTTTTTTTTATTACTAAGAAAATGCAATTGAATTTCTTATAAATTAAATCTGGAATGTTTAGATAAGATTTTAACATTTACAAAATATAAAATAGAGTACAATAAATTAGGTATACAGCATTCTGAAACACATCAAAATATTAGAATAAGATTTAGATTGGCTCAAAATATCAGAAAATTTTATTTTATGCAGCAATATTACCTTATGAATATGAAGTAAATAGTAGTTAATATTTTGTATCATCCCCTTTAGCTTTCATAACAGCCTACAATCGATCTTGCATACAAGGTGTTTACAAACATTTCTATCAATATTAGCCCAAATAGACTTTCTACCTGTCACTAACTCAGTTTTACTTGAAGGAGGATTTTCTTGGAGTATTTTCTTCATTATACACCATAAGTTTTCGATGGGATTAAGGTCTGGTGAGTTTGGTGGCCAAGGGAGTACCTTAATGTTGCGTTGGCGGAACCAATTCTTAGTTGACACCGAGGTATGTGGTGACGCTAAATCATGTTGAAAGATGAAATCATCATCTTCAAATAAATCTTCTGATGATGTAATCATGCAATATTCCAAAATTTCTTGATATATCAAAGAGTTTACCTTTTCGTAGACGATGCATAACTTTCCAGGTTCTTCTGTACTCATGCAACCCCAAACCATGACACTAGCTGCAAATTTTACGGAATATTTAAGGCATTCTTTATCAAATGCTTCTTGCTTCATTCTCCAAACTCGAATACCTTTATTACCATATGAAACACAAAACATACTTTCATCACTAAATAACATATTTTTCCAATCTTCTTCGCTCCATAAATGTTTTGATTTACACCAATTTAATCTTATACGCTTTTGTTTTGCAGTCATGAGAGGTTTTGTTTTCGGTATACGAGATCCAAACTTAAATTTATGGATACGTCTTAATATTCTCGATGTAGAAACTTCAATTCCTTCTTCATTCCGTTTTCGGTGCAAGAATCGCACACTTTTCAAACGGTTTTTCTTAACTATACGCTTCAGTTTCTTGTCATCTCTAGCAGATGTTTTTGGTTTTCGGCGCCATTTCGGCAATTATTTTGAAATATTCCACCTTTTGAATATTGTGTTAGTATGTTACTAACGCTTGATTGCGAGCAATGTAAATAATTCGCTATATAACTTTGATTTTTACCGTGCCGATACAAAACAACCGTACGAAGTTTAATAGGCTCAGGAATATCACTCACACGATCTATTTTAAGACGAAAAAGTAAACAAACTGCAAAAAGAATACTGATTTTAAATAAAATCGTCTGAATTTAATCAATTATGCCACCAGTTATGAATTGGTGATAATTAAAGGAGAATTAATGTGAAATATTCTAATATTTTGACCCACTTGAATAAATATTCTAATATTTCGACTTTTTAAAATATTTTTTTTCAATTAATCTTTTAAAAAATTTTATTAATTTTAAGATAATAAATAAGTTTAATCAACAATAAGTTCTTAATAAAAATATCGTTTCCATATTTGCATTAAAAGACATTAAATTACCAAAACGATATTTTCAATTTGTAAAAAAGTAATTATTCTAATATTTTGAATATGAGCTGTATTACAAGCTGTACGGTTTCTGATATTAGTACAGAGGGGGAACTACTAAATGGGGAAGAAGTAACTGAAAGAAGAGCGGTTAAGAAAAGTCATAAACTTGAATTTAACAGTCAGTTACCCAACAAACACTCAACTTATGGCCGAAAGGCGTACATGTCGCGGCCAGAAGGAGTTAAGGCCATTTGTAACCAAACAATGTTGTGCCGTAAATGACCCGCGCTAGTTGCGGCAGCTATTGCCGAACCGCAAATGTTTCGGCGTTGAGAGAACTGTTGCATTTACTTTGTCGGGCAACTCTTAAGGGGCGGTTTCGGGCAAAAATGTAATGGTCCGTCATTGTCTAGAAAGTTGAGGGCTAATATCACCTAACCCGAATGTTTGATTAAAGAGATGAAATGTATTTTTCTCTTCATTTCTTTCAAAGTAAGTTTAATTATTTTAAATCTGGCTTTTAGAAAAAAAAGTAAATATGTCGTGACATTTATATTTAAAGCAGTAAAATAGATTACATATTTTTATTTAGTTTGAAAATATTTTATAAAAATCAAAAATTGTCCCCAAAATGTACATGGGTGGTTTCCGGCAAAAATGTAATGGTCCGTCATCCACGTCATCCATCCCAATGTCAATACACAATACTTCTTGAAACGTGCAAAGACTTTACTGCTAAATTCAAATCATTTCGGGAATTCTTTATAAAAAGCTTTACTTTCAATAAAAGATAATTATTCAGGTAGTGTTCTAACAGAAAAATCAGATATCTCAGATGGCAAATATTTCAAAGAAATTACTTTGAATAGCCATGGGAAAGCATATTATATTTATGAAACTACACCATATATTTATTTATAGTATTAGTAATCAAAAGATTGTTTATTAAGATTTTCGAGGTATCAATGTTTCACTATGTAGAACATTTTATTCATGGAACATAAGACTAAAGGATGGAACATAAGACTTTTACTGTAAATGTTTAAATTCTAAATGATTTCAATTTTCTACATAATTGATTGTAATTATTTAATTTAAATTATTTTTAAATGAAGTTATATTACTTATATATCCAACAATGTTTATTTTTATCAATAAATATGCATGTGTATCTAATAGGAAAATATTTTTTTTTTTTTTTTAAACCCGGTTTAAACCAAAAAAACCCAGTTTTTTATTTTATTTTATTTTATTTTATTTTATTTTTTTGAAAAAAAAAACAGGTTTTTTACCAACCCTGCTGCAAAATGTAAGAAATATAGAGATGTCAAGCAATCCATGAAGTAAATATCTTGGTATTCGACAATTTGTACATTTTACAAAAAATCTTTTAAAAAATCAATAGTTTGTGCTTCAGAATCAATTGTGAAAGTTCTCTTCTCAAATTCACAACCTTTTAGACTTTTTGTGTGTAACATCACTAAATCTCGGTACCTGGAATTTTTTTTTTTTTGGTATGGAAAACCTGGAAAAGTCAAAGAAATTTGTAGCTCAGCTGGAATAGACACCCTCAGAAGATGAAATTGAACTTCTGCGCTGTGTCATCAGAAGAGCATTTCTGTATGTGTGCATCATTGCAAATGAGTTAAGGACTAACATTCAGTAGGGTTTGGTTTTTGTTTTATTTATTGCTTTTTAAAAAAGAAACGTAAGAAACTTCAGTTATGAACTTAGTTTTAAACAATTAAAATTGTAATTTATTAAAATGTATGAAAAAATGTTTTAATCTGTTACTATAGCAGGAACTTACATTATGAATTACATATTGAAAAAGAAATGGTTGAATTTGTAAGAACTATTAATATTTATTCACTATTCAGCTACTTGTTATAATGTTTAAGCAGTTTATTTAGCATTTTTCTAATGCTAATAATATTTAGTGTTAAAGTAATTAATAAAATGTGCATGTAATCTGAATTATAATGCAACTAATTTCACTTTTAGATGATACCCAAAATTAGCTAGGTTTTTAATATTGAATGTCTTCAAAACTAATCATTAAAACTTTGTTCATTTACTAGTATGACAATGGCTCGCTAAACATTTCTTTAAAGATATTTAGGCATAAATTCCTAATCATTTGCCTATTCTGGTTTTGCTCTGCAACAATGGCCTCCCCCCCCCCCCCCCAAGTCCATAAAAGTCATAAAGTGCAGCACATTTTTTTAAATTAACAGTATTTAGAGTAAAATTTAATTCTGAGATAGAGTCAGCTTTATTGTTTCTTGCACTCTTTTATTTAACTTGATCTCTGTATTAAGATGAAATTTTGTATTCTATTTTTCACTCACTTCCTGATATACTAAAATTAACGAAACAATGTACATAGGCATGTTTCCAATGGCAATATAATATTTTAATATTTTTTGAACTTAATAATTTTAAAAGCAGTTTTTGTTAGCCAGGAACAGGTAATAAATCACCAAATAATTTTTATAATTATAACGATTTATGAGTTACAAAAACAATTGAGTTAATTATGCTTCAAACCACGCTCTCCCTTGTGGTGGAACTGCAAGACCGAATTATTTCAAGTACTGGAAAGTAGAAAATATAAGTGATAAATAGTAGTGTATCTCCATAATTTGATTTTTCAATAACATTTGAATTTTGTTCTGCAAAACTAATTTTTCATTTCTGTTTTTTCTTTTGTTTTACAGAAAAATATGAAAATCTGGAAATAAAGTTCTTTAAGAAGATGGCTGTGGATTTTCAGCTATTTTATCAACGTTTGTTGACTAATAGCACGATTCTAACAGGAATAATTTTACTTGTAATGTATTTGTAATAAATTTGATCAACTTGTAAATAAATTAAAAAAAAAATTATTTTTGTTTGCTTTACATTTTTGGTGAAAAATAAAATTGTGTGACAAAATGGCATCCAGTTCTAATGTTTTAATATATTTTGTTTTTAGGAAAGTGAAAAAAAAAAGGAAAAAAGCGTTTCTCCTTTTTCCTTCTAAGAAAACCACCTTCTTTGCTTCATAACAAAAATGGGGGTTAAATAATAATTAATAGTTTTTATATATTTTGTATAATTCAATAAATATCTGGATTTATGTAGGTTATATATTTTAAACTTTGACGGCCTGAAAAACTAATATGCTACAAATTATACATTAGTATTGCTTGGAGATGACACATTAATTATTAACTGCTCTTCAAAAACTGTTATGATTTAAATGAAAGTTTGTCTATAATGAGTGTTGAAATTACAATTTTAATATGGATAATATTGTATAGTGCAATTTGAATTTTTGATAGTCTAGGTAATATTGTTAAAAAATGAAATATAAAGTGCTCATTACTTAATGTTCCTTATAGAGTAAGAAAAACAAAGATATATTTTTATTAAAGTTTTAGTTCATTTGGAAAAAAACATGAACGATTAGTGCATGAGTGGCGGTTATATATTGTTAAAAAAAAAACACAAACTGCCACCAATATTTTGGAAAAATATTCTTTGCCTTTAATAAATTCTAAGATTGAATAATGAGAAAAAAAAAAAACTTTAAAAGTGGTGCTAACTGGCCTTCTGTCAATTCATAATAATTTTGAAAAAAAAAAAAAACTTTGAATGTATGTTGAAAATTAATTTCTTTTATAGTTCATGAAATGAGGTATGTCAAGGATGGGTTTTGTGTGTGTGTGTGTGTGGGGGGGGGGGGGGGGTGTAAGACTTTAACAGACTACAACAACATCATATTACATTATGGACACACTTTTATTCCCCCCCCCCCCGATTAATTATACACTAAAGAAATTATTGTAGTGAAGTGGCATATTTTCAACTATAATTTAAAGTACCAAATTACATAAATAATCTATCTTAAAAAATCGTTTTAAATTCTAATGATCAATAAAGTTAACATTTTCTCAGTTTACAAAAATAAAATTACTGTGATCTTGTATTTTATTTTCCAGATAATTAAAAGAAACATCATCCAGGTAAGAAATTCTGTATAAAACATGGTACTATAAAAGCGTCGGATATAATTGTTATATAACAATTTGAATGGAAATGAAGAAACTAGTTAAAAAATTGCTCTTTTGGCTAGCATATGTTCAATATTTTAAAAAATACATTAAAGGCTTTGTTATCGAATTTTCTTTGTTAACTGTAAATTTGTTTCTTGCAGCTGTTTAGGAATCTCAACATTTATAAAAACTAAAGCAACCATAAAAAAGAAATTTTTTAGGAGAATATGTCTCTATAAAAATATTTAAGGTTGAACATTGTTGAACGTTCATTTACTAACAGCAAATTTGAAATTTGTTCTGTTCAAAGGTGATGAGCAGATAAGGTTCAGTTATGCCTCCATTGGAATTATCTTTTAAGGCTCTTCTCAACTGCTCTGCTCAACAAGCGCAAAACCTTTTGACATATTTACAAATTCATTTTTTAACGGAAAGATATAAAATTGGAAAGCCTGACCTTGGAAACGATTTGGAATCGAACTGTGTTTTCGATTTTTTGATCAATCAATTACCTATTGGGCTATAAGCGATTCTGATCACGTGACACGGCATTTTTCTCCTCTTACTGACTGGATTTTCTTCTTTCGTTCGGAAGTTCAGTTCAAAATGCCCAGTTTGACAGTATTTTCTGAAAGATCTATTGCGTTTACAGGAAAACGGAAAAAACAGTTCGATGGCATAGTTTCTGAACACCTTCTAGTTTCATGCGTATCCGAACAAAAGTGAATTAAAACTTATGTCAGAAAGTTTGCCCTTTTGATTTGAGAACAGTCTTAAATGTTTTGATAAAATTTAGGATCTAAATGCATTTTGTTCTGTAAAATTTAAATTATTATTTGACTTCTAATAAAAATTGTTTTTAACTTAAGTGTATGTTAAAGTAAAACATGTATGAAAGTCAGGATGGTGTTATGAGAACATATTTAATATATAATATGTGTATAAACTGTTTTCAGATAAACACTTCAAAACCAGTATATTTAGATTCTTATTTTTATCAAAATATTTTTAGAAGAAAAATTTTCTGCCCCCCCCCCCCCAAAAAAAATCATTTACTGAACTTTTGTGGGGGGGGGGGGTTAAACAATATAATTCTGACCAGCACCGGGCTAGTTTCATCCATGATAACCAATACCGGCATCGATGTGGCTAGTTTCTGGCTTGCATTCATTAATGATGCCTATTGTTGGCACAAATGTGGCTAGCTTCCGGCTTGCATTCATTAATTATGCCCATTGATGGCATAAGTGTGTCTGGCTTGTGGCTAGCTTTTATTTAAAATGACCCTTAATGGCATAGCTGTGGCAAGCTTTTATTCAGGAATGCCATTAAATGTATAATTGTGGCCAGTTTGCGGCTAAATATCAGTTTTAGATTACCGTTAATGGCGCGTTTGTGGGCAACTTATTGTACTTGCGGCCAATTTCCTTCCTGCCTTATTGTGTCCGGCGTGACACTTTTTTGACGGAGCCGTTACGGACAATGATAGCGGGCCGCCATCGAACACTTTCGGCCAAGGCTAACGAACCCATCAGTGGCCCACAAGTTCTGTGTTTGTTGGGTAGATTGTGGCAATCAGTTTACAGTTAACAATGGGCCTAATAAGTAAATCGTAATGTGTAATATTAGAAATACAAGCTAAGTTACAATTGGGTTAATATTGTAAGAATGTTAATTCAGCTTGGGAAATATTGTTGCGTATTTTTAGTAGTATTAATAATGTTATTCAATGTGTACTATACTGTATATTCTATGAGTGTAAAATATTTAATAAGTGATTATTGGTTGTGCGAACATTATAATTAAGTGTAAGTTACAATACGCTTGATTATAATATTTCTTATAGAAATAAAACTATGCAGCCAACCTGTAATGAAGATGAGTAACTTGAGTTTTATAATAGCGGAAGTTTCATTTTCTTTTTATGAATATTGACATTTTATTAAATTTTTGCATGATATTTTTGTTGAAGTTATAAGTTGAACAATTAAATTTATAATATGGTGGATTATTCCAAACTGGGCAGACTGAATGCAACATATCACATATTCAAGGCTGCCACAGGCGACTATTTTTATATTATGCTCCCACCACTATTTGAAGCACACATTTTTTAGTATTTTCCCTTTGAAAATGTTGTCAAAGCTTATGTAAAAAATATCTGTTTTAAAAAACTTGACCGAAATAGATTTAAAAAATATTCGCCTGTGGCAGCCGTTCATATTTGTGTGAGTTTATGTGAATCATTTCGCAATTTCAGATGAATATGCTGATTCTAGGTATAAAGTAGTTTTGTTGTATTAAATTTTAACATTAGCATGGATAAGCAGATGTAATGTTAACATGTTATCAAAGTTGACTTTTTTTTTTAACTAAAAACAAACTGAAGAGTAATGGCAATGAGTATTTGTCTGTTATTAATTCGTTATTACGTATTATGTTCAAATTGATTAAGTTCTTGTTCTTAGTGTTTCTATTGTTATTAACAAAATAAAGTGAGAAAACACCTGAATGAAAATACTAAAATGATCATTTGCAGTTGTATTGGAAGTGATTTTTAATTAAATTTGATCAGGAATATGTGTTTATAAGCAATATATTTCTCTTTGTTACGGTTTAAGGATTACCATTTGAAATAATTCGGATTTATGAATTTATTTCAGTGTATGAAAAAGGGAATTCATTAACATATATACATATATATATATAAGTATATATAGGGGGAAGTAGGGTAATGACACTCAGTGAGCGATCCCGCTCACCCAATTATGTCTAAACAGAATAGAATTGAAAACATGCGATCGGTACCGGCACCTAGCGAACTTCATCGTAAGTTTTCAGTAAGGATATAGTGACAGTCGGGAAGAAAGTATTTTTGTGTCCTCACGTTATTAGTTCGAAGTTGTTTTATAATAAAATTCTACAACATCTAACTTGAAGGTAAGTGTACACTCTGATTTTCAAATGTTAATTTACTCATTATTTCTACAAAATATATACAATTAGCTGTACGTCCATGCTTTTATTTATTTTTGTAGTGCTTTGTTACGCCAACTTAAATCTTGTATTCAAATTTTGAGCGCAATTACCCTACCATATCGGGCATCACCGCTCAATCCATTGTTAAATAATAAAACGATAAAAAAAATTCCTAAAACTTTTATGCAAATTAATTGATTGCAAACTGTTCCTTATGCTTTTGAGTTATACTTCATTAATAAAATATTGATTTTTTGTGTAAATTTGAGTAGCTATTCATGTTTTCCCTTAAATGAGCGTCATTACCCTACTTTCCCCTACATATTATTGTCTCAGTATGTGTATCATATAATCTTTTAAATTTGAATGATTAATGGAAGTTCATGAGGTTAAGTGAAAACAAAATTAGCAAATCTGAATGTTTTTATAAACTATCAGGTTTAATTATTTAAAAATATGCTTGGGAGTGTCTGTAGCACAAGTTGATATTTGATATATGTGTAAAGTTATAAGTATTGAGTTAACTGTGGAACATTTATCAAATGCTTAATGTTTGAGTGAGGCTAAGTGTTTATGTAAAAGATAAATTATTTATAATTAAAATGTGTTTAAGAAATTTATGCGCTTCGATTCTATTATCACTCATGGGAAGTGATACTGGCTCGGGGGAAAGTAAATGGTAACCTCCACATTAGAATAAACTCTAATCATTATGAAGACTAATATTACTCTTAATTCACGGAGTATGACTTTCGATTCATCGTTTCAAAAGCAGATGATTTGAAAGTGGAAGGGAGGTGTCATGTTCGTACTGACTAAGACACTCCCGCAGTCCTTCAACCCCACCCCCAGCGCAACTCTGTAATTTCTACATGGACTGTCCACTGATGCTGGGATGTGTCTGAGGAGTAAAGTTTTGATGCGAAGAGTGTGAACAGAAGGCCAGCTGGCACAAATGTTTTTGCCAGCTGGTATTATTGACATTCTTTTATCCATCCTCTCTGAATTAAGAGAAGTTACAGGGATAAGCAATGTACCTATTATTTTGTAAGGAATTTAGATTATGGGTAACTATTTGGATAAATTTAATGCATTTGATTCTGAAGCATGACTAATAGACCGCAAGGCAGCAGCACAGACAATCACCTCATTGAGTTCACGGCTGCAATTCCAGAATTAGTTAAAACTCGATTTGCATATTAAAATGCAATCTGTCTGCCAAGCCCTATCTTGGTGGAAAACTCCTGAAAACCCGATTTTAGCGGTTGAGTCGTAGGTTTACCATTTTGTTTTCCGGCTCCCAATCGTCCATATTTTCATATTTTTGGTGCAGAAAAACACTATGGTAACGACTAAAATTGGATTTTCAAGTATTTTCCACCAAGATAGGACTTGGCAGACCGATTGTGTTTTAATATGCTAATCGAGTTTTAACTAATTCTGGAATTTCAACCGTGAACTCGATGAGGTGATTGTCTGTGCTGCCGCCTCCCGGTCTATAATTTTAATCTCGCCGGTGCGCAAAAATATTCATCGGTCACCGACCTCACGGGAATTACAGCCTGTGGCATTTTTCTTGTCAAAGGCAGCTGTAGCAAAAAGTGTAAATGTTGGAAGTTAAAGTTTTTCTTATAAAAAATTTAACCCAGTAAAAATATAGAAATACTCTTTATTACAGATTTCATGGAGAAAAAATGATACTGCATTATTGCTATTAAATTCAATGTATAAGTGGATGGATATGCACATGTATAATTTATGTACTATTATATACCATTATACATATAATACAAATTATATACACTTATTTCTGACCGATACCTAATTCCGAATTGTCAGTTTTAGTGGTATATTTCCAGTTAAAATTTTTCAAATGTTGTGCTTCATCATATTAAAATACATTTACACCAAAATAGCTATTTTTTGTAAAAGTGAAGAAATTAAAATTTGTATATGTTCTCTTGCTAATATAAGTTATATTTAAAAATATATTATCCATGCTCTAACTTGCAAAACAATACAAAATACATTCCCTACGAATGAAATGTACAGAGTCATGATACATTGAATTTTCTTACTTTTCAGGCACTGAAAACCGTAAAACGCATATTTGATTCGGATATATTTCTTTTGGTTTCGAACATTTGTGAATGCATAATGTTCTCATGTATATATATATGCATAATAAAAACCGTTTAATTGTACAAAGATAAAAAAATCATCTATATATTTTTCTTTTTTAGTATAATATATGTGGTGTGATGTAAAAGTTCCCAAAGTGCATATTAACTTATTTAGAACCAAAGTTGTTATTTAATAAAACGTAACTTATTTCTTTATTTTATGTATTTTATTTTAGTAAATAAAATTTTCGGTTTAAAACAAATTTATTTGATTCGTTTATTATTCTAAATACATTCCTGGAACTTTTGTATCACCCCTCGCATTTTTACGTTAATTCGCATTTCATAACCTGCACTATACAGTGTGTCCGGTCTCAACGGTGTCCAATGGTTAATTCCTAAACCGTTAGCCATAGACATATAGTTCCAATTACAAAAATGTTTTAAGTCAGGTAAAGAAATATATTAAAAGCGATTTGGGTCAATAAAAACATTTCTTAAAAAATTAGGAATTTTAAATTTATAAGGTCCCCCGGTCCTATAAGTTATATTTAGTAAAAGTTTCCTAATACACTGACAAGTAAGACAAAAAAAAGTCCCATTCATACAACACTAAAATTGAGCGAGTTATGAAACTTTAAAAATGCATGACTTATGCCACTTTTCTGCTCTGAAAACAAATGAGTTCGGCTTCGCTTTGAGGGGTCATATGCCAAGTGCTTAAAGTATTCGAAGATCTTATTTCATGTGTATCTGCGCTTTGAAAAAAATCGCACAAGTATTACGGTTAAGTTAACATTTATTAAGTTTCAGATTGGCTAAAATAACATATGTTTTATTTTATCAGGATTTGAGACCTTCTTTTATGATTTCTTATAACAAAAATTATGTTATTTTTATAAGTTTTTATGTTACTTCAACGATCGAATGTACGTTTTTCCAGTTCAAAATTTGTATTTTAACTTACTTTCAAATATCCGATCGAGTTTACATTTTACATACTGGTGTAAATACGATAACAATCTAATATTATTATGATTTTTGGTTCTTACAATTTATACTTATTTTACAGGATAACACAAAAAAATTCGGATAGATTACCGCCAAGAAGTATAAGAAAAAGTTTTAGATTAGATAATACAAGACTGCGATTGTTGGGTTTTTTAACTTTTATGTATTTTTTAGCATTGAATCCGAAAATTACCTTAATTTTTAACAATCTTTTTAGGATATTTCGCAAATCATAAATTGTCAAATTTAAAGAATAACAAAAATCGGATACTATAAAGTAGAGGGGATAGTTGTGTTTTCTAACTTTTGATAATTGATTTTTACGTACTTTTTAGCACTGAATCTGAAAATGATCTTCATTTTTAACCATCACGTTAGAATTTTTTTGCAAATCGTAAATGTGTAAGTTAAAATATAGCGAAAATCTCATACTTAAAAACATATGTAAAACTTTTTGTTATTTAATTTTATTTTATTTTATTCAATAATTTATTCGATCTTTTTGCTTATCCTGGGATTCTTACAGCTAAACAGCTGAGTGGTCCGATGAGATGGGAAAGGATATTCAATTTTAACTTTGAACTTTTTAACTTTGAAATTTGCAATTTGCGAAAAATCCTGATGTCATGGTTAAAAATGGTTAATTTAGGATTCAGCGGTACAGAATACATAAGAATCAATTATCAAAAGCTAAAAAACATGACATAACCCAACTTTTGAAGGCTAGTGCAATCTAATAATATTTTAAATTACGCATCATTTTGTAAAGTATTGAGGCTGTTAATTTAGCATAATTTTATTTAACAAAAATTCTGTTTTTTCTTTCTTCTTAAATGTTTATAACAAATTGTATATTTTGCATTAATATGTCAGAATGATTAAAGATTCCAAATTTATATTGCAATTTTAATTTTACTCTCAACTATTTTTTTAATATATCTGACGAAATTATATTTCGACTAAATTTGTGAATGATCCCCAATTTGCAGCAAAAAATATGCTCCAACTTTAAACAGCTATTACTCGGTCATTTTAATCGTAGAATAACGGGACTTTTTTGTATTACTTGTCAGTGTAAAAGGAAAATTTTACTAAATATAACTTATAGGACCGGGGGACCGTATAAAAATTTAAATTTCGTAATTTTTTAAGAAATGTTTCTATTGACCCAAATCGCTTTTAAAATATTTCTTTACCTGATTTAAAACATTTTTGTAATTGGAACTATATGTCTATGACTAACGGTTTAGGAATTAGCCATTGGACACCTTTGAGACCGGACACACTGTATAGCCATTAATCACCGAAAATTTTAATTTTAGACATTTTGTCGAATATTTAAAAATATACTTGTAGGATTCTTCTGGAACTTCAGGATTATAAAGAATGTGTTTGGCCCCAAATTCATCAACGTCGATTTTAGGAGAAGGATAATTAGGGGACCAAAAAAAAAATCAAAGAAAAAAATAATATTTGGGATCACTATGTACATTAAGATGCACGAAATAATCTATCGCTTCAGAATACAAATATGTGGATACTGCACAACCTGTTTACTGATATTTGTAAGAATAGCACGTATAGTCATGGAGTTATATCGACTTCTTTTTTAAAATTTAAAAAGTTCTTGCATGTTTTTAGCTTGTATCATGCCGGGTTTTCAACCAAATTTAACGCGTGTTTCATAAAAATTGGCACTATGTAGTAGAAATAATATAGTGCAATTGAAATATAAATATATTAAATATTTTATTAAATATGAGCAGTTATGTGAAATACTTTTTATCTGCGCATGCGCGACGATAACAAAATTAAAAAAAAAATAATTTTACTAGTTAACTCGATGGAGAAATTCATAAAAAAAATCCAGTTAAACATCGTGAAAATTCAGAAAGATGTCGGCGATAGAGTGAGCAGATTTTTTAGTTCTTCTCTAAAAGCAGCTGAATTATAAGTGATTTTTCACAAATTGTCAGTTTTTATTAACTGACTTTCAGAAAGAATTTAGTATTTAACGAATATCAATGACTAGATTTGGAACAAATGCTTCGATTTTGATATTTCTTTTTATCATGGAATAGGCTCATTCTGGTTGTTATCCAAGAAGAACTAAAGCATTAATAAATAATGAAATATATAAAAAAAATTAAAATTAAAATTGACAATTTGTGGAAAATCAATTATCATTCAGCTGCTTTTAGAGAGCAACTGAAAATCAGCTCACTCTAGCGTCGCTATCTTTCTGAATTTACACGATATTTGACTGGATTTTTTTATTGATTTGCTCTATAGAATTGACTATTAAATTATGTAAAAAATCTTTGTTATCGTTTGCGCATGCGCAGATAAAAATTATTTCATACAACTGCTCATATTTCATAAAATATTTAATTTATTTACATTTCAATTTCACCGTATTGTTTCTACTACACGTTGCTAATTTGTCTGAAACTGGCGTTAAATTTGGTTGAAAACCCTGCATTATATAAGCTAAAAACATGGAAGAATTTTTTGAACTTTAAAAAAAAAAAAAAAAAAAAAAAAAAAAGGCTATATCTGCATGAATATACATGTTATTCTTATGCAAATCAGTAAACATCTTGTACAGTATACACAAATTTGTATTCTGCAGTAATATATCATTTTGTGCATTTTAATTTACTGGGTAATCACAAATATTATTATTTTTCTTTGATTTTTTATTGGACCCTAATTTCCTTCCTTATCAAATCGACGTTGATAAAACTGAGGTCAAACATATTCTTTATAATCCTGAAGTTCCACAAGAATTTGACAAGTACATTTTTAAATATTTGACAAAATGTCAAGTGTCCAGTGATTAATATCTATATAGTGTATTTTGTTAAGTCCACCAGACAAGAATGAGGAAGTTAAAAATCTTACCTTCGATTAATGTAAGGTGTCATCAAATAAATTATAACAAATAATCAATTTCAGATTTTCATGAAATTATTTATATTACTATTAGTTAAGCTTTGAAGTCTATATCGAATCAGCTATCATTAAAAAAATTAATTAATCTAGTTCGCATTTATATCCATAAATGATTATATCCATAAGCACATTTTGTTTCTGTCCCTACGATCCCATTCATGCTTTTAACCTTTAAATACGCGATTTTTTATTTTGTTTCGAAGAAATTATATCTGATTCTCTGAAAGGTTTATTACACAGGAAAAGTAATGAAAAAAAAATCAGATACATTTTTCATGTAATACGTCAATCTTATCTTCTGTTGCACATCTGCAATACAAGTAAAAACTACTGTCGTGTGGCTGTTTTATGCTAAAATATTGCATATTACTATATATTTTAATACGTATGTCTCCAAATACCTTATTTTATATAATTATTTATTTTATAAAACTTAACATTTAACCCTTTCATTCCCATGATAGAATACGTTCTAGAAATTACGTTGTTCACACTGTAAATAAAAATGTCCGAAATTCAAACACTTAAGTGTCTGAAACGGAGTGTTCAATTTTCAGATATTTTAAAATGTCTTAATTTTTTCAGACACTTTTTGCGTCTGAATTTCAACCACTTCAAACGTCTGAATCGCATCCATTTTAAGCATAATACGTAGCCATGTTTGACCACGTTGAATCCGGGAAAATATTTGGCTGTGGTCCTGCCCCTTCCACCCCCATACAGCCTGATTTTTTTTTTTTTTTTTTTTTTTTTTTTTTTTTTTTTTTTTGCTCCCAATTTTGGTATGCAATTTTCGTTAAACATATAATTTAAATCTTTTACGACATTGTGCTGATTTTAATAAATATCTTGAACTTCAGGAGTAGAACAAGATTAATGACAAAAAATATTTATCTAAATATTAGATTTCTTTTATTCATTTTTTTTGTAATCTTATTTCACTTTAAAAGTTCAAAATATTGATTATAATCAGTACAATTTTGAAACAGATTTAAAATATAAGCTTTACAAATATTGCACATCAAATTTCGGGGCTCTACAATCGTAGGGGGACGGGGCACTGCCCAGTATACCCATGCTTTAATCAAGAAGATTTTTTTTTTTTTTTGCAAAAAATGCAACCCTGCATTATGGTTATCTAAATTGAGATGCCCGGTATTCGGGAGTATCCGTTTTGGAGGTTAATGGACATTCCCGAATATCGGACACCTCTATTTAACGAATACTTTTTTAATCCGCAAGACATACATATTTGTATATTTTTACCTCACAAAAGCAGATGTCTCCGTTTATCGGACAAATTCCGCGATCCCGAAGTGTGCGCTATTAAGGACTTTTAAGGTACATGGATAAATATATTTTTTTATAATCTTGTCCTACTCTAAAAGTTCAAAATATTTATTATACTCGGTTGAATGTCGAAAAAGATTTAAAATATCAGATGTACAGAATTTGCAAAAATCAACCCCCCCCCCTCCCCCCAAAAAATGAAAATTCATATAATTTAAAAATTAGATTTAAAAAAATTATATTGCCACATAGGCAATTTTACATTTACTATATCAGGTGATACAGCTATTTATACAACAGCTATTTAACTATGAATAAAAAATAAAAAATAAATAAATAAATATTCTACTTTAATAACATTGAGAAAAAAATTCTTCGGTATTTTGTTAAATATATTTGCATTTTTAATTTTGTCTTACTCTAAAAGTTCAAAACTTTCATTATAATCAGTGTAAGATTTAAAATATCAGCTTTACGAAAATTTCATACATCCCCCCCCCCCCCCCCGAAAAAAAAATGAAAATCCTTATCATTTAAAATTAGATTTTTTAAAAATTTATATATTGCCACATGGGCAACTTTTTATGTAGATTAGAGGGTAATCACAAAAGCTATTCAACTATCAATAAAAATAAATAAATACATATTCTATATTAATAACATGAAGAAAAAATAATTTATAGTTTCCAAACTTCTTTCGTCTTAAATATATATAGTAACATCTAACTGTCATTTTTGTATTTTTCGTATAAGTGCATATAAATAAAGTTATTTTAAGTGCAAAATCTAGTTATAGCCTTTTACTTTTTCCCATTATAAATTTCAAATTACTTTTTTTATTAAAAATAATCAAAAAATCAATATTAGAGTGTATTGCAAATCAAATGCATATGTATATTTTCACTGGCAGCTTCACATAATAGACGAGTCTATTGTACTTTATTTATCATTTTTTAATCTGCGGTTTTATGCCAGGAAGTAAGAAAGCATTTGGTGATCTTTCAAAGCTTTTTTTTTCTTTATTGCCTTGTGGTCGTCGTTCACTGTGAGATAAGAATTAGCTATTGAAACTAAAAACTGCCATTGAATATATAATTTGTAATAAAAGACAGCCTCATAATTTTAAAAATATATACTTCTAGAATTAGTGGGTTTTTTGCGAACAGATTCAAAACTAATTGAATTTCATGCAAGATTTTGTACAATAAATAAAATCATAAAAGACACTAATTTTAGTACTATAAAGAAATTATGGCACTTACTTCAAACGCTGTTTGCAAGAGGTAAGAAAAATTCCTAGATTTGGAATTTCAAAAACTACCACCGTGCAGGAGAAACACTTGCATCGTTTTAGAAGAAAATTCCATAATGTATCCGACTAGCCATATTTAAAGAATGAATTGTTTCATCCACAAAATATGAGCCGCCAGACAAAAGTTTTTTTTTTCTAGGCAGCTTTGATAGGATGAAAACGAATAACACAATATTATTGAAACAATACAAATTAGCACTAAGTCCATTGAACACGCTTAGAGATCCCGGGTGTAATCTTCAAGTTGTTGTTTACTCTATCACGCCCTTATATTGACGACAGCTTATAAGAGACATTTGGTGTCAAGCATACACGTTAGATGTATGTATTCAATTTATAAATAAACTAAGTGAATACGAATTAAAATCACAGTACTTCACATTCCGTAAAAAACGAATTAAAATACACGCGTACATAAAAAAAACTTTCCGTTTGAATTACAACGTATACTAATTCGAACGAAAGACATCTAAAAACGCATGCGCAACTGAGAGGGCCCCCTGGCGGTTACTGCGTTGGAAGAATCAAAACGTCTTAAATTAAGACACGTTTGAAGCAACGAAGTGTCTTAAAATAAGACGTTTGCTGATATTTTAGACACTATTCTCAGTTCGTTTACACCATGATCATAGTAAGACACTTATGTATCTTAAATTAAGGTATCTATAATGTCTTAATTTTCAGATTAAGACACTTAAGTGTCTAAAATTCTTTTTCAGTCGCATATGTGTCTAATTTTAAGACGCCTCTATTTGCAGTGCAGAGAATCTGACTTTACACCAGAAAGTTTAAATGGTTAATTTCGCTTTATTGAAATACGGAATATCTGTTATTAATTAAAGCAAATATCGCTACTTAAATTTTCTGGTGTGAATTAGATATGTACGAATAAAAAAATCTATTAAATTCAAAACACTGTTGTTTGCACATATGCAAAGCTGCGCACTAAAGGGTTAAGACAAAATAAGAACATGTCTAATATAAAATTTAAGATAGTAGATACAGAACTATTACAAGTGGTGGACCCGATTTAAATAAATCATATTTTCGAAACTACTGCACATATTACAATAAGTGATACATGAATTTAAAGAGAAATATACCAAGTTTGTTTCAGTCACAAATGTTCGATGTTTGGCCCTTTTGTTACACGGCATACGTTCAATCTGTAATCGAGTTCGTTCCAAACATTTTATAGCACCACTCTGTCAATGGTTCTGAAAGCTTCAAAAATGCGTTCTTTAAGTTTTGAACACTTTGTTTTCGGCATTGGTGGTACATAAACAATGTCATAACTTAAAGAACGCATTTGTGCAGAATTCAGAACCATTGACAGAGTGATGCTACAAAATGTTTGGGACGAACTGGATTACAGATTGGACGTATGCCATGTAGCAAGAGGGTCACACATCGAATATTTGTAACTGAAAAAAACTTGGTATATTTCTCTTTAAAATCATGTATCACTTATTGTAATATGTGCAGTAGTTACGAAAATATGATTTTTTTAAAAATCGGGTCCATCATTTGTAATGGCCTTGTATTATCAAAGAAAACACTCACTCGAAATATTTCTTGAAGCCAAAAATTTAAACAACTTCTAGAAAACATTGCGTGATCAATTAAAATATAAAAGGCAGCTGACATTAACAAAGGCAAACAAAATAATTTCGATTTAGATAAGCCATGCTGACAACCCAGTATCTTTCCATGAATTATTAGATACTTTGAATGGAAACTGGTCGTAATTTGAAAATAGTAGGATTAGTGCTTAATCTATTAAGAGATTTAATGTAATTAGTTTCATGATAGGAAAATTCTACTATACTATGAAGAGGGGAGCTTAACATTGGCAGAGATATAATACCTGACCTTGACATATTTTGCGCGATTACTGTGGAAGAAAGTAGTAATATAAAACTAAGAATAATTGAGTTGTTGGTTAGAATATGGGAAAACTGTTCTTAAATTCCGTTTCAAGGTCAATAAATAAATAAATAAAAATAAGCAGTAAAGTTCATAAAATAAATATTCATATCCCCATACTTTTTGTATAAAAAGGAAGGAAAAGCAGTTGTCGTTAATATTTTTTATCTCACAGGCTATCAAATTCTGAGAGCTAATTTGCCCACAGGTTCTGTATGTACTTATGTAGGTATGTATGTACGTAACGCGATAACTCTTTAAAGAAATATCCGATTTGCATCAAATTTTGAATATAGGTTCATTCTGATAAGGCGCTTCCCTGATTACTTTTTTGAGTTCATTGGTTAAGTATAAAGGGGGGGGACGGGGGGCTAACCCCCCTTAATTTAGATAAATGGGTTTTTGATGCAGAATTATCCGATGTGCGTCACATTTGGTATAGCGCTTTATTCTTCACTTAACGAAGCGGTGACTATGCCGTTTGGACAGAATTTTCGCTCAGTGGGAGTCCGCTAGTGTCGCCTTTCAAAAATGTCTTTTCTCATAATAGCAGTTGATACTGGAAGGATTCCGTAAAGCAAATCCTCATTGGGAAGCCTCGGAAATGGCGCGCGGGCCCGACTGCTTTAATGCTTTCGAATCCAGTGCGTCCCTGGGGTCGACTGGGGAGGAAACCAAGCGAAAGAAACATCTGGCTCTTCGGGGTGGGTGGGGTTTCTGTCGTTTCGACCGGACACCAGACGCTTGTTCTCAGGTGGTGGGACATGCGTTGGGCAGTGCACCTCCTTGGACGTTTGCGGGTTTGTGGCAGCATCACACGGCGCAACCCGCCCCGTGCCAGCTTCGCGCATTTATGGGCTCGCCCGAAGCTTCTCTTGTCGGACGAAGGCTCACCTCGCCGCGGCGAGAGCTAGTTTTATACCGCTTTCTTCTGATTAGGCGCTTCCCTGATTAGATTTAGAGGTTCATTGGTTAAGTATAAAAGGGGAAATGGGGAAATGGGAGAGTTAATCCCCCCCCCCTCCTTAAATTAGCTAGATGGTTTTTTTGTCGATTTCTTTATTTTTCGAGGGACATTATTCTTTGAGATAAGAGTATAATATACAATTAATGTGCATAGCCTGTGAGCTCAATGCCATCAGTTTAACTGGGCACTTTTCTTTTTATTTTATCTTACGATGATTATATCCATAAGCACATTTGTTTCTGTCCCTGTGATCTCATTCATGCTTTTATGCTAAATTAGTACTCGAATATAAGATAACTAATAAAAATATCAATTTATTTGGACTCAACAAGGGAAAGCAAAATGCAAGTGACAAAAGAAAATAAGTTCAACTTCAGGAAAACTCTACTTAATAGCTTGAAAGACAGTGGTTCATTTTTGAACCACTTAATTTTAATCCCTAAATGCCACATTGGCACCAGAATTTCGAAATGAAAATTTTCCTTTTATAAAGTACGTGAAGAAAAGTTTTTACTTACATTAAAATCGATTTGTTTGTAAATTCTGGTATCAAACATTTCAGCATTTTACGGGGGCATTTTCAGTTTGGAAATACTTCTATATTTTTGTTTTAAGAGCATTATATTTGTACATTTCCTAATTCTATAAAATACTAAAAAAATATCTTAAATAAAAGATTTGAGTGGAGTTGTAAATATTTTTCAAACTCCCTATAAAGTGAAATTTAGTTAATTAATTTTAATAGGCCAAATACTTCTAAAATTTATTAAATGATTGTGTAAGTCTTCTAATGTAGTTTCGAAAATTCCCCAAAAATGCATTAAAAGATGAAATTTTTATGAATTCCTTATTTCGGATACAGAGGTTAAAGGGCGAAAGACGAATACAAAGAATTGGATTTTGCGCAAGCTTTTCATCCATGCTTCGCGACCTCATTCGATATGTATATGTAAGATCAAAATAAAAGAAATCCAGTAATTAATAAAAATAAACTTCAGCAATGTTAGTTTACAATGTTTAAAAACTGATGTAAACCTTGTGACATTTTTGACAAAATTGTGTAATTCTGTTGCCCATAGGGAAATTCAAAGACTAAATTCAAATTTTCCTGTTTCACTGAGTAATAGCAACATAAATAGTTTTATTCGTGTTTTTTCGTGAAATATTTCGTTGCTATAACCACTCATAACACTTAATTTTCTCATTTTTAAAACACTAATAGGCCGTTTTTAATCATTAGTTGATCTTTCAAAAATAGTGCTTTTCGAAACAGTAAAAAACTAGTATGTTGTGGCCATCACAAAACTTTCTTCTATATAAATCATGTCAATTAAATCATTTAAATAGTACAAGAAGTTGCATCAATTTAGCACCAATTCATATCAAAGTATATCTGAATTTGAAGTTCGATAAAAATTCGTGCATTAGTTCTTGAGATAGAGGAATAGCGGAAATTCTGAAAATGTAGCGTAGCAGCGCCACCTGTTGAGTGATTTGCACCAAAACATAAACAGAACTAATTCATATCAAGGTATACCTGAATCTGAAGTTCGTTGAAACTCCAAGAATTAGTTCTTGGGATAGAGCTTTTGCGGAAATCGCAAAAAAGCATAGCAGCTTCAACTGTTGAGCTGTTTACACCAAAATGTATAAAATGTCAATTCATGTCAAGGACTAACTGATTCTGAAGTTTGATGAAAATTCGTGCATTAGTTCTTGAAATACACATATAGTGGAAATTCTGAAAATTACAGCAGAGCAGCGCCACCTGTGAGCGATTTACACCAAAATGTATAAAATGTCAATTCATATCAAGGACTAACTGATTCTGAAGTTTTATGAAAATTCGTGCATTAGTTCTTGAGATACAGTTATAGTAGAAATTCTGAAGAATGCAGCATAGCAGCATTTTTGATAGAGCGATTTGCACCACCTATTGATCCACCTATTGAGCGATTTGCAAAAAAACATAAACAGCACTAATTCATATCAAGGTATACCTGAATCTGAAGTTTGTTGAAAATCCAAGCATTAGTTATTGAGATAGAACTATTGCGGAAATCGTAAAAAAATGCAGTATAGCAGCGCCACCTGTTGAGCAATTTACACCAAAATGTACAAAACGTCAATTCATGTCAATGACTAACTGAATCTGGAGTTTGATGTATATCCGAGCATTAGTTATTGAGATTGAGCTATTGCGGGAATCGTGAAAAATGCTGCATAGCAGCGCCACCTGTTGAGCGATTTACACCAAAGACTAATCAGCCCCAAGTTATATCAGGGACTAACTGAATATAAATTTTTATTAAATTCCGTGCATTAGTTCTTGATATAGAGTGCCCACAAAATTTGTGTCACAAACAGACAAACAGACTCACAGACAGACATTTTGTAAAAACATGTTTTTCGGAATCTCTGACCCCTAAAACGTGTAAATCCGTCGAAAACCGAAAGTCGAAAATTTTTACGAATCCAATACTTTCTTCTTGTAAAGATAAAAGAAAGTAAAAATAAGCAAACATTCTTCGCTATACAGGATACAAACATTGTTGCAAAATCCGGCGGTTTTTATTTAGAAATTTTGAGTTCATACCTGAAAATTTTTAACAGTAATTTTCCATTATTTTATTCACGAAATATCTATCATTATAATAACCACAAAAAACTTTTCAAACTTTCTGGGGAGAATTTAGAATTTCTTAACGACAGTTTTATAAATGACGCATAAATGCGTGAGCGGCCTGAATAGTGTTAACACTTTGAAGGACAGTGGGTTATTTTTGGACCACTTAATTTTAAACCCTAAATGCCACATTGATGCCAGAATTTTGGAAGGAAAATTTTCCTTTTATTAAGTCCTTGGATAAAAGCTTTACTTATTTTCAAATAAATTTGCTTGTAAATTCTAATGCCGCTCAATCATTTCAGCATTTTATGAATAGGAGTACTTTGCCCATGAAAGAGTTAATGCCATAACAAATCTTAATCTTGTCACTAATATAATCGCATTAAAACCATAAGGATTGTTTTTAAATATTAATTGACCAATTTTTTGAAGATTTTTTTTTTTTTCAAGCAACTGCAAGACGACATGATCTCGCTCCAAGTGCTTCGTGTATGTCTCTCTCTAACACACTGGCTTTCGATCAAATACTAGTGCTTGAGAACTAGTATTGCCAGGTGTGCCACGTAAATTGGCGCTTCAAATGTTCTGAACACCAGTAATTTAATGCAATTTTCTTCACCTTATCTAATGGCAAAATTATCAGCGATTAAACATGGCGAAATAAACTGTAAAAAATTAGTGGTTCCAGAGCATTTGAATCCCTCATTTACGCGGGACACCTGGTAACACTATTGATAACTCTACGGATTTAACAAAATAAGAAGTGTGAGCAGCACCGAATGAGTTGAAAATTTTATCTATCAATTTTTTGTTTATTACTTGAAACTGAGTTGGTTTATTAAAAGGTGGGTAAAAAAATTGGCGGTTTTTGAAATAAAATAACACGGTAACTACAAAGAAATCAACTTTGTTCATGTTGTAGCTTTGCGGTTCAATATTTGCTATTATTAAAATAAATAAATAAAAATTCGTCAGTATTAAGTTCTGGAAATATCATCTTCCAAATGTCTTTCTCCTTGTTCAAGATACTGCTGATCACCGAGACTTCTAATAATGTTTCGCAACATTTCTCTCGGTATGGCGGCTATCTGTATTGAATGACGGCGAAGGAAATGTGTTTGTCGACGTATTCTCTCGATTTTACCCCTTAAGAGGTTAATGTTTTTTAAACAATAAACTAAAAATAGGGACCATACACTACTTTTACAATACTAAAATATTTGCCTTATATAATCGAAATAATCCTGCCATTAAATAAAGCGAATATTGCAATTTAAAATTAGTGGTGTCGAAAAGGAGCTTTTTTTAACGAAACAAGCAAACTCTTCTTGCACGTACGGCGTACAGGAAAACCTGTTAAGGGTTTAAGTAACATCAAGTCGCCAGCCGAAATTTCGACTGACTGGAACGACTACGAGGTATCTCCACGTCAGAAAATTAAACATTTCGAGAACATCCCTCGCAATATTTTCTTCAAATCCCCGTGGCCATTTACACGATCCTGCTTAAATTATAGGTCAGTTCGGTATATTCAGCTTCTGCAAAGTTCTGTAACATCAGAGAGTATTTTTCTCTATTCAGTTACAGTCTGTACATCTTCCTGAAAAACATTGAGGGACAATTGCACCAAACTTTCACACTGTAATCTATTGCGAATACAATGAATGCGCAGGACGTTGTCTTGTATCGATACCAAGAAATATGAAATTTGCAAGATGTCAATTTCAGAATTTAATTTCGGTGTAATTTTTATCTTTAATTCAAAAATTTCATACATTGAGCTGAAAAGTTAGCGTGACCCTGCCAGTAGTTGATACCTTTCCAGTAAGTGGTAATTTTTTTTTTAAATATCGTGACATTTCAAGCGGAAATGAGTTTTATACGTGGCACTAGACATAACATTTTTGTTTGAATGTTAGTGCACCTGTTGTCACACTGTTGTCAGCTGTCTTCTGCAAGAGAAGCCATTTTATGATTTTTTTTTTTTTTTGTTAGAAAATGTAAACATTTAGTTTTTGATTTGTTTGAGACAATTACGGTAAGTTAAAATAGTCCTCTTCCATCTTGCTTGTTTCAAATAATATTTTTATAAGAATTATTGTTAATCACAGCTCAGGGATGATATTTTAAAGATTAATTTTTAGACTTTAGATTGACCTCTTTCGACTGATCAACCCCAGGGAAAATGGAAATTAAAAAAACTATTTATTTATAATTTTGTTACTATGTAATTTCAGCGGATTTCATTTTTATCCAGTAAAGGAGATTCATTAAGGGTTGTAGCAATCCTGTTAGTTTATTTCTAAAACTTAAAAGGAAGGAAATATAATAAAAAAACCCGTAGCACTGACTTTATTTGATCAACTACTGGCTGAGTCACCCTATAACCTGAATAAAACTGAGTATCATTGAATTTACTATGTTATTTTACTTCAAAAACCGTTTGTTTTTTCTGCCACATCCTTTAATGTGATATATAAGTCTCAGCAAACTAAAGTAAGATGTATTTTATTATTATTAAAGTGACTTGAATGTTTCTGATAATATTTCTGGTATGGAAAATTTGTTAAAATCTATAAGGAAATTGAATAATTACGTTTAGTATCACACCTAGTTAGTTCAGATAATAGTACTTTAGACCGCCGCTACTTCGCGGAAACGACGACTGCGCGCTCGCCGGAAGTCCGTAAACTCTTCCAAAACTACGAAACGGTAAACGGAAGACCTTATTGCGGAAGATGTCACCAGAAAAGTTTAAAAGCTAACTTCAATAAGTTTAATGCAGCGGGCATGTTTGGGCGGAGCGTTTTATACTTCGGATGACCACTGCGGATTTCAGATCATTATAGCTCTTAGCGACAGCCGCTATTTAAACCATGAGCCTGAGTTATATATATATATATATGCTGTTTTTTATACTGAATGAAATAGTTTGTCTTGAACCACTTACAGAAAATAACGAATGCAATCATATTAATTATACGTTTATTCAAAAAATCTTCCATTATATTTTTATTGTATCTGTACATTTATTTTAAGATAACATAATGACATATAATCAATTTTGAAATTCCACAAAATAAACAATTGAATTAGAATATTTTTATAAGGTCATTTTGTCTTTTATCGTTACTAACCGCTTTATTTCTAATTACATTTCACCGATGGTTTTAATTTAATGACAGTTACCGGTGGCTAGCAATGAATGCTTTTCCTTTCTTCGATTGTTCCTTTCAACTGTCAACTGTAATTCCACATATTACTTGTTCTTTCATTGAAAAGAGAAATTTAATAAATGGTGCAGAATGGGAAAACGCAACTGTCAGTCTGACAATAAATACTCTGATAAATGAATCCTACGTGTTGGTTTTCCAATCATTTATTTACAATAATAATGGATCGTGGGAACATATTTATAACAAATGTTTTATTCTTCTTTCTTTGAAAAGACTAGATTTAACATGATTTTTCTCTACTTCCAAGATATTTTATGTATAGTAATGTTAGATATCAAGTATGGATATTAATATCTTTGTACCATAATTTTACAGTGACATCGCAATAAAAGAGAAGTAAATATATATACTTCATAAATATTTACGAAAGTGTATACATGGGAGTTCATTTGTGGATAAAGATTTGGACGAAATTTAAATGTTGATTAATATTTGAATATCAATTTATTTATCTTAGTAAGTAATATCAAGAGAATGGACAAATATTTTCAGTTTATATTTACATACGAATACATGCTAAATAACGTGTACATGTGAGAAAATAACGTTCCCAATAAAATCATTACGCTTATAATCGCTATCTGTCTCAACTGCCAGTTAAGCGTTAAAACATCTACTGAACGCTCAAATGATATTTAAGATTAACGGGAGGTCATACATCTTTGTGTCAAAATTTTCTACTATATTTTTTTTCATTTGTTGTATCCCTCAAATGTGTAGATTGTTGCCCTAAAGCGCTTTCGGGATATTTCAATTCCTTACAGTATTTTTAGCTCATTGAATGTAACGCTACCTGTTAAACCTGATGTTGCTGTAAAATTTTAAACGTTTTTCTCGACACCTTGTTTTTCAAACAGGGCGACGATTTTTTCCGAGAACTAGTGAACGAATTTCCTTCATATTTTTAAATTGGCTAATCGTTTTAGCTGGAACTTAAATCCCCGGAAATATAATAATGGTTTATTAAATATTTTTAAAGCTCACAAAAGGTTTTTAAAAAAAGGCAAAAAGGTGACTTTTTTTGTTCAAATGACCGCCATTTTGTCAAAAATCAACATGTAAACCAAATTTTGGTATAAGCTACAGAGAATTTAATGCCATTTCATAATATGGTGACCGTTGTTTGAGATGCTAGTGGCCGGAGAAAAACGGTCGTCCGATTAGAAGTCCATGGGTGTTATCTGCTGTCGCACAAGACTTGATAGTAATTTTTCTTACACAAATAAATTTTAATGTATAATACAAAAAGTCTGAAGATTGTATCCCTTTTTTTGTAACCGAAAATAAATTGTAAAAATTACGTTCATTTTAGGCCAAATAAGCAGAACCTCACCTTCAATTGATTTGACTTGAACATTGCCGAATTCTAATTAGGTTAATGGTGAATATAAACTGAATTTCCGATCGAGACTTTCGCGCTGAATCGTCAGTTCATGCATGTGGTGAATATGAGCGGTGAATATGAGTTTTATCCACCTCTGTATTTCTAATAAAGATATTACACATAAACTTTGAAAAAAATCCGTCAATATACACAAATTTTTCCGTAAAATTTTACGGAATAGTTTCATTTTTCTAAGAAAACAGCACAATTTCCGTAATTGATATTTTGAGATTATAAATATGTATAAATCCAGTAAGTTTTCCCTAAATTTTATGGAATATTTCTGTATTGATTTCAAAACAGTACAAGTTTCGCAAATGATGTTTAGAAATAGTTGCTGTTGTTTGGAAAGAAAAATAATTAATTGTTGTATATACTTGTCTTACAGTGACATTATTTTTATTGAAATCCCATTTTTGGCTAAATATGGCTGTATATTAAAATACATTCAATGATTTTCCAATATTGGCTAAATAGTATGTTTTACATGAGTTTTCAAGTAAAACCGATAAAAATTGGGGTCCCATCTATAATATGTATTTTTAAACAAATCGCTATAGGGGAGACTAGGGAGGGTTGACCATACGGGAGGCTTGACCCACCCATCAGTTTCATATTTAAAAGAATTTCAGAGTTTTATCATTAGGTGTCAACCAAAGCTACTGGAATGCTCAAACAACAGTCTTTGTTTTATACAGATAATCGAAATAGTGTGGAAAAATCAATTGTAAGACGTTTTCAACCTAAAAGTTGTGTTTTTTAGAAATATTTTGTAAGCTTTTTTCAGATAAAATATATCATAGAAATTTAATTAAGTAGGTTTTAAGTAATGCAGAAATATCGAGCTTTCATCCCAGGCATAAAGATTGTATAGAAAGTTAGGCTTAACATAACAATGTGCTATTCTTTAGAAAAGGGCTATGTGGGGAGGCTTGACCCAGTCAATGTGAGGGAGGGTTGACCAGAGGAAATCTTTTTATTATACACTATGCATAATGAAAGGTTAATGGTTATATATAAAAAAGAATGCAAATTTATCCTGTAAAGCCACGGTAAAATAGGGTGATGGAAAAGAAAATGTTTAGATTAAAGAAAGATGTGAAAAATTGCTATAGTATTCACTGCAAGAAAAAAATAAATGAAATATAAATGGGAAAGTTGATAGGAACTTTTTCCATTTAAATATTACAACAATAGGTAAATAGAAACAGTATAAAAGAGTAGAAAGGACTAGAAAGTATGAAAGCAGCAGGTTTAAACCTATCAGGTGCAGCTGTATGCTTATGAAAACACTTAATTTTGATTCCCAAACACCACAGTGGCACTAGAATTTTGCTAAATTCTTTTCCATTTAATATGTATGTGAAATATACCCTTTTTCTTGTTTCCAAATTAATTTGTTCGTAAATTCCGGTGCCAGTCATTTATTTCAACATTTTAGTACTGAAAGTACTTCGCCACTGAGAGTGATAAAGAAGATAATGATCAGTTAAGTGCAGATGCGGCTGCAAAAGAACATAACATTGATCGAAAAACTTTTGGAAGATATGCAGACAAATTTCACCAGCATGAATACAGTGAGATGAAGCCAAACTATGTAACAATTAGAGTTGTCAGGTTGAGTGTCATAAAAAGAGGGAAAAGGAGTCAAAAGAAAGCGGAACAGTGGCTATAAATATTAAAGACGTGAATTAACACATTGCTAACAAGGCGTAAACCAACTTAGTGAAAAATGTCCAAGCCGGGAATCGAACCCGGCCCCTGGAATAGATCTCCAGTGCTCTACCATTAAACCACAAGGACGATGCCCAGCTTGGCATTTCTCACTTATATAAGTCGGCAAGGCTGCTACGCAGCACTAGATGGAAAAGTCTTCATGAGCACACAATCTAGCGGCATAACATGAGACGCAAATGAACCCAGCATCGGTGAATATACAATTTTTAATTAATTTTTCGATTACGACTAATTTTTCATCATATTTTCAAAAAAAAAGGTGGCTATAAATTCCGGGCATAATAATACATGAAACCCTATGAAAACGTAATCTGTCTCTAACTGTCTTAAATGTTAAAATTTCATTTTACCTGCTGTAATTATACCTACTCAGACGAAATTCTGTTTAAAACAAAATTTTTCTCCTCTGACTTGCGATTGCGTCTAAACAGGTTCGTTTAAACATTTTCAAAAATGTTTTTTATGATAATTAAAGCCTGTAGCGTAAAGTTATATTACCTTTTTTAACCCTTTCACCGTCCGAGGATTTTCTTGTATTTTTATAAAAATACTTATAAATTCCAGGATAAATATATTTATTAATCACCGTTTGATGCTATAATATTTTTAATATCACTTCTTTCTATATATGGTTCAAAATAAAATTCTGCTTAAAATATTTTTGTCTACAGCAATTTTAACATGGTTTCTAGAAACGGAAAAATCCGGGCCAGACGGTTAAAGGGTTTTAAACACATTTTATTTCTCTTTACAAATATTTCAATATAAAACAAAGTGGGCCAAGCCTCCCATATAGTAGGTCAAGCCTCCCATATGTGGGGAGCCTTGACCTATTATTTTTTCATGGTTAAAATTGATCCTTTTTCAAATTTCTTATATATTACACTTATGTAGCAATTTTATTTTGATAACTGATTGCATAACGAATAAAATGATACATAAAGCTTTATTCTACGTTCAATATTTAAAAAAAATTTAAAAATCATTTTGCAAAAAGTGGGTCAACCCTCCCTAGTCTCCCCTAATGTTATTTTCATTCTTTTTCTTTTTTTTTTCTTTATAAAAGCTAACGTATTTTTACGATATTAAAAAAATGAAATCTTATTAATATCTTTTTAAGTTTGACACCGTTAAAAAGGAAGTGTTACAGTTTATTTTTCATTATGATTTTAAAATAATGTTTGACTTATTTAAATATTGTTTCTTATTGTTATTTTTTTTTAATTTTGTGTTAGGATGCTTTAAAAGGAAAAAATCTTTTTTTAATTTTAATATTTTTTAATCTATTCACTTTAACAGATTCACACATAAAATTTAAAACATATCTGAAATATAATAATGAAATTATTATAAAATTAACGTTTATCTAAGTTTAATAAGCAATAAAAGGAATTTATTTTAATAAGGAATTATCTTTATTTGAGTTTACAGTAGTTCACCAGACAAATAATTTGGAAAATTTGAAAAAGTATAGTTTGGAAAAAATATGTTGGTATTCTTGCAAAACTAAATGAATAAATAAATAAATAAAAATTACATCAAATTAAATTTTTTTTTAATCTTGCAAAAAAGAAGCAGTCATTACTCTTAATACATTATTTCATACCTGTAATATTTTAAAGAGTAAAATTTATCTTTTATGAAGCATGGAACTAAAAAGCTAAATATTCAAAATTGTAGGGAAAAAATGTGTAAAATATTCAGTATTGTATACCCAAATAAAAAATAATATCTCTAAGAAAATACCTTCTTTGTTTAACAATTTATCTACTGACGGTACTAAGTACCACTCACTTTAACCTTTCATCCCACAGTGAATATTACTAATATTCTAATGGTACTCTGCAAAAACGCTCTTTTAACTCCACTTTATCTGGATACATGGCATCAGTAGTTCTAGGTTTGTTATTTTACCGAGGAAGGAGGCTATCTTTGACACAGACGATGGGTTTTGTGCTGACATTTTGTACAGATTGTCACGCTCGTCTTTTTATTGCTGCAGACACAGTAAAGAATATAAGTGTTGGATTTTTTTACGGATATTTCATTATGATCTTAGATTAAAGTTTGATTAGCTATTTTAGGTGAACGTTGTATGTATTTAATTTAACAGTTGAATTACTCGGTGGTACTTATAAGTACCGTCAGTACACTGGGTGTTGGAGAAAACTTCTTGTTTACTTTTCGACTGTGTAGTTATTCATCGTTTTCATCTGCTTTAAAATTTAATTAGTAAAATGTAGTGTAGTAATGATTTCCCTGGTATTTCTATTCTGTTTCATTGTTATTTTTTATAGGAGATTGAAAAAGTTGTGGCACCGGCTCGTTTTTGCTATGCTAGAAATGGCATATGTAAATTTATATATTGCATATGTGGAGATGCGAGAGAACATGTTGTCCCTGGAAAATAGACATCTCATAACTAAAAGACTGCTAACAAGATAGAAACCTAAAAAAAAAAATATATATAATTGTAATTTAATAGATTACAGCGACCATTTGGAATTTATTTCGTCCACCAAATTCCGTCGCATCCTCTTCAACAACAAATCGCAAAGATCAAACTACAGACGACCAAAACCTTCATCGATAAACTCTCCAAGTCCCGTTTCGAGAAGAAAAACAGTTTACAAATCGAAAGCAGTTCCACCGAATCATCCACAGACTGCGACAAATTACCTACGTTGAGCTCAGTTTTTCCCGTTTAGAATCGACCGATTGTAAAACGCCGTGGCTAGTGGACTGGAGTCCCTCTAGACATGTCATTTTACTATCAATTAATTAAACATCAGATTGTTTCCTTTTTCGCGTTCGTCTTTTATTCTGTAATCGATTTTCATGGGCTACATAATCAGTTGAAGATCTCGATTTTCATGGGCTACATAATCAGTTGAAGACCTCGATTTTCATGGCCTACATAATGAGTTGAAGACCTAGATTTTTGTGTTGCAAGAATATTTTCATTTCCGTTGCTCTTTGGCTTTGGATTTTTCCATATCTGATAATTTGCGCCTACCCATTTTGTAACTTTTTCAATTTTTAACGATTTTATGCCTTTCGATTACCTATTCAAACAATTTTTAACAATTATATGCCTTTCTATTACCTATTCAAATAAAAATTCTTCTAAAAGTAAAGAACATCGTTGAATTTCGTTAAAAAAATAAAATGCGTGCATCATTTGACCCCAATCTTGACTTAAAACAACAACCATTTGTAAAAAGTTAAAAAATAGTTTTTTTGAACCCTTTCAGGGGCAAAGCATTTTCAATTCTAAAGTGTTGAAATAAATAATTGGCACCGGAATTTGCCGATAGATATATTTATAAATAATAAGAAGCCCATATTCCACATACTTATTAAATCGAAAATATTTTCTGATGCCATTTGAAATAACGTGTGGGATTTCTGTTACGATACTTTAGTCATAGTATTCTGACGGTACTTTAATGTACAACTTTAATTAATTAGCTCTAAATAATTAAATTTTTCACGGGTGAGTATTTTTTTTTGTTTTGTTTATCCTTTAATTTTCATTGTAGTAACTGAAAAAACAATATTACATGAAAAAAATTGCAGTAGATCATAATTCAATAGATAAAGGGTTAATATATTAGCCTTTGCTTGATAAAAGTCATCTGAAATAAGTAACGATATTTAAACGCGTAGTTTTTGGATCCGTGGCGTGGTCGTTAAAGGCGATGATCTGGAAGAGGAGAGTTCCCTGGTTCGAATCCTGTCAGGGTAAGTGTTGTTGAATTAGTGTTGTTTGAATTAAATTGTGATTTTCTGACATTGATGTAGACGTGTCCTTGGAAAGCGAAGTGTCAAATTCTTAAATATGTAAGTTTCTCCTTGAAAAATTATTATATTTTGAGACGGAAATTTATAAATACGGAAATATAAAAATGACGGAAAAATTTTGGGAAAAAGGGAATTTTTTCTGGAATTCACGGGAAAAAAATTCCGTTAAAATACGGAAATTGTACTGGCGTCTCGATTGCCAGTATAATTTCCGTATTTTAACGGATTTTTTTAAAAACAGTGTATGTTTTACTGCCATTATCACTTTCTTTTAAGATATTCCTTTAAAGTCTAACGTTGAACAAGAATGGTTGACGACATCAGATCGCATCAATAAATCTTGGTCGCTATGATTTATACATAGGTCTGTCTAGATGGTAATGTTTATAAAAACTCTTGTAAATGGTGTTAGATATGAGGAAGATCAAACAATCAAACATGGTGCACGCGTTCTTCACACTGTAAAAAAATTATGTAACATTACTTCATAAAATTTGCGGCATTATGCTACCTCCAATTTTATGAAGTAATTTAACTTATGTAATGGTGTTATTTAAACTGATATAACTGATGTAATATTACACATTAGTGTAACGTAACACCAGTTATATCGGTGAAATTACTCAATAAAATGGAAGCAGCAAGGTTATCACCAATTTTATGGAGTAACGTTACATAATTTTTTTAAAGTGCATAATACGCAACTGCTAATGCTGTTTCTGTTTGCCTGAACAAAGAAAGTTACCACTACTGGGGCAGAGAAATACCTGTAATTACAGAAGTTTGAATCCACCATAATAAGAAACTTCTGATATGGCATGCAATATCACTGCATGGCGCTTTTGGCAAACATTTTGCCGACCATCTACTTATAATAAAACCTGAGTGCAGGAAATTGTAGGTAACCATTCCGGTACGAACCACTCTGGTCTGCGAATCGGCCGTAGCTAAACGCCATGTTAGGCTTAAGGGGTCTCCGAACTCTTAAAGCTTTAAAATTTTCGAAATTTTAACATTTTTAGATGTTAAACTCCTATCTTTTCTGAACATTTTGATATAATTGTTTCCTTGAAATTCCTGTTAGAACTGAAGTTATGGCTTTTACATTTATACACGTTCAATAGCTGAAGCGTCGTTTCGAAAACTTTGAAGCCATTTTTCTCCAAATGACGTTTATGGGCATAACGCGCACGGTATCTCAAAAACTTCTGAATATGTTTTAATGAAAATTTCAAAACATATGTTTCATGTTAGTCTGTATAAACTGAACCTAAAATTTCCTTTTTATTGTTCAAAACAATATTTTTTTAGGTGAAAATACTGCTGAAATTTTCTTAATTTTGCATTATCTAAATACAACTTTATATTAAAAATATAAAAAAGCTTTAAATACAAATTTATTTAGGTTCAGGGCCATTATTATAATCTGAAGTATAAGTAGGCACCAAAATTTTCATTCTAGTTGCAATACTTATTTTGTAATCGTGCGCGTAAGCTGTTATGCCGATTTTTTGCTCGTCAAATGTCTAACAGTTTGGAGCCCCTGTAAATGCTAATTCTGCATCTTATAATTTTTTAAATACATAAAATGAAAGAACATACTTATATATTTTATTCAAATTAAAATTGTGTCTTAAAATCAAATACATTTTAAGACATTAAATGTTGAAAATGGTCTTTTTTTTTTCATTTTTTCCAATTTTAAGAGTCCTGAGACCCCTTAATGAAAAACGTATGCTACCATATGACAGCTAAATGATAATTTCTTCTGCTTGAAATCATGTCTGTTCTGCATATTTTCACTTAAAACATGTATATCATATCTATTTTTAATGCATTAAGTTCTAAATTAAAATTAAGCTATTATAAAGATAGAAACCAGATCTAAACTAACGGCACTGCTGCCATTCAGAAACAAATTCCAGCAAATCTACAAACAAATGAATGACTCTTTGAACGCTTCATTGAAAAAATTACAGGTTAACGTAAAATCTGCTCTTAATATATTTGTAAAAGTATATTAAAACCTTTAAATATTTTAACTTTGTTTAAAACCTTCAAAAACTATCCAATTAAGTTCTAAATAAAAAATAACTATACGCTACCGAAGTGATCACGCGATTCTTCTGATTTCGTCCGCTCTGGCTGATGATGGCCCGAGCCGCTAATGTTACTAAGTTATATTAAAAAAACATAATAAAATAGATTTTTTTTTTCTGAAGTCTTCATCCCTTGCTTTGGATACATTGATATAAGAGATATTATTTCCATAAATGTAATCAAGTTATTTGTAACTCTAATTTATGTTTTTTAGTTTTAAAATTTAGAAAACGCCAATGTTCATACACAAAATCCTAGCAATGTAAGCGCCATCTATTATCAGTAAATCTGATTTCGTCTGCTCTGGCTACATGAGGCCGATCCTCTAATGTTACGAAGTTATATTAAAAAATCATTATAAAATAATTTTTTTCTGATGTTTTCATCTCTTGATTTGGATACATTGATATAAGACGTATTATTTGCATAAATGTAATCAAGTTATTTGTAACTCAAATTTATGTTTTTTAGTTTTAAAATTTAGAAAACGCCATTGTTCATACACAAAATTCTAGCAATGTAAACGCCATCTATTATCATTAAATTCATATTTTTACAGATTATACGTATTTATTAATACGTATTTATGCAAAATAATTTTAAAATATCTTATTTACCTATATATTTTTTACTGAATATTTACGTTTTACAATCATTTAGATTTTTTTTTATAGAACAGAAGAAAATTGATATTTTAATAATCTGATTTAAAAATACAAATTATTTACCTTGCTTAATGATGGATTTTTTAAAATTTAATAATAACCTTAAAAACTAAAAAGTGTTAACCCTTTAAGACAGGGAGATTTTTTGGTAGAAATTTAAAGTTTGGGTGGTTTCCCCTTACCGATAGGACCGTATTTGATTGAAAAAAAAATTTAAAAAAATACCCCATGCCAGGTTATGCCAAGGAAGGACCCACACAATTGTGTGGGTTGGGCCTAATGCAGCCGTTTTTGGGCTATATCTACACAATTGTGTAGTTTGGGATTACGTGTGCAAATATCTAGAAATAAAAGTTTAAGCAAAAAAAGTTGCCGTTTATTGAGATAATTTTCATCATCACAATGAAAATGTTTGAAACAATTTTTGTTTTTCGACAGACCACTAGAATTTCATTTTCTGAGATGTGCTCAATGCTTGCATCCCTCTTAAGAACCGTTGACAAATGGTATGCCCTTCACTCCGTTTGGATTGTGCCTGATCCTTCAAATTTCATTTTGTAGTTTTTCCAGCAGCGGTATTTTGTTGAAATACCGATCGAAGTACATAAAACTAGGTCTGAAAAATAGTAAGGACTACAGCAGGTCCTAAGCCCAGATCCTTGTGAACTAGGTCTGTACTTTCCCACTGGTAAACTACAAAATTTAAAACTATCCCAGGTGATACTGTTACAAGAGAGTGTGGTTTGTTTTTTATATACTGCTTTACTGAAGCACGTCCTAAAAAAAAGGAATCGCCTGCTCATCTATGGAAAAATTTCCCTGATCTCCTGGTAAATTCAAGCAGACACTACGGAATCTGTCGAGCATTTGCTGAACTTTCCATAATTTATTATTTATTCCTTGTGGCTTACTTGCTGTGTCCACAAAATGGAATGAATTTATCAAACTTAAAAATCTATCTCGTGATATGCATATAATTCATATAAAACTTATAAATCATGTATGACATCTATAACTCAGAGCAGAAACATACCGTTAGTTACATGTGCATATTATATATCTAATACTATAAATTTTAAATAGAAATCATGAATATTTTAAATAGAAATCATGAATAGTACAAACCTATTTAAAATTAATCCGGTTTAAAAATGTAATTAATAAAAACTAAATTGCTACAAACATAAATTATAAAAAAAAATCACTTAAAAATAAAAATTTTATGTATTAGGAATTGTACCCATTTTGGAAACAGTAAAACCCGGACCCGCACAATTGTGTGGGTCATTTGTTTTTCAACATTTGTAAAGCCTAATTAAATTTATCAAAGACAAAATCAATTAAAATCATGAATAAAGTATATGAAAAGGAAAATTATATCTAAGCAAACATTAAAAATCATATTTAAAAGAAATTACGACAGTACATACTTTTTGTTTATTGCTGTCAGATGATATAGTCTTTTTAAAAGCAGAAAATCTAATCCTGTATTTTAGTTAGTGCCTCCTAGTGGTGTCTTATCAAAAATCTGAAGTCAATTAACTCATATAAATGTGCAGATTTGGTTTTAAATCTCACAAAAACAGGAAATAGTCATTCTCTTTTACTTTAGTGTCACCCCCACAATTGTGCGGGTCAGGCCTTAAAGGGTTCATGTTATATTGTTTTTTTTATACATATTTACGATTAGGGCAGCCAGATTTGAAATATAAAAATGTTAAAATTCAGAGATTACTTTATATATCTTTTAATGTTGTTTGCTTACAATTTTTCTTTGATGAATGGTATTTGGGATAAATTAATTAGCTATTTTAATAATTAAAAAATATGCCATTAGTAATTTTTTAATGTTTTAATAGTTTGAAAGGGGGGGGGGGGATAAAGTATTTATGATGTTATAAAATGTGAAATTAAAAAAATATTTTAGTGTTTTGATAATGTAAAACTAAATTACACAAATCTGAGCAAAAAATACCTTTAATTACACATGAAATATGACTATGTAAAATATTTTATAAAAAGTTTTATAGAATTAAGCGTAATTTTTCTTTTAATAATTTATGTATATATACACTGATGTCCAAAATTAAGGTCACAAATATAAAATATTAGAAAACTGATGAACTATTCGCTGTGTTGCCACGAAATTTGGCACAGAGGTATAGGGTAACTCCAGGAGAGTCGCCGCATACGGGATAGATGCCGCACCCCTTGTATTTCTTGTAATTATCGATAGATGGTCATCAAACGCACAGTATAGGTGCGCAATGAGATTAATTTAACCAGTGTATAGCGTGAATCCCATTTCGATGTTTACTTGTAGAAGTACAATCCTTAATTTGACGTAAGTGCATGATTTCACTGTCCAAACTTTTAAACACGCTATGTTTAAATGCCTTTCATACACTAATTACTAAATGCAGGCATGATTTCGAAGTCAAAACTAAGTGTATCGTTTGTATAGAGTACTGTGTGTATGCTAGATTAACCCGATTCGTCCGGGATAGCTCAGATGGCAGAGCACTGGCGGCTTCAGCCAGGAGATCCCTGGTTCGAATCCTGGTCCGGACATTTTTCGCCCAGTTGGAAATTTACATCTAATACTGTGTGTATGGTTATGACATTCTCCTTAGCGATGGCAGGTAACTGTGATGGCCGATGTCTGCACCATGCAAAATGGGATACATGCTGCACTGATATTCCGGTATACATCACCGCAGTTTCTTTTGTACGGGATGAGTAAGTGTTATTAACTTTTCCTTTTCTTTTTGCACAGGTTAACCATGTTAGGCATGTTATTAAGTTTACTAAAACCCAAGGAGAAAAGGGGGAAAATAAAAAGTAAAAAGGGCAAGAAAGATTCAAGTCAAGATAATAATAATGAAAAATTGGATTGCGCGTAACGCAGAAGTACTTTGTAAACTACTGCAAAAAAGAGGAAGTGTAATTAGCTTTGTTGCATCATGTGTTTAAATGTAGTTACATAAAGACTGTGCTTTTTCGACACTTTTTCTGTAGATTGTAGCCAAAAAAACCGGTCTCATAACCCATTCGGGACCATAGATGCATATAAGCACCTGCATAAAGAGCTTACAAAATTTGTTTCTGGCACCAGTAAAAAAGAAAAGTAATATTTGATTTGTTTAATTAGAACATTTTCATGGTTATTTAAGTAAAGGTAACTTCTTTTTAAAAAGTGGTACCAACCGAATAAAATTTGTGTAAAATTCACCGGTCCCGAAAGGATTAACAAATAAATTATGTAAACACAATTTTACTTTTTTTCTTTTCCCTTTCTAACACATTGATGTTATGTTGTTGCTGAAATAAAAATTAAAATTTTATGTAAAAAAAATAAGTCGATAATTTTAATAGTGAAAGTAGGCAACAATTATTAATATGAATATACTAATGGGTTTCATTGTACTCATTTAGTTTCAGTTTGTTATTACATCGTTAATTATTGTCCAGATATGAATATTTTTTTTTTTTTTATTTATAATTTCATTCTGTACTTATTACAAGCCCGGTATAACTACCGCACAAGTGCGGCGTCTCAGACTGGATGTACGGGTGACGCGCCGCAGTGTAATGTTTTAGAAAAAAATTGTTAAAAAATATTAATAATTTGTTTTGAATTTTTTTGTCGCACTACACGAGTTGTATATTTAACATTAAATAGCACAGCATGATTTTTTTATTTTATGTCCACCATGGGACTTTATACACAAATTCAAAAAAAAGTGCGGCATAAATCCTGGAATTACCCAATAACAATGGGAGAAAGAATACAGCTACATAAAAATATAGAAAAGATATTAATTGTGAATTAAGATACAGGGTATATCAAAAAGTGGTAAATCATGAATGAGAGATAAAGCATTTATCTCGGGAAAAGTCTGTCTAACATGGAGTATGACCACTGTGCACTGTTATACAAGCCTCAAAACGAGCTCTTATACTGTTTATGAGGGTGTCAATAAATGTTTGGGGCAACAAAGCCCATTCTTTCAAAAGCGTGGCTTTTTACTCCTGGCAGGTCTTCGGAGGGGAGTTACACTGTGCAATGGCTCATCCTAGACCATCCCAAACATGTTCAATAGGATTAACGACCGGAGACCTCGAGGGTCAATTCATACAGCGAATATCCCTTCTTCAAGAAAATCATCAACATTATGAGCCGCTTCGCATTATTGTCCATAAACATGAAATCCAGGCCTACAGCACTCCGGAACAACCTCACATAGTTTCAAGGACCTCATCCCTATCGTCCAGTGTCCAGTCGTGTATGTCCTTTTCACTGCATGCAACAGGAGAGCCAGTTGTTGTGGTGCCGAAGACATCAGTCTTGCATACAACGAGAATGGTGGGCGGGGGGGAGTTCTTTTCAGTGATGAGTCGAGATTCCCCATGCAGAGTGATTCTCGTCGAATCTTCATCTGGGGAGAACATGGAGCTCACTATCATCCCTCCTACGTAAAAGAAATCGACAGATTTTTTAGCAAAGGAATCCTTGTCTGGGGCGGCGTAATGTTTGGCAGTCGTACACAACTGCACTTCTTCGATGCGGGTACTTTCAATTCACATCGCTATAGGGATGAAGTCTTTAAAGCCTATGTTAGGTTGTTCTGGGGTGCTGTAGGCCCGGTCTTATGCTTATGGGCGATAATGCGAAGCCACACAGAGCTCACATTGTTGATGATTTTCTTGAAGAAGAGGATATCCACCGTATGAATTGGCCCTCGAGGTCTCCGGACCTCAATCCTATTGAACATGTTTGGAATGGTCTAGGAAGAGCCACTGCAAAGAGTAACCAGCCTCCCAAGACCCGCCAGGAGTTAAAAGCCACGCTTTTGGAAGAATAGGATTTGTTGCCACAAACATTTATTGACACCCTCATAAACAGTATGAGAGCTCGTTGTGAGGCTTGTATAGCAGAGGCACAGTGGTTACACTCCATGTTAGACAGACTTTTCACTAGCTAAATGCTTTATCTCTGATTCATGATTTTCCACTTTTTGATATACACTGTATCTTAATTCACAATTAAAATTTTTCCCATATTTTTATCTTGCTATATTCTTCTCCCATTTTAATATATCTCTTTGCCAAATTTGGTGGCAACACAGCGAATAGTTCATCAGTTTTCACAGCTTTTATGTTTGTGATATTAATTTTGGACATGAGTAGTGTGTGTGTGTGTGTGTATATATATACATATACACAAATGCAATGCAACTTTGATCTTTTCCTGTTCCATGCTGAAATATTTAAAATATGATTTTAAACTGTAATTTACATAATATCTTTGTTCTAATCCTCAAAAATCACAGAATAATAATTTTTGATTAACAAAATGCATGAGCTATCTTTTTTTTTTTTTTTTTTTTTGGTCAGAAAAATATTTTTTTTAATATTGTTTTGAAGATTTATCCTTCACATTCCGTCATTTTTGACGGGGGTTATACACTAGTGCGATGATATTTCTTCCCATATGAGGTATTCCCTCAATGGAGACTCCGACCCGTAGTGATTGTAGGCCTTTATCGGCCAGAGTAGCGGTAGATTTCATTTTCAGGTAACAGATTTAAAGTCGCTTCGCTACTCATTAACATAACGCACGCATCAACAATTGCTTGCTATGAAGATCACGAGCACCACCTATTGATTTATCTCGTTCATACCAAACTTCATGTATAAGACAGTTTTTTCAAACATTACCGTCTAGACAACCCTATATAGCTTCCACGTGATTATCGTTAAAATAATGAGAAACAAATTGGTTAAAAAGTAGGTAAAGAAAATTCACATTTATCAATTGGTTAATATCTTGTAGGGTGAAGACTACCAGACGAAAGTGAAGTATCTAAAATGTGAAGCAGAAAAAAGGATGAAAGATCAAGAAATACAGAGTGTCCATAAAATAATGTCCCAGTTATAAATTTAATAGTATCAACCGTAAGCGTTGTAGAGTGTTAGTTCAAGGTCACAAATAAACAGTAACTCAAACATTAGTCAGCCTTGCTTTTTCTAGCACGCTGTTCCTTTTTTCCTATCTTGCATTGAAGAAGAATCTCGCTAGTAGATTCGAAACAGCTGTTTGCTGGTTTTCATATATTATTTGTGCATTTTTAAACGTTGTTTTTTCGGCTTTTTAATATTGTTGCACAAAGGATTTATTTGGTACTTTTAAGTAACTCAAACAGTTTTAGATAAGCGCATGTGCGAGTACTGCTTTGCTATTTACTTGCTGGCAGTGCCACATACGCAAAATGGCAACTCCTGGGCATAAAGCGTTATTGCTGGACTGAAGATTTTAAAGCTGTTGTAGCCATGCTATTTTTTGCTTTGGGGCTTTGTAAAATATCGTGTCTACGTTCCGCAGCTACCTAATGATTTTCCAGACACAGAATTGAGACAATTTAAGACACAGAATTGAAGAGGCTATTTCTTCCATTGCTCCGGACTTGTTAACCGAAATGAGGGAAGTATTGAATTTCAGATTGGACTTGTGCCGTAAAACTTAAAGTGCACATATTGAACATTTGTGAGAAAAACTAGATTCGTTTGCCTTCAATTTGATTTATGATTTGTTGTAAATAGTCTAAATTAAACTGTTTTAATGTACCATTGAAAATAGGACACTATTTTATGGTCACCCTGTATATTTATTAATCCATAGGCAAATTGATACGACGGTATCACTATAAAGCATGAATGTTACAATCAAGAAAATGAATTATATTTCTATTTATTAATTATATATATTTATACCAAGAAATGTACTGATAATGTAAATAATATATCTTGATAATATCAGTGCATAGCAATCTAACGCAATTAAGTTTTAGTGCGCGAAGCTATTAAAATCAATTACGGATTTTATAACAGTGATTAATAAAGCGGTTGAAAGCGAACTTGATATAAAAATGAATAGCAAGTATGAAAAGAAAAAAAATAATCACTGAACTACAATTCTAAAATGTCATTAAATCTTGAAAATGACATTAAAATGGCATTTATTCAATTCGGCATCCCTTTATTCTTTTTCGAGTATGCCAGGACGTTTCCAAAAACTAAAAATTTAGAAAAAGAAATATTTTGCTTTATAGCTTCATCTTGACCTTTTCCTTCATATGAACTAAGTTTTAGATTTCTCATTTTTTTTTTTTTTCGTTATCATGAAAAGTTATTTTTAGCCCATTCATTGTAATATCACAAAAGCAAAGCAGTAGCTACATATTTTTCAGAGCCTTTAAAGTAATATTTTTCTGCCATTCAGAACCGAATGAATTTCACTTTTAAGCCCATTTATGTCGGAGGTGAATATTTTGGTTTTTGTGGCAAACACAGTGCTAAGTATAAAATTAAATTTATGCTAGGTAGACAAATATAATATAAATCTTTTAAATGTTATTGCTTTTGTGAGTTATGTTCGCTTCCCCTCAAAACAAAAGAGAAAGAGAAAGAGTATTAAATAAAATTTCATGGTGATATTAACATAAGAGTAGCAATGTCAGCATTGTCTTTCTTTAAGAACATTAACATAACTATTAGAGAAATAAACAAGAAAAAAATCATTCAACACGCATAAATTACAAAACGCATTCTAACACGATCAGAATATTGTCACGAAACTTAGATTTTTCATACAATGAAATGACATGCGTAAATAAAAATTTGGAAAATACATAACGCCAATGACAACACATTTTAATCAATTTCCGTCAATACACGGTAATGTTTACGAATTCTTTTTGTGAAGCTCTGTTCATGATTTATACAAGGTTTCTCGAAAAGTGTGAAACGTACTTTAATATTTTTTTTTCCTGTTGCAAATAAGTAGGCAATCAAAACTGCAAACGTGCTCAACATAAGACAGGAATTAAGATTATGTTCATTAAATAGTCTTGACATTCATTTTTTGTCAAAAAGTCACGCATTTGAACTTTTTGCACGATCTCTGGGTGGGTCTTATATATTATATTTAGAAATCTTTTCACTATGCTCTGATAAGTACAACAGTAACTGTTCCATTCTTCCACGATGAAAATTCACCATGTTGTAATATTTTGAATTTTATGGAATGTCGGAGCTTTTCGGCACGAAAAAAACGCGTGTATGTTTTTGATGTGCTTGAAAGAGCGAAAATTTCATAAACTTTAAAATAACTTTCACTTAAAACTTTAATTTTTAAAATGGTAACGTTCATTTTGACGAGTTCTTTATATCAAAGCAGTTCGGAAAATTATGTATTTTATGAACTTTTTCATAAATATTTATAGAGTTATAAAAGAAATTTTGTTGGGAGTTGATCCATAAATTTCGAAAATGTAGTTACGTCTTAAAGAGAAAAGAAAGTGGCAATTAAGAAGCTCTCTCAATACACAACCCATGTCTTTAAAGGTTAATTAAAAGGTTAAGTTCTCAAAACAACACAGCACGGTACAATGCAGCGTGTCCAACTTTGCGACCTCTTTTTGAAGGGTACATATCACAATCCCAAGTTTAAAGGTAGTTTTGAACAAGAGTTTTGTTTTAGGTACACTGTAAAAAGAACAGATGATTACTACGCTGAATTTGAGTTTATGAAGTGCCAAATGAAGTTTAAATATGCACTACTTTTATTCTCAGCGCCGCATTAAGTTCATCATAAACAGATTAGTATATGATAAAAAAAGAGTTGCACAGAATAGCAATATTTGATACTATTGAGGCTTCATATCTCTCTGAACTTTAATGGTATAGCCATTTTAGATAGCTTTTATTACAAAAATCTACATATGGCAGCCGTTCGGAGGAAAACGATTCCGAAAAATTTCGGTATATTTTCAGCGATCATGACCCCCAGACCACGAAACCACCCTCTGTTCAAATATTGACATATATATATATATATATATATATAATAAAGAGGAAATCACAAATATATGAACAAATGGTAAAAATCTAAAGATGAGCAAGATATGAACATAGGAAACCAGTATGTAAAATAAGAAACTATATATATATATATATATATACGTAACCCTTATATAATTTTACGATTCATCAACTTTTTCTTTTTTTATTAAAAAATAAAAATTAATAAATTGAGTACTATATATATATATATATATACCCATAATATATATAGTATATGTATCTGATTTTTGTCATGCTGTAAATCTCGTATTTATGAACCAATTTTGACGTAACTTGGTGTGTACATAGAACATACCAATGTCTCGACCGAGTTCGTTGGCCAGCTTGATCTGCCATTTTGTTTGAAAATGGCGACCATTTAAAAAACATTTAAAAATTTAAAATTTAAAATGAGATAAAAAAAAAGTTAGAAATTGAAAAAGACTTTTTTCTTATGTGTTTGAACTTGACACAAAAATTCCGGAGTATTTCTTGTTTCCTCTATATATTAAAAAATGGCTGAGTTACAGCACTTTGAATTTCTAGTGTGGTTGACATTTTGAAACGATCTGGTTTTGTCACGCGATAACACGCGTATTTAATAACCGATTTCGATGTGACAAGGCATGTGCATAGTATATATCAATGTCTGGACCAAATTCGTTGGCCAGTTTCATTTGCCATCTTGTTTAAAAATGGCGAGCATTAAAATAAAGAAAATTAATTTAAAATAAGGTACAAAAAAATTGAAATTGAAAAAGATTTGTTTCTTAAGTATTTCACCTTCATACTAGGCTTCTGGAGCATTTTTTGTTTTGTTTTTATCTTAAACAAATTGGAAATTGCTCTTTAAACGTGGCAAATGAGGTGTGTTCGTAATGTAACTAGTTTTATAAATATTTTTGATCGCATATTGTACTGAATGTATATTTTAGTGCACTTCAATAAGTGCATATCCATATCCAATTCATTCTGTTTGAAAGGCTGTAATATCATTAAAATGCACTTGAAATATTTTTTTTTTCCAATTGGCCGTCATGTAAACGGAAAACTTTTGACCGTCCCTGTAATTAAACTATACATCCGATTTCCATATAATTTGAAATGACTTGAAAAATTTTTGCATCAGTTATATATTTAAAATTTCAGATCATTCGGAAGGCTGTAACATCATTAAAATGCACTTGCACCAATTTATCCCCATTCACCGTAATGTAACGAAAAACTTTTGACTGTCCCTGTAATTAAACTATACATCCAATTTTCATAACATTTGAAATGATTCGACAAAATTTTGCAATAATTCATATATTTAAAATTTCAGGCCATTCGGAAGACTGTAACATCATTAAAATGCACTTGCAATAATTTATTCCCATTGGTTGTAATGCAACGGAAAACTTTTGACTATCTCTGTAATTAAACTATACATCCGATTTTCATAAAATTTGAAATGACTCGACAAAAGGTTGCAACAATTATATATGTAAAATTTCAGACCATTCGGTGGGATAGATTTTGCTCTGTTATATGCGAACAGACGGACTGAACGACGACTATAAGTGCTACGTATTTATATAATTACGAACGCACCTAAAAATGGCTGAGATATAGCAGTTTGAATTTCTAATATGGATGACATTTTAAAAAATCTGATTTTTTGCCTGAGACAGCACTCGTATATATCAACCGATTCCGATGTGAGTGAGCAGGTGCACAGGAATTACTGAGGTCACTCGACCAAGTTCATTGGTTAGCTTCACCCATCATGTTGTTTTAAAATGGCAGGCACTTCAAGATATCGCCGAATTTGGCGACAAAATATAAATCACTTTAAATAAAACTAGCTTGGATAAACCTGACTAATTTCACTAAATTCTCATTGATATTCAGTATTGACAAAAGTTAGTATTGAATCTTCTATAATCGGGTTCCACTACTTTGAGCTTCGTATGTTTGAATATAATCTGGCTTTAAAAAAAAAAAAATAAGGAATACGAAAGCTACCTCTTCCTATCGGCACTGGCTGGAAGGACTTTTATCTTTTCTAGTATATACAGCTATACCCAACCCTACGTTGCATATTTTTTTACAAAGTCTTATTATTCTTTTAGCAACGATATTTTTGTAATAATACAGTTACTAATTAATATATTTATTGTACGGAACCCTCTGTGCGCGAGTAATACTAGCACTTGATCGTTTATTTTAATATCAATTTATTAATTATTTTCTTTATTAAAATTTTGTAGTTCAATTAAAAAAGGGTTGGGATTTTGTTTAGGACCATTCGTTATGTGTCCTTAAAAAATCATTTCAGTCATATTATTTTTATTTAAAATATAAATGTTAGGGACGATATAAGTTTCTGATATGGATTTAAGTTTACCATCTTCAAAGTTTTAAAACTCCTAACTCAAAGAAGAATTCCGATGCACAATCTATATGTGCCAAAAATAATTAAATAAATAAAATATAGGGAAAGCATTAAAAAAAGAAAAATTAAATTAAACAGGATGAAAGTTCCAGTGTCTAAAAAATCGTTGGATATAAATTTTGAAGCTTATATTCTGGTACTTATTTAAATTTTTAATTAACTAAGCATATGTAAGTCAAGTGCCTACGTATATGTTGATTAAAATCGTTTTCTATCCTTTTCTCCTTTATTAAATACATCGTGTTTCTGAAATTTTCAGCTTTAAAAATTATGTATAATAAAAACATATTCAAATAATCTACTCACTGAAATTAACATGAGCTCTCGTGGAACATTTTTCAGCAGGGGGTAAATACAATGTGTATATTTTTTGCTTTTATATAATTCATTTTTTAGAATAATTAATCATTTAAAAGCAGTGAAGATCAATTTATTTTCTCAAAAATTGCTCAACTCAAATAATGCGTCAAAGAGGGTGTTACTACTTTAAAAAATAAACTTGGAAATATAAATTAAAAAATTATTTTCCTACAAAGGATAATTTATGCATAGCATAAAATAGTACATATTGTTCCTAGACGATTGGTACTTTAGCTTTTCATATACGATTACGTGCAGCAGAATTAGTAAATGTGATCATTTTTTCCCAAGAATATTCATGAGATAGAAATAGGTTAAGGACATGAAAGTTTATTATGCAATAATCAGGAGTATGTCCATTTCAATTGGCTTTCTATTCTTTATTTATTTGTCTTTTTTTATTTTGCTGCAATTGCATACACGAAAGAAACAATAATACGTTATACAAATTCAACATAAGAAAGTAACAATTAGAAAAATTCTTTATTAGCATATACATTGTAATCTTATAATTAATTCAGTAAAATTTTCTAAACAGAAACTTTTTTCTCTCAAATGTAAAACAAAGCGCTATGATTTTTATTACTCGCTGCAGATAATTTTAATTAATTTCAATTAAATTTAGAATGACAAAAACTGTGTTCGTCAACTTTTTAATTAAACTCTCTCTAATTTTCTATCTTTCTAAATACTTTACAAAATGACATAAAAAGCTTTCTCTATTTTCAGTACTTTCACTCTTCAAAATATTCTCTATATTTATTAAATTTTTTTTTCTTCGGGTAATGAATTAGCGTCACTCAACAGTTTTTCCGTTTTCTAATTTTTGAAGAACACATGCGTGACGTTTTTTTCGTTTAAGAAATTTCTTTAGAAACATAAAATAAATCTTATGTTAGACATTTAAAAATCTCAAATATTTTTTATACCCATGAAATTATTTCTATTAGAATAGTGTAAATAATGTGAGAGAATTTTTTAGTTTAAGCAATATTGTTGTTAAAAGAAATTTGCAATTGAAGAACCCTTAGAGCTAACGCAATTCTAGTGAAACCAGGTACTGTTTAATCTAAAGTAATTAAATTGCTCAGAATTTAGAAAAATTCTATTTTAATTTAAATTTTGTTGCAGCTCACAATTAATATTTCTTAAAATTAATTTGTGAACTTTCATTAAATTCTCAAGTTTTAAAAATTCTTATGAGATTTGTCGTTCTTTTTTATATTCAAGAACTGTAATCTTAATTTATTTTTTTTCCCTTTCATTGTTTATATTTTGTATAAATGTCACTTGCATACCTCGAGGATAAATAGGAGTTTGGTTCAAACTAGATAAGCAAAGTTTAATTAGTGATTTTCGTAATAGTTTTGGTTAATTAAAAAAATTCTATATATCAAAATAGGCTGTTTTAAAATATCTCATGTGAATTATTTTAATTATTTTAACAAAATTAATTTTTACAATTGTTAAATCTAATATTTAATTTTAAATAACATTTCGTGTTCGCACTTTTGAGAAAAAGAAAGAAAGAAAGAGAGGAAGAAAGTTTTCATTAGATGGAGAAAAGTAAGATTTTCAAATAATGTGGTATTGGAACATACGACTAATATCGTGGCAATAACTGACAAATGATTAGTTACAATAAATTTTTTAATCATCCTTATCTTTAGAAACTTTAATTTGCCTTCAAAAGTTTTTGCTTGTTCTACATATTTACTGACCAATGAAACCCAATGCAGTCCCTGGTTAAATCAATATAATTTAGAATAAAAAAAAAATGCATTATGCCATTGCAGATTCCTACCTGAAAAATAATAACGTGAATGCTTAGAAAAAGAATAATTCTTCTAGAAAGAAAATTTATAAAAACTCTTTAGAAAATTGCATTTTATGTATACTCTTGCCGGAAAAAGCATCTTCGTAAAATGTTATAATACTTAACTATTATAATTGCTTTCTGAAATTTCCGCATTTCAAACATCATGCAAAATTTCTATTTATATTAATATTTTCTGTAATTATTTTGATGATATTTATGTTTTTTATATTATAGTGTGCCTTCAGAGGCATTTTAACATTTTTTAGTGATTTTGACAGAATATATTATATAAAACTTTATATACGAAATCTCGGTTTCAAATGTTTTATTTGATTCCTGTTATTGTTAACCGTAGTTATATATTTTATGCTTGGTTATAAATATATATATATATATATGGCGATTTAAGTAGCTTTCATTAATAAAATTAAAAAGCAGCTGTTTGGAAGCAGAGCAATTCCAGAAAAGTTTTGTATATTTCACCGATCATGACCCTCCAAACCCCAACACCAATATATATATATCCATAGTTGCCAACCTCCCGATTTTTTGGATACCAGTAAAATCTTACAAAAATGTTTGCTTTATTTAATTCCATAAATTGTGCGATTGTATAAAGCAAATATTTCTGCATAAAAATATTGGTATGAAAACAATCGGGAAGTTGGCAACTATGTATATCATTATTATTGACCTACAGATGCAATGATATGGTTTTAATAGTTAAATTAAATAATGCCAATACAAATCCAGATTTTGTCTATTATTCTAAGATTTTAAAGTTAGAACTCTCCTCCCGGGATAACAAAAACATAAATTATCTAGTCGTAAACATGATATTAGAAAATAACAATTTGATTACAATGGTTTATGATAAACAAAATGATTCAATTTCAAAACAATAAAGATCTTACATTTTGATTCAAATGTACGCATTTCAGTTTTCAGAAATGTGTTCATGAATAGTCTAAATCGAATCGAAAGATTGACTTCAGGGGTTAAGAATATGATTGGTTAAATCGTTAATTGGTATAATCAGGCTTTGATCCAGGGTTACCCAGTAAATTCTTTAAAAGAATGACATTTAGTTTTATAAGGGGCAGTAAATATCGAACTGATTTGAATTCATTTGTAGCAGCTAAAGGAGGTCTGGATCAGTTGAATGATGGGAAGAGCTAAGGAAGTATGTCATTGTGTGTTGTTTTGAGTTTGACTTGTTTCAAGAATTTAAATTTGGTCTTGGCAGGTGAGGGGGGATTTTGCATGCATAAAAATGAGTTTCAACCCTGCTGTGCCTGTCGTTAGCCAGGCCGCCTTTTTTCTGATTTATTTTACTGGTTTTGTTTTCCATTAGTCATTTTTTATTTGGTTAATTCAGAATTAGAGTTTCAGTTGGTTTAATTTTAAAGTTTAAGTGAATTATTGTTATTTGATTTCAGTTTATGAAGTGTCGTTGGTATAAATATTTATAATTAGAGTTTTAATTATCTATCTATATATGTAGAATGAATGCACACTAACTTTGTGGAATAAATGTATTTCTACTCTGGGTCGGTAGGTCTAGAGTAAAGAATCCAGGCAGATTTTTAACGAAATCTTGACACTTTAATATTCTTGGATATGTGGATGAAAATATTTGTATATGGGGTATTTACATTCAAGTTAAACATGAAAATTAGCTGGCCGGGGACATTCCGCTTACCTCAGGTCCATCTGACCCGGTTTTTCTTCGACCAACAACGTTTCAGCACGTCTCCTCACGAAAGCAATCAACAGTCGTCTCTTTCTTTTCCACAAATTTAATTGTTGGTTCAGCAGTTTTTCGTAGGCTCAGAGGTTGAGGTTGATGTTACAGAGCCTCATCACGGAATTTGCTAGGCTTTGCAGTGCAGAGTTCAAATTCTGTCACCACATATATGTATATATATATCTGATGTTTGTCATGCTGTAACTCTCGTATTTATGAACCGATTTTCCCGAGCATGTGTGCAGCACATACTATAAGGTCTCGACCGAATTCGTTAGCCAGCTTCGTCCACCATCTTGTTTCAAAACGGCGGCCATTTAAAAAAATTTCCAAAATTTCCAAAAGTGGTGCCAAAAATAAGAAATTGGAAAGGGTTTTTAAGTGCAAGACCTTGGTAAATGGATTCCGGAGCATTTTTTGCTTTGCCTTTGTCTTCAAAATTGGTTGAAATAAAGCAGTTTTAATTTTTAGTTTCCTGACATTTTGAAACTATCTTGTTTTTATCATGCTGTAACTCTCGTATTTATGAACCGATTTGGATGTCACTGGCATGTATACAGGACATACTAAGGTCTAGTCCTAGTTTGTTAACCGGCTTCATCCGTCATCGTGTTTCGAAATGGCGCTAACTTAAATTTTTTAAACATTTTTTAATTGAAAAAGAGGTACAAAAAATTAGAAATATAAAATTTTTTACCCTTCAGTATTTGACTTTGGTACAAGGATTCCGAAACATATTTTGTTCGAACTTTATAGTAAAAGTTTGCTGAAATATAGCAGTTTGAATTTCTAGGGTGGCTGACATTTTAAAAATATCTGATTTGTGACATGCGATAGCATGCGTATTTATGTACGCAGTTGAATTTCAAGGTGTATGACATTTTGAAACACTCTTACTTTTGTCATGTTTCAGCACTCATACATATTAACTGATTTCGATGTTACTAAGAATGTGCACTAGGGTGGTCCAAAAAAGGTCGATTATTATTTTGTTTAGTTTTTTACTGGTGCTATCCTCTTAATTTGTTCATTTTAGTTACAAAATAAATATTATGAAGTTTGAGCTTAAAATTTTATTATTTAGAGGTATCTCAACACTCTTAAAAATTTCCTTTTTTTTGTAAATTTACAATTTAAAGAATTCAACTGCTACTAATACCTAAAAAAAGATTTATTTGCCATACATGGGGGTAAGAATCTGAGAATTCTAAGTAATTAAAGTACACTTATATATTCAATATATGTTATAAATAATTAACAAGTAAATATACGCCATTAATATTTAAATAATCATGTATTTGTCAGTACCTGCCAAACTCTCTTTTTTTACAGTCAGATTTTTATTCCTCGATGTTCTTCAACCACCTGCAATAAGTATTATAGTTGTGTCTCACTGTATGTTATTTTTCCACAAAACTCTTGAATTAGGGCTATGCCACTTTCAGCATAATCATTAACAACTTTTATTGATTTGACAATATCTAATGCTTTAGAGAAAGTCTCCTGATCTTCCCATATTTCTGGGTCTACTTGGAGGAACGCATCTGGTAGGCACATTTGTTGAAATAATAAAGCTGACCACTTCGTTACAAAGTATTCAAATTTCATGTCGACAAAAGTTTCAAGGGTAATGTTAGGCCGCTTTGTGGATTCTTTTTTACAATTAACGTCTTTCATGGCTTTTACTGTGAGCCTTTTAAGGCAATGAGGCACTTGATTATCGAAAAGAGCTAAGGTGACAAGATCTTCAGATAAATGCCAAAGGTGTTTGGCTAGCCTTTCTGATGCTGCTTTAGATATTTCATCATCAATATTCTTATACTGTAACAGAGATTTCATTAAATTGAAATCATTGAAAGGTGCACTTTGTGGCAATGGTGCTGTCATCCAAGCTTTTAGATATACTCGTACCGAAAATACACATATTTTTTGCAATCCTTTATTTTCTCTTGAAGTAATGGTGAACTGGCTACTAAACATCCATATTTTTATACTATACAGCACTTTGGATATCTAGCGAGCATGGTGCATGGCTCCAGGTGCCATAAATCTGACTCCTCGAGAAGGGTTTTCGCCTAAAAAGATTAAGATAAGTTCAAGAAATTCTCGATAGTTATCTCTTGGTTGTTTATTTTTGTCCAGTAGTATTTTTTAGAAAAATTAATTATGCCATCTTTTATATCTATTATACGATTCAAAATTTCTCTATTACCAACTCCCATATCATACTTCTCTTTGTCAATAAAATTCCAGTTGGCTTGGAATCTTTTAAATAGTGGTACCTCTTGTGATGAAGAAAATCCTAAGCTTTTTTCGAAAACTGCCTTAATAATCAATTCCATAATGTGGTGGCGACATGCCAAAGAAATCAGCTCTTTATTCGGTTTTTGTTCAAGTAACTTACAAGTGCCTTTAATTCGACCAATATGGACGCTTGTTGTGTCAAAGCACATGGCACTTACTTTATCATCTATACCCCAATCCTGCAACGTCGCATATACTGCGGCAGCTTGACCTCCTCCGTCTCCTGATGGAAGCTTGGGCACTGAAAGTAACTGAGAGACTCCTTTTTCAGACACAATTACTGGGAGTGTATCAACTTTTTCTTTCAAAATTAGGTCTTGTAAGAGTTTACCATCCCAGTGAACTGTTAAGTTAACATGTTCTCCAAATTCGGCTTTGAGCTGCTCATACATTTTAGACCGGTGTTTAATTCTTTCTCGACGAATGGAACTTCTACTAAGAGTTACTCCATCTACTTCACAACCCAAGCACTTTACTGTTTCGGTAACGACAAACACAGCCTTTCGGTCTGAAACTTTGGTCCTGTCTAAAGCTGCAGCCAGATTTGGAGTCATAATTCTCATTCTTTTTCTTTTCTGTTTGGATGAGCTGTTCGTTCCTTTCTCTGTTACTGGAAATGATGACTGTTCGACTTCATTTTCAACTTAGTCTCATTCTTCTGACGATAATAAATGAATAGTTGCTTCTGCTTCTTCACAAACTGCTTTCATTCTTTGACTTGTTTCAGAGATAGCATTCCTTCTTAAATCTGCCATTTTTTCTTTCTTCTCCAAACACTTATCCACACCTAGCATAGAACCCTTTCTCCCTTTCTCACGCTGTGCTAACAGGAAGTCTTTATCCTCAGAAATTTTTATCATGTTAACAGCATTAGCATGTGCAATATCAAACAGATCATCAAATTTCGAAATAAATTCATCTTCTTTGCTATTTTGGGGTAACTGCAATTCAATTTTTTTTTTTTTTTTTTTAATAGCCTCCACTTCTCAAACAATTTTTCCAGCTTTAACTGATTATTTCTGAGCTCTTGCACTGGGCTTCTAGCTTTCTGCAAAATTTTGTAATTTCTCTTATCGTAGTTGCTGAAGACCCCCTTATAGTATTGTTCATTTCAACATGGTGATGTAAAAAAAGATCCAGCGCCATGCGTATTGAAGGTAGTTTATTACCAGTAAGCTCAGTTATAGTAGAAGCAAGGAGTTAAATGTTTGTTTTTGATCTTGTTGAATTAGATGATGTTGCCATAATAATACTTAAAATTAATAATTATACTTTACAGAAAAATATTTATTTAATCTTCTTTTTCAAAAAAAAAAAAACAAAAGTGAAGACATGATCCTGATTACTGATGCTTGCTAAACATATCACTTTGGAAATCAAAATATGCTACAAACACACTGTGAAAATGTTGTAAAGCTGTTTAAAGCCAAGGAACTATCTCACAAATCTTATGGTTTAGAATAAGCTAAAAGTTACGGTTTAGAAGTTATCTGTTAAAAAGTTATTGTTTAGAAATTAGTTGATAAAAGTTATGGTTTAGAAATTGCCTGATAAAAAGTTATGGTTTAGAAATAATCTGATAAAAAGTTATGGTTTAGAAACAATCTGATAAAAGTTGAAGTTCAAATGATATTTACTCACTGGGTGCCACTGTAGTACAATGTTGCAAACTTAAATTACATTGAGCTACCTCTAAATTTTACTGAAATGTTCTCAAATTTGATCTGCTTTATTTTTTAGTACATTGGAACAAAACAGAAGGGTAGGACCCAACAAATTTTCACCTTCCAAATTTTGGACCACCCTAATGTGCACTGTACTTACAAATGACTCTACAGAGTTCGTTGGCCATCTTCAGTTGTTTTACAATGGTGGCCACTTGAAGATATCGCCAAATTTGGTGGTCAAAAATAAATCGACCTAAATAAAGCCAACTTGGATATACCTGACTTATTTGGTGGAATTCTCATTCAAATTCAGTATTGACGAAAACGATGATTAAATTTTCTATTTTCGAGTTCCACTCCTTTTGGACTAGTATGTTTGAGTAAACTTGGTTGAAGTTTGGAAACAAGAGATATGGAAGCTATGTTTTCCTCCCGGTACAAGCCGGAAGGACTTTTTTGGTCGCAGGTGCTTTTTGTCCTATTCCTACTCCATAGATTTCTAAAATTCATGAATGGCTTTTAAATTTTTCCGGTGGCATATTCCATGATTGAGTCTGCCGCCTACTTTTCCGTTTCAATGTTAGACAGGGTGTAGGGATCTTGGGCGGGCACATGGCCGCTTTTTCCGCGAAGTAGCGGCGATGATTAACTGAAACAATTAAAAATTCCGTAATTGTCACACAGGAGATTTATTAGGAATTCTAATAAAGAATATTGCTTAAAAATTAGGTTTTCCTTTTTTATGTGTTTATTGGTTACTTTACAGCTATAATTGTTTTGTTTTACCTTGTAGAGCTCGCTACAGCAGGGGAATTCGAACTACGATCGTTCAATTCCCAAACATGTACACAAACTTCGCCACCATAGCACTGCAACATCCCCCCCCCCTCTCTTCTTTAACCTTTCGTTCCCGGAGAAATAGATGCCGGACCCTACCCCATTTTTCTATAGCGGGAAAGAGTTCCTAGTAAACATTCATCTATATCTTTTTGGTAGTTCTCATCGTAATTCGATAATCATATTGTTCGGATGTCATTTGTGGTTCTCGCCGCATTTGGGATTCGAGTCATGCCCACCAATTTTCAAGCCAGTATGCTACTAACTACACCAGCGCGAGATTTCTTCCATCTCTTGATTACCTTCTTTGTCGCAGGGAAGTGGACATCGACTCTTTACAAAAAATGAACCCCTGCTGGTTTCTAGTATTATGCATACGAAAACAATATTTCTTTTTTTAATGTTACAGATACCTCACGTTTGTAGGTGGATTTTACTCTTATATTTCGATTTAGTCTTTTTATTTTTAATTTTGAAGCAATTATTTAAACCAGTAACAATTAAAAATCCTATAGAGAAAGTCTCGTTAGATTCTTCGAACGAAGTTTTTTTTTTTCACGATTATAAATTATTCTTTATTTGTTGATATTGATTAAAGACATCTATGCATTGGGACAATTTTTTATCTTTTTTATCAAGCAATTTTCTGCAGCAAATTCTGTGTGAACGCGCGAAAATACAGGATAAAAATTATAGTTCTCGCCTTTGTAAAATAGCTTTTAAAAATTTTATTTATAGATTTGCTGAACTTTTATTTACTTTGTAACAGGGTCATTCTCCAAACCTAGGACAATTTCATCATAAAAAAAATCATAAAAAAAAGTTCTTCTAAAATTCGAAAAAATGTTATGACGACTACTTTAGTCATGTTAAATATAAAAATAATATCAGAGATTGATCATGCTGTTTTTGTCAAATAAATAAATTAATGTCCATGGAGTTGATAATACTTACTTCAAATGGCTATAGTAGTTACAGTAAACAAAAAAAAATATTGTGTTGAAAGTTAATCACTGTATTAGAGGTCTGCACGAGCCGAAATTTCCAGGCCAGACTCATAGAAAAAAATTCGGCTCGGCCCGCAGAAAAAAAAAAATATTGCCCCGGCCCGGTATAACAGCTAAAAGTTCGGCCCGAGCCCGGCCCGAGTGAATTTCTAAAAACCGTTAATTTTTACGTCGATTTGAGTAAATAAATGTCTCGTACGAGGAGTTCTGGCCAAAAATATTTATCTTGACTTTTTTTTTTCATGTTTATAATCTTCCTTTTTATAGAAGTGCTGCAGGGTGCAATATTTATTTTTTTAAATGAATCTCTATATCTTGTATGTAAATGTTCCAGTTATCATTAATATTGTTAATCCATATTCCATGTATTGAAGTGTTAAAAATCTGAAAAATTCTATTCAGTAAAATCTAAGACAGTAAAATATACAGTAAATCTAATTGCATGGAAAAGAAAAAAAATGCGTTATAGAAAAGTTCCCTTTTTAGCAAGTGTAAATGTATTATACAGGGTGTTTCATAAAAGATTAAGACACTTTAAGAGGTGTTAATACACATGCAAACAAATAACTTTTTAAAAATAATGCATGGCCGGAATTAAAACGCAAAGGTGCCAGATGGCGCCGAATGTGGTCTTGTACGAGGCAAAAACATACGAGGTAAAAACAAAAGAAGAACAATTAAATGACAAAAGCAAGGTGGGAAACCACTCTCCGTACAATCGTTGAGCCTTTCAGACATTTCTATTTGCAGTTCCGTAGATAAAATGCGTATCAGCCTTTTCTCTATTAGAGAAGGGCAACATCTTCCAATACGTTCCTATCGCGATTGACAGTTGCCCACTCCGCTTTTATGTATGGATCAGCCGCTTTTATGTATGGATCAGCCGCTTTTATGTATTAATCGTAGCGCAATTTTGCATACTAGTTTTTCTTCCTCATATCACATTTGCATGCTATTAGTGTCGTTCTTCTCCAGATAACTCCAACAGGAATGGAGATTTAACTTTTAAGATTGCCTGGACTAAGTTTCCGAATGCGCCAGAACCTTTGTGTTTTAATTCCGACCATGTATTCTTCAATGAAAGTTGCTTGTTTGGATGCGTACTAACACCTCTTAAAGTTTTGCCCATCTTTTATGAAACACCCTGTATATTTTTTCTTATCTATTAGTATATTAATTTTGCATGGATCAACAAGTTCTTCAGTTTAAAACAGGATTCCGCCATAGGCAGTTCTTTTTCACACGTTTTACTATATTTTGATGTAACTAATAAGCGTAGAAATCTACTATTCTTTAAAAAGAATGAATTATTAAAGTTTAATTGTAGAAAAATGGCGATTTAAAAATGTATGCATTTAAAAAAAAAAAAAAAAAAAAAAAAAAAAATGGGCCAAGCCTAATTTTACTGACCTTTGAAAGGACCAGGCCACGCCGAGACAATTAGTTTCATACGGGTTGGGTCAAAATTAGGACTGAAATTTTGGGCCGTAAATACTAGGAAATGAAAGCAATCCCGGCTCGGCCCTGTACAGAAAAAATAAGTTAAGCCCGGCCCGACCCGAACGTTCAGGAAAAAAGTAAGGCCCGAACCGGGCCTTACTGAAAAATTGCCTGCCCGGCCTTCTGAAGCCCGAGACTTCGGAAAAAAGTATGGCTAGGACCAGGCTTGGGCTTCGATTTACAATTAATTCCAATCTCAATAAGTAATTAGTACTTTTATTTATAACAAATCACTATTTTTAATATTATAAATTTTTAAAAAATTGCAATTTTCTTTTACCGAAATAAAAAGTTTTTTTTTTTTTTTTTTGTCTAGAATAAAATTCTACAAAAACATAAAATCGCAGTAAATATATATGTAAATAACTTAATCTAAAAGTTTAATAGCTTTGTTAACAGCTAATGTTATAAAGAAAATAGTTTATTCTAATAACACGCAGCTTATTTTAAATAGAAAACTTATAGGCTTATAATTTTACCTTGTTATATATGTGCATATTTTATATTGTATAAAATAAATACAACTAAAGATCAATTTTAAGCTACTAATATAATATGAAAGACATTCACTCAACTCCATGTGTAATTATATCACTCCCTGGTCATTTTATGACATGGAGTTGATGTCCATGGAGTTGAAAATATTAACTTTATACCACCCTGATACCCCATAATTTTAGTTATTAAACTAAAATTATGGGGCACATGATTTAAAACGTACTTATGGGTACGTCTAACAAATATACTAAAATAGATATACTATTTTTAATTATATTCTTTAAATTGTTTGAGTGGTCGTGAGTAAATGTTATAAAAACATAACCTTACCTTTTAAATTAGTAAACATGCTTTGTGAAAACACAACAGCAGCTATCCATCCAGTTGTTGAAACAATAGCGGTATAACACAATTCTTCTTTAACTAAGCAGCAAACAAAGGCCTTTATGTTAATTAAAACATAGGCATGGAGTTGATACAACACTCTGGTTACAGATGTTCGATCACAGATTTGACATTTAAAAAACTGACACAAAAAATATGTCGCTCTACATAAGAAGCTCGCTGTCTCTCCTATGCAAAGTAAAAAAAAAATAATAATAATAATAATTAAGGCTGTGTGCTGAAAACGGAATGTTCTATTTAAGAACATGGGTATGATTACAGTCCATGGAGTTAATATTTACCAATGTCAAAATTAAATAAAAAAAAATAATAAGTCAATAAAATCTTGATTTTATGCATGGAATGAAAACCTCTAATAATACTTCTGCTATTGCATGCAAAAATATTACAAAATGTTACAAAAATTAACATTTTTCCATGCAATGAACTCTGATTACAACAATTGTCTTAGTTTTGGAGAATGGCAGAACATTCATTGAAATTCACATCCGCTTTTAAAATTAAAGACCTTAGAGTAAAAATATTCGTAAATTTCCTTTTTTTCCTTTTCGAACGTATTTGAAAGCATAATAATAGAAAGACATTTAAAATCAGACATTAAATAAAACTAAAAAACAACACATTGACATCACATAATAAAATCATTTACACTAGACGTTTCCAAATCCATACATGCTCCTCATCATACGAAATGTGAATTGAAAACCAAAGCTGCTTTTTTCACATGTTCACATTCAAAATTATGCATTTAAAATATTAAATCACCATGGAGTATACGACACAAGAGAACTATATAACCGGGAGTCCCAAAAATGACCGATGATTTTAAAATTCAATAACATGCAAACGGTGACAGATATTAAAAAATTCTTGCAGAGGGTTATGTATGATATCAGGAGTTTTTTTAGTGTGATTATTCATTTTAGTTCTAATTTCAAGCAATAGATGGCGCTGAGAGCAACAGGTGCTCAGTCCAGAACCGATTTTTGGTACTTCGGGATCCAATCAATACATTTTAATCTCCTTTTTTCTCATGGAAAAAGTGCTAAACACTCCTTTTTTCTCATGGAAAAAGAGAGATACCAAAAGATCGAGTCTGGATTTAGCGGTTATTGCTTGCAGCGCCATCTATCGATGCTATTTGTAGCTAAAACTGAGAATCGCAGCATACAAACTCCTGAAAACTTACATAACACTCCTGCAAGAATTTTTTTAATATCTGTCACCGTTTACAAGTTATTGAATTTTAAAATCATCGGTCATTTTTGGGACACCCGGTATTATAATGGAATTCTACAAAATACTAATGAAGCATGTACAATTCCACCAGAATGTGTATTCCTATTGCCCCCTGAACGAAGCCTGTATAATTTCACCAGAATATCTGATCCTATTCTCACATATACTTCCTGGTGATTTAATACTTTAAATGTATATTATGTATATTTTTGAACGTGAACATGTGTAACCAACAGCTTTGTTTTTCTATTTACATTTGCACTGCTGAGGAGCTTGTAAAGAGCTTTAAACGTCTATTGTAACTGATTTTATTATGTAATTAATGTGTTTTTTTTTTAGTTTTATTAAATATCTGATTTTAAATGTCTTTTTAATATTATAATTCTGATTCAATTTAGCTACTTACACTATTTGAAAATATTTTTCCACTTGAAGCATTTTTGTACGCGTAGTCAAACTTTGACGATTTTTCAGTTTAGATATTTAGAAGTTTAGATTTAATATAAAAAACGATATGTTTTTTATATTACATATTATATTCTCAGATATCCAATTATCAGAGCGTTTTACGCAAACACGATCAAGTAAGCATGCTTCCCATCAAAAAGAGTACAAATATAACATTCTACATTGCTTGTTTAAAAATGTCATTTTTACAGCAAACAAATGTGCCGAATAGCATATAGGGAAGAGTAGTGCACAGTGAGATGTGGAACACAGTGAGATAGAAGTCACTTTGACATATAGTTGTAACTTTTTCTCATAGATGGCCCTCACACATAACCATTTCACCATCTGAAACACGTGAATGTAGTTTCAGCACTTCGGTTACTCGTCCAACAAAATAGTATGAAATTCTTTATTTACAGTGGTTAAAATTACATAAACGTCTATTTTAGATTTTATTTCCTTCATTATGGCATATATTTACTTAACCAAACCTAGCTATAGCTATTGATAGACTATTTCGACGAAACAACACAAACTTTAAAACCGATGAAATTGATGAAACATACATGGAATCCGTTTTGTTACAACGTAACGAAAGTACACAGTGAGACACACAGTTGTGGTACACAATGAGACGTGTATCACTCTGTACCGAACCTTATCATTTTTTAAAATATATTTATTTGTTGAAATTAAAATATCATATAAAGAAAAATTAATTTCATATCTATACTAATAAAAGAAAGTTTCGCTCTGTCTGTGTGTTTAACAGGTTGTTGAATGTGTGGGGATAGCTCACATGAAGGTAATGGCACCTAGAAACATTATTTCAGGTTTCAAGAAGTGTGAGATTTACCCCAACAACGACACCGTGGTGGAATGGGATACTGAGGTAGAACGGGATACGGCATTTATTTCCCGCCAGTGGTGCTAGAATAGCACGGCAAAGGTTCACGAGCGTTGGTTGCATACAGGACGTTGAGAAGAGTAGTGTCTGTCTGATTGCTGGAGTTCATTAACTCACTTTTTGGTATAAATTGCGTGTCTTACTGTAATATTTGGAAAGTTTCGAAGCAAGGTAAGCTTTCTTTCCGTATTTTGTCCCCTATTAACTTTAATACCAGTAAATTAATCATGTTTTTAAATATATTTTTTCATGATGCAATGATTGAAACATAAATGGCTAATGGTAGTTGCTGGGCAGATCTGGGCTCATTAAAACACGCTACCTATCTAATGTAAATCTTCTCAGACATATAAATGAGGAACCCGGGGTAAAAGTCCCAAGAGGTAATTCAATTAAGGGTTTAATGGGGGAGTAAAAGAACGGAAGAGAAGGGGAGACTCAACACCCAATTACCCAGAGTGAATTTAGGGTAGCAAATCCTAATCACATATTACCTGAAATATTCATAGTGTTAAATAAAAAACTAGTATAATTAAGTACATAATAAAATGTGATCGTTACTGGGTCCTGGCTAACTTCTGAGATAAATGAATTTCCAATTATCCCAATTAAGGCGGGAGGCAACTGCCTCAAACCTACCCCAAAGCGCTGTGTATTTTTTTGACGATGAAGTTAGCGTATAGACCATACACACCACGTGTATTCCCGGTCGAGAAATGACCGATCAACTAAATTGAGAATATAAAATTTTATCATGGATACTGACTAATTAACCCAACATTACCTAAAATAAAACTCATAACATTAATATAATTAAATACGACTCATGGTTGTAAAGTATATACCCAAAATTAACAACTAATATATTTATTTCAGAAATATTTACAATTTAAAAAGGGTGTGTCATACGACACGCTCGCTCCGAGTGAGTGAAATAAACATGTTGCTTTAATTATGAAAATACATCTTGGTTTACTATCAAGCAGGACGGTCGTTCTGCCAAGCCAAGCTGAAAAAAAAATGCTAACCCCGCCAAACAAACAAACGCTAAGAATAACGGCAAGACACCGTAACTGCTTATTATACTGAAGACAACTTCTCCATGTTAAATCGACCAAACGTTGGCAGAGTAAAATTTCTCATATCAAAAGAACCAATCATCGCAGAAAAATAAAACTAAAACCAGAAGGGCCTAATCAAGAAGATCTTCAATTTGAGATCAAATGCATCCTCATAAATTAATTATAAACAGAGATATAGATTTTTTAAAATAACGTCGAGATACTGAAAATGGCAGATTTATTTTCTTCGTCACAACTTATGTTTCAATCGAAGTAGAGACTTAAATAATGGACAGAAAAAAAGTAAGGATTGAATTTTTGGATACATATTTACTCAATCTACGTGCTTTTATAAAATTCAGCTTTAAAAACATGAATTTTCTATTCATAATTAGCGAAAAACTGTTAATTAGTTCTAAAGTTTACAAATTATGCCAAATAGCGATAAACCCGCCAAAAAATTTTAGAAATCTTATGCTTTTCTTTTATATTATCCTTTTGCATTGATTTCATCGAGGATAACTATGGCTGAGATTCAGATAGATTTTTCGCTGTTAGCGAAATGAGTTTGACCAATCAGAAGCCTGCATGTTTGAGAATATTTGTTGTTTCTGGATCCCGACCTATGTCATGAAAGTTTTGAGTCATTTGTTTAGTGCCGTGGATGAAGTGCAATGTTTGTAGAAATGTAGGCTAGGATCCAGATAAATTTTTCGCTGTTAGCAAAACGAGAATCACCAATCAATAGCCTGCATTTCTGCAAACAACGAAAAGTTCACAAAAATGCAGGCTTCTGATTGATGAATCTCGTTTCTCTAACAGCCAAAAATCTATCTAGATTGCGCCCAATGGAGGATATTCCAAATATGGGTTCGAGGCTGAAAAAAGTCACGTGATACCAGTAATTATTCCAAGGAACTTCTAACTGATAAGAAGGGAAGATACTACTACTTTGCCTCATGAGCCGTTTCATTGGCTAGCGGGGATTTACATTACACGTCTACGGAGCCTTCCCTTCTTTACGATAGAAGCTTTTACCTTGACCACGTGATCAAAATGTAGATGGAATATCCTCCATTATGTTGAACACAATTTTGCATTTCCACATCCAGGAAGGGTATTGATTGTCATAACAACAATACATATTCGAAACTATTTAAGGCACTGATTCTGAACTCCTTTGCTATACATTTCGATATTAAAGAAGTTGCTGTTTCCATAGTAACAGTACTTTTCTGTATTGCTTTCTCTAAAACACAAATATAGATATTTAACAAAGAGCGCTCAGAATCAACACCATAAGAGAGAGCATTTATACATAAGAGTGGTGATATATGCACAGGAGGCATACTCATTTCAAGTTTTTGCCGAAAGTACGGCTACAGCGTCTAGAATACCTGGTGTGGAAATATGCTATCCAAACAACGCTAAAATTTTGTATCCCTTAAATGTGCGACGATACTGCTAAAATCCCAAGTATCGATCGCAGCGACATCTGCGGGATTTAGTATTACATTGTATAGACTAGCAATATCTTGCAGTTTGAGAAAATGTCCCGCAGATGTCGCTGTGATTTCAGCAGCATCGTTGCACAGTTAAGGAATACGATATTTAACACTTTTTAAAGTATTACCGGGATAGCCAATTTCCACACTATATAATGTAGGTGCTATAGTACGGCAATACATTTTCTTGAATAGAAGCTATTCTATCTACGTTATGATCACGTGGTCAAGGCAAATACGTCTAACATAAAGAAGGGAAGGCTCCGTCGACGTAATGTAAATCCCCGCTAGCCAATGAAACAGTTCACGGGAGAGAGGAGTAGTAGTTTCCTGTTTCCATTCTCATCAGTTAGAAGTTCTTTAGGTAAATTGCCGGTACCACGTGACTTTTTCAGCCTTGAACCCATACTTGGAATATCGTCCATTAGACGATGCGCGCATGGACGAGCTTTATTAGACTAGGGAAATAATTCAATATGCATTAGCCTGAAGATAATGACACGCTCGCAAAGACCTTTAACGATTTGTTTTTATCACTTCTACCAATAAAACTTTATTGGCAATATGTCGCTACTTCGTTATAGCGACACACTTGTTCCTAATTCTATCCCGGGCTTAATGTATCAAAATACGGAGTTTGCTTTCTGTACTATTCCTCAGCTCAGTTATAACGTCTAGAAATATAGGCCGAGATCCAGGTACAATTTTGCAAACAATGAAAAGTTAGCAATAATTCTGGCTTCTGATTGGTCAATCTCGTTGCGATAACAAAGAAAAATCTACCTAGATCACGGTCATGGTGAGGAAACCGGCTATTCCAGTAATACTTTAAAAATTGATAAAAATTGAATCCCATAAATATTGAAAAATATGACAAATGTCGATAGCAGCAACATTCTCTAGATCTTTTCTGAGCGAAACGTTTTCTCAGTTGATGTCTTTTGAAATAGTTACGTTGGAATTACCATATGTCGCTGTGATCGGCATTCATCGTTTAGCCTCGTGCAACATTTATGGGATACAATTTTTTAGCACATTTTTAATAAGCCTATATTTAAACTACAGCTTCTAGAAATTATAGCTCCGTTATAGGCCTAGATTATATGTTGTACAAATCGACTATCCCAGCAATACTTAAAAAAGCGCGGAAATAGTGAATCCCTTAAATGTACAACGATGTTGAATTCCAAACAGTCATTTGCAGCGACATCTGCAGGATATTTTTTAAAGAAGAAAGAGACACGCGTAATGCACCGCTATAGCGTCTAGAATACATAATGTGGAAATTTGCTATCCAAGTAGCGCTAAAAAGTTGTATCCCTTAAATGTGCACTGACGCTGAATTCCAGGGAGCTGATCGCATCGACATCTGTGATATACTTTCAGATTTCAAAGTAAACATCGTATTATTACAGCGGGCTTGACACCAAGCACACAGGTCAGATGTATGTTAATAAAATGTAAAAAAAAAAAAAAAATGCTACAGAGTCTAGACCAAATTATAGCGCCGAGAATATATAGTGTGGAAATTGGCTATCCCCGTTATACTTAAAAAAGTGCTAAAATATTGTATCCCTTAAATGTGCAACGATGCTGCTGAAATATACAGATCGCAGCGACATCTGCAAGATATTTTCTATAACTGCAAGATATTGCTAGTCTATACAATGTAATACGAAAATCCCGCAGATCTCGCTGCGATCGACACTTGGGATTTTAGCAGTATCGTCGATCATTTATGGGATACAAATTTTTAGCGTTGTTTAAAAAAATATTTCCACGCTAGGTATTCTAGGTGCTATTACCAAATCGTCATGAAGTTTTAGGAAATATCCTGCAGATATCGCTGTGATCGACTCATTGGATTTCAGCATCATTTAAAATTTAAGAGATCCAATATTTTAGCACTTTTTTAAGTACTACTGGGATAGCCGATTTCCACACTATATATTCTAGGCGCTGTAGCACCGCGGTAGCCTGTCTTTTTCGTTTACATCGGAGTAGATATAGATGAAGTCGTCTGTAGCTGTTACTAAACTGTGGCCAACAACATATAAGGCCAGTTCATAACGTCACACGGAGTTGATTATCTGTACACGGCAATGGACACAAAAAAAAATCGGCGCGCAGCTTTGTACTGATCATCGTGTAAAGATGATCCAACTCTGAGGATAACGAAAAAGACAGGCTACCGCGGTGGGTCCGATTCTTCTTTTTTTACAGACCGCTGGAGTCACGTGATGCTCGAATGCACCAAAGAAGGTGCGTGAAAAGAGCATCACGTGACTCCAGCAGTTTGTAAAAAAGGAGTATCGGACCCACCACGGTAGCCTGTCTTTTTCGTTAGCCTCGATCCAACTCCGTGTGACTTTTAAACATCATGAATTGGCCTATTATGTCATTGGTCGCGCTAACACCCTCCCTCCTGCGTCCACCGTATATAGCGGCATCTTTTACTGGAGACTGCTAAATGGGCTGCTATCGGTCAAAATCAAGAGGGAAAAGGGCAGAAGAGAGGGAAAGAACTCGTTTTTTTGGTAACTAGTTTTTCACACGGGAAGACTGACATGTCTGTTCCTCTCCTTTAATAACTTCATGGTGGTGAAATAAGCCAAAGCCCCCTAAATATTTGAGAAAGTCTTGACTCGCGGCACGAAAACATCACACAAAGCAGGCAAAGCAAAGAAACAAAATCATTCATTGGCTCGTGAATATGAACGAGCCAATGAATGACTTTTCTTCTTTGTTTTGCCTGCTTTGTGTGACGTTTTCCTGACACGTGTCAGGGCTTTCTTCAATATTTAAAGGGCGTTGAATAGGCCGGGATCAAGATAGATTTTTCGCTATTAGCGGGAAGAGGTTGATTAATCAGACGTCTGAATTTTTCCGAACTTTTTGATGTTTGCAGTAAACACCGAAAAGCCTGCAAGGATGGAGGCTACTGATTGGTCAATGTAATTTTACTAACAGAGAAAAATTTATCTGGATCCCGGACATTAACTTCGGTTGGTTAAAAATATTTTGAATAAAATCAAATCAGGAAGCCAATGTTTATTAACTTTTCTGGTTAGTTTAATTGAAATCTTCCTCGTTTATTACTGAAAACTGAGTTACCGTACTTTGGACAAAAAATTGAATATGAGTACACACTTGTGCATATGTCACCACTCTAACACAGTGTTGGAAGATGGGCTACTTTTTTTAATTCAGATACTTGATGGGCACCACTTTTTTGAAATTGTAAAATGCGCCTTATTTAATGACATATTAATTAAGGCGAAAACAAAGGGAATTTTACCGTTTATAATAAGTGCTGGCAATCAAGAAATCTGAATTAAATAAAAGTAGCCCACTGGCAACACTGCTCTAACATATAAATGTTCTCTGCTATGACCATGATTCTAAGTGCAGTTGGTTAAATTTGAGTATCTGGGCATTAGAGAAAGCAATAGTGGCCCACCGTGGCTGAGTGGATAAGACATCATGCCGCTAATCGCTTGAGAGCGTAGGTGGAAGCAGATTCGAATCCCGCCGTGATCCGTATGTGATATGATGTATGTGTTCAATAAAGCAAACAAACAAACAAGCAAGCAATAGTGAAAGGTACAGTTGGCATGGAAACAACGACTTCTTTAATTCGTATAGCAAATTAATGAATAGAAGTAAATGACTCAAGTTTAAAATGTAGGCAAATGGTCTGGAAATATCAATGGCTCCCATCTAGTATTTCACAAAATTAATTTAATAGATTCACATGATGTATAACTTGATGCAACTCTTAGCTAATGAAAATCCTGCAACAAGACTTATGTAGGTATAACTTTTGAATGAATAATTCAGAATTCTGAAAACAAAACGAAGTTCTTAAGGGCTCTTCCTCACCCCCCCCCCCTCAAAAAAGGAAATACGATAGAAAGATATAAGAATTTGGATAGCTTCAATATGTGGGTGATCTCTTGTCAGAGTTCTGAAAAAGAGTCTGGGCATTAAAAAAAAAAAAAAAAAAAAAAATTTGACGAACGATAAGACTATAGATTTCAGGCAATTTTTAACCGAAAAATATTTAATTGTAATGTATATGCGGCTTTAATAATAGACTATTAAAGATAATCAATTTAGGGGAAATTTTATAGTAAATTAATATCCTCACATTTATGCAAATAGGTAAGGATAAACAGACTTGAGTAAAATTACATATTTATTCTTTCTTCTCTATAACAAATGAAGATGAAGTTATATGTACACTGTACATTGTACAGTTTATATCTTTAAATTTTTAGATTTTTTTATCGAAAATGTTCCTTTATTATGTCTAGAATGACTAGATTTACAGATCTTCGATTCTTTAGATGCCTGCGGGGTTTCATTCTCGGTTTAACCTTAGGTATTTGTAAAGGTAAATTTATTTTGCAAAACCGTCAGCAAAAAAAATTTAGAAAAAACAATTAACAGACAGACTAACTCTAAATATATATTTTATTTCGACTCTGTTTTTTACTAAATTGTCATCTTTCGTAGAAAATTTTAAGGAGATATAAATTGATACTTTGAATGAAGAAATTGACTTTCCTTACTTTTAAATTATTAATCACTATAAAAAATGAATGATAGGTGTATACTATTGTGTATACTATAGGTGTATACTAAAATGTATACTATTGTGTTTGCTCCCTGCATATAAAGGCTATACAAGGACTAATTTTAATTTGAGCTAGTAGAATTATTTCAATTATATATCATTTGTTTTAAAAAAAGAACTGATATCTACTAAAAAACAACTTTTCAAAAGTCAAAAAAAAAAAAAAAGGTGAAAGTTATGGCTAAAAAATAGTGTGATATCAAATTTCGAAGCTTATATTACAGTACTTATTTAATATTTTTTGATAAAAATTTACCATATGTAAATCGAGTATCTAAATATGCGTTGATAGAAAGCCTTTTCTCCTTTACTAAATACATCATAACGTGTTTTTGAAAATTAATTTTTTTTTAATTATGCATGATGGGCTTGGCGGCCATCTTTCCATATTTTACACAAATTTCTAAGCCCTCAAGCTCGTAACATATTTGTATTATTAAGAATTTCGAACTTCTAGTTTTAGCTACAGACAGATAAATTAAGAAAGTTTTTTTATTTTGAAAAGACAAATTGATTTTTACTGCTTTAACTAATTAATTAACCCCCCTCCGAAAAAAGATAATCATAAGATGAAACCTGAAGTTACTTCAGCTTTATTTTTAGACACAAATTTTTAGGCACTCATTTCCATAAATTAAAAGAATAAAATGTTTGCTTTAGTAACAATTTCGAACTTCCAATCTTAACAATGAACTTGTGTGCTTAGAAATTTGTGTAAAATATGGAAAGATGGCCGCCAAGCCCATCATGCATAATTTAAAAAAATTTAATTTTCAGAAACACGTTATGATGTATTTAGTAAAGGAGAAAAGGCTTTCTATCAACGCATACTTAGGTACTCGACTTACATATGGTAAATTTTTATCAAAAAATGTTAAATAAGTACCGTAATATAAGCTTGGAAATTTGATATCACACTATTTTTTAGCCACAACTTTCACCTTTTTTCTTTCTTTTTTTTTTTTTTTTTTTTTTGAAAAGTTGTTTTTTAGTAGATTCATAATACTAAATTGACACTTGACTGCCATTGAGCATACATTGCCCTACTTATACTACCGATATACATACTCAAAATACATTGGGACAAAATATAAAAAAATAGGAAATACCTTTAGACATCTTATTACCAGCAGAAATGCCACTCCATACTGTTCCAGGCAAGGGCACTTGAATATAAATCAGTATCTAGTTACATCCTTCCGCACACACTAATCTACCTATATTTGATGCTTGATCACGACGATAGGGCTCTAAATCGTGCTAACAATGCGATCAAAGCTATTACAACTAGCTGACCCGATCTATGAGCCTCGGAACTACAGCGATCCCGGCTAGTATAAGAGATACTCTTTCGGTCGGTTCAATGTCCGACCAACTCCGAGACGCTTAAGAGCGGAGTCCACATTTCTACTATGATCATGTACGATCGAATTATACCTCTCAACGTCTCATCCTGCTAATACTAATTCTTTTTTATACTACTCTTATTAGGATGCTTTCTACATTTTTTGTAACACTTTGTTCCATAATTAGGAGTAAGGACCCGTGAAACCCTGCGCAATGAGAGTCCAGCCACCTTCAGCCCCCCCCCCCCCCTTGAAATGCGTGCCCCCTCATCGTCGCTTATTCACTGAAACTTTCTTGGAGGGATGGGCGCTATTACTCAGGTTTCCCCGTACGTCAGGGCAGAGTAGCCACTACTCGGGCCGCTAGTCTTTATTTTTTTGCGGGCCCCCTCCTCTCCTTCAAAAAGATAAGACCAGATCATTCAAAATACAGGTCTGCTCAATTATCTCATAAACCACAAATTAAGGAAACGTACTTCCATTTATAATAAGTATAGAAATTAAGTAAAGTTTTTAGATATGGTATTTGTTTTACCTAATAAAATTCTAAATTTAATTTTGATACAGTTCATGGGTCTTATAGATTATTACTTAGAAAAATGTTTTTTGTCTAAGTAATTGGAACAACAACAAAAAAAAATGTATTCTTTTACAACCAAAACTTACCAAATTATGAATTTTAGTGTTTTCCAGCACTAAAAACGGAAAGAAGTATTATTTAATACTGGTAAACACTGACATTTCATAAAATTCAAAATATTATAATTTGATAAATTTTAGTCGTAAAAGAATGCGACTTTTTAAAAAATGCTCTTATTAGATGACGGACAACATTATTTTAGGACCCAGGGGCTGTACTTGTCTTGAAATTCCTAAAATTCCTGAAAAATGAAAAAACGTCCTAAAATGTCCTAAAATATGGTAACCTGGCCTAGAATTTCGCGAGTTTGTACTATAGCAATAACAGTCATGATTTTTCTGCGAATATATATTACTATATATATATATATATATATATATATATATATATATTCCTGCTCAATCCCGCGAATCATTTATTTTTGCAAAATTCCACAAAATCAGTATTTTGGAGTAAATAAGTGCATATACGAGTAAAAAAACCGTGAGCCTGAAAATAGCGACACATTTTGTCATCTGATGATTGAAAAAAAAAAAAAATATGATAAATTTCGTCAAGTGGTCACAGGAAAAAAATCCGAAATTTGTCGGCCGGACAGGAAGGGAAATCATCGCGAATTTCATTAATCGGTTGTTGAGCGATTTCCGCGGAGTCGAAAAAAAATCGCGTTGATGTAAACGTTAGAGAATTTCGTCAAACGATCCATGAATAAAATCGCCAATTCCGGTCAACCATTCGAGAAAAAAGTCATGACTGTCGTCAAGCAACTGCGAAAAAATGGCGAATTTCGTCAAGAGTTTGCGTTAAATCAATCGGTCACGGGAAAAACTTGCGAATTTCGTCAAACAATTGCAGAAATTAATCGCGGAATAAAATCGCAAATTTCGTCGAGCGATTGCGGAAAAAAACATAGCAATTTCGTCAAAAGGTCGTGTAAAAAATCGCAAAATTTGGCAAACGATCGAAGAATAAAAACGAAAAAATTTATCAAAAGTAATAAAATTTTTTATTTGTCATTTTTTACCTATGTTTCAAAAATGCAGATTTTGAGGGTATGGTTTACTAGCTGTCCTGAAAAATACTAAATGTTCATTAAATATAAGTTTTCATAAGAGTAAAAGTTCAAGGCAACAACAGTTTTTATGAAATAAAACAAGAATCATGTTTCTAAGACAAATATTTTTCATGTAAAGAAAGAAAAACGACAATTTTTTTGCCAAAAATTGCAAATTTTCAAGAATTCAACCTCGATGAGGCACGGGTTAATGTTATTTATTTGAACTGAAACTTTGCCAATCTCATTTTCTAACTAATTGGCAACTTTTTGGAGGGTCCCCCCGAAGAAAGCGTTAAAAAAAATTTTCCCCATGTTGCTTGTGACCACCCTAATGTACAGTTTATATCTTTAAATTTTTAGATTTTTTTATCGAAAATGTTCCTTTATTATGTCTAGAATGACTAGATTTACAGATCTTCGATTCTTTAGATGCCTGCGGGGTTTCATTCTCGGTTTAACCTTAGGTATTTGTAAAGGTAAATTTATTTTGCAAAACCGTCAGCAAAAAAAATTTAGAAAAAACAATTAACTGACAGACTAACTCTAAATATATATTTTATTTCGACTCTGTTTTTTACTAAATTTTCATCTTTCGTAGAAAATTTAAAGGAGATATAAATTGAGAAAGACTGATACTTTGAAAGAAGAAATTGACTTTCCTTACTTTTAAATTATTAATCACTATAAAAAATGAATGTATGCTCAATGGCAGTCAAGTGTCAATTTAGTATTATGAATCTACTAAAAAACAACTTTTCAAAAAAAAAAAAAAGAAAGAAAGAAAAAAGAAAGAAAAAAGGTGAAACTTGTGGCTAAAAAATAGTGTGATATCAAATTTCCAAGCTTATATTACGGTACTTATTTAACATTTTTTGATAAAAATTTACCATATGTAAATCGAGTATCTAAATATGCGTTGATAGAAAGCCTTTTCTCCTTTACTAAATACATCATAACGTGTTTTTGAAAATTAATTTTTTTTTAATTATGCATGATGGGCTTGGCGGCCATCTTTCCATATTTTACACAAATTTCTAAGCCCTCAAGCTCGTAACATATTTGTATTATTAAGAATTTCGAACTTCTAGTTTTAGCTACAGACAGATAAATTAAGAAAGTTTTTTTTATTTTGAAAAGACAAATTGATTTTTACTGCTTTAACTAATTAATTAACCCCCCTCCGAAAAAAGAGAATCATAAGATGAAACCTGAACTTACTTCAGCTTTATTTTTAGACACAAATTTTTAGGCACTCATTTCCATAAATTAAAAGAATAAAATGTTTGCTTTAGTAACAATTTCGAACTTCGAATCTTAACAATGAACTTGTGTGCTTAGAAATTTGTGTAAAATATGGAAAGATGGCCGCCAAGCCCATCATGCATAATTTAAAAAAATTTAATTTTCAGAAACACGTTATGATGTATTTAGTAAAGGAGAAAAGGCTTTCTATCAACGCATACTTAGGTACTCGACTTACATATGGTAAATTTTTATCAAAAAATGTTAAATAAGTACCGTAATATAAGCTTGGAAATTTGATATCACACTATTTTTTAGCCACAACTTTCACCTTTTTTCTTTCTTTTTTTTTTTTTTTTTTTTTTTGAAAAGTTGTTTTTTAGTAGATTCATAACACTAAATTAACACTTGACTGCCATTGAGCATACATTGCCCTACTTATACTACCCATATACATACTCAAAATACATTGGGAACAAAATATAAAAAAATAGGAAATACCTTTAGACATCTTATTACCAGCAGAAATGCCACTCCATACTGTTCCAGGCAAGGGCACTTGAATATAAATCAGTATCTAGTTACATCCTTCCGCACACACTAATCTACCTATATTTAATGCTTGATCTCGACGATAGGGCTCTAAATCGTGCTAACAATGCGATCAAAGCTATTACAACTAGCTGACCCGATCTATGAGCCTCGGAACTACAGCGATCCCGGCTGGCATAAGAGATACTCTTTCGGTCGGTTCAATGTCCGACTAACTCCGAGACGCTTAAGAGCGGAGCCCACATTTCTACTATGATCATGTAAGATCGAATTATACCTCTCAACGTCTCATCCTGCTAATACTAATTCTTTTTTATACTACTCTTATTAGGATGCTTTCTACATTTTTTGTAACACTTTGTTCCATAATTAGGAGTAAGGACCCGTGAAACCCTGCGCAATGAGAGTCCAGCGCCCCCTTGAAATGCGTGCCCCCTCATTGTCGCTTATTCACTGAAACTTTCTTGGAGGGATGGGCGCTATTACTCAGGTTTCCCCTTACGTCGGGGCAGAGTAACCACTACTCGGGCCGCTAGTCTTTATTTTTTTGCGGGCCCCTCCTCTCCTTCAAAAAGATAAGACCAGATCATTCAAAATACAGGTCTGCTCAATTATCTCATAAACCACAAATTAAGGAAACGTACTTCCATTTATAATAAGTATAGAAATTAAGTAAAGTTTTTAGATATGGTATTTGTTTTACCTAATAAAATTCTAAATTTAATTTTGATACAGTTCATGGGTCTTATTATCTATTACTTAGAAAAATGTTTTTTGTCTAAGTAATTGGAACAACAACAAAAAAAATGTATTCTTTTACAACCAAAACTTACCAAATTATGAATTTTAGTGTTTTCCAGCACTAAAAACGGAAAGAAGTATTATTTAATACTGGTAAACACTGACATTTCATAAAATTCAAAATATTATAATTTGATAAATTTTAGTCGTAAAAGAATGCGACTTTTTAAAAAATGCTCTTATTAGATGGCGGACAACATTATTTTAGGACCCAGGGGCTGTACTTGTCTTGAAATTCCTAAAATTCCTGAAAAATGAAAAAACGTCATAAAATGTCCTAAAATATGGTAACCTGGCCTAGAATTTCGCGAGTTTGTACTATAGCAATAACAGTCATGATTTTTCTGCGAATATATATTACTATATATATATATATATATATATATATATATATATATATTCCTGCTCAATCCCGCGAATCATTTATTTTTGCAAAATTCCACAAAATCAGTATTTTGGAGTAAATAAGTGCATATACGAGTAAAAAAACCGTGAGCCTGAAAATAGCGACACATTTTGTCATCTGATGATTGAAAAAAAAAAAAAAATGATAAATTTCGTCAAGTGGTCACAGGAAAAAAATCCGAAATTTGTCGGCCGGACAGGAAGGGAAATCATCGCGAATTTCATTAATCGGTTGTTGAGCGATTTCCGCGGAGTCGAAAAAAAATCGCGTTGATGTAAACGTTAGAGAATTTCGTCAAACGATCCATGAATAAAATCGCCAATTCCGGTCAACCATTCGAGAAAAAAGTCGTGACTGTCGTCAAGCAACTGCGAAAAAATGGCGAATTTCGTCAAGAGTTTGCGTTAAATCAATCGGTCACGGGAAAAACTTGCGAATTTCGTCAAACAATTGCAGAAATTAATCGCGGAATAAAATCGCAAATTTCGTCGAGCGATTGCGGAAAAAAACATAGCAATTTCGTCAAAAGATCGTGTAAAAAATCGCAAAATTTGGCAAACGATCGAAGAATAAAAACGCGAATTTTGGCAAACGATAACGAAAAAAATTGCGAATTTCAGCAAATGATCGCGGTAAAAAAAACGCGAATTTCGGCAAACGATCGGGGAGGAAAAGAAACGCGAATTTCGACACACGGTCGTGGAAAAGAATCGTTAATTTCGGCAAACGATCGAAGACAAAGTCGCGAATTTTGGTAAACGATCGAAGAAAAATCGCGAATTTCGGCAAACTATGGCGGAAAATAATTGCCAATTTCGGCAAACGTTCGCGGGATAAAACGCGAATTTCGGCAAACAGTCGCGAAAAAAAATCGCGAATTTCGGCAAAGGACCGCGAAGAAAAATCACGAATTTTGGCAAACGATCACTGAAAAAATCGCGAATGTCGCAAACGATCGGTGAAAAAAGTCGTGGATTTCGGGAAAAAAATCACGAATTTTTAGAAACGGTCGCAGAAAAAAAGTACAATGCTGGGTAAATGTGTCCTGAAATATCACCTATTACCAGTCCTATTACCTATTACCCTAGAAGAACCATATAAAATTTTAAAAAATCGTATATTAATATGTATATTGGCCCTTTTAAAACAAATGCCATATCTAAAATCTGTACTTATACTTTTTGCAGTTGGAAGTGTGTTTCTATCATCAGAGGTCTAACATCTTGGTATTTTATGCATTAATTATAGCTGCATTCACGCAATTTTAACACACATATTTTTTTTTCAAATACAATCAAATCATATTAGGATATCCCAAAAAGATGTAAATTTCGGTCTAGCTTTAAAGGTGGGAGGGTTTGGGGTGAGGTCGAGTGACTGAACCTGGTGCTAAAATGTAAGAAGTTATGATTAGACAAATGCTTGATTAAAATTTAAAAACTTCTTTAACCCCTTAATTCTCGCTCCCATCATATTCTCGGGCTGTGTCTTTTACTCAAATTGTTTGATTTCCACCAATTTTATAAAATAGTGAAATTGGCTATATTTTAGTATCGTTTTTACTGTCATTAAATAAGGTGAATATTTTTTTTTCATAAAAGTGGTGCCAATAAGCAATTTGAATTATTCAAACGTAATTAATTCGAGCGTTAAGGGGTTAAAAGATATCATTCGTAGAGGTGCTGTCAAAACCTTGCCTAGGCCGCTGTGGCTACTAGTCTCCTCTGTGTAAATCTTTCCCAAACTGAAAGACGAAAATTTTCAAGAACTAATGCCATCTATTTAAGAATAAAGAAATTATAAGTGGAGTAGTGTTTGGACTACAATCTATATCAATTAACAATTTTCAAGATTCAATAAATGAGTGAAACAAAGAATACTGCACATCATTAGCTCTTTTGCATTAAATGTTAGATCAATTTAAAAAAAAAAAGAAAAAAAACCTCGAGAAAAATTCTTAGCACAGGAGCCCCTTTCCTTCTGGGCCCCTAGGCTTCAGCCTACTCAGCCTAATGGGTAATCCGCCTCTGCGTCGGGGACCCCCTAATAGCTGTACTCGCGTGAACGTGATGTGTGTGGACTAACTTTATTAAATGTAATATATTTACTCATAAATTGAATCTTGACATAAACTGTCCAGTCATTGTTCCCTGCTTGCTACACTGGGCACACTCGTGTAACACCCCAAAGATGTCTGCTCCTGATACAGAACCACCTGGTTCTCTTGATTTTGTAAACAAGCTTTTATTTGGCCTAACTTATTTACATATATTTAAATACATACACATACATAAATCATAAGAACAACAATAATAATGTATTTAATTACTCAATTTTGGAAAACATAAGATAAAAATAATAATAGCTACGGACTTCAGCCTGTAAAATCTCGAGTAAATTTTAATGTGATACACCTTGTATCTGTTGGACAAGTCATGTGTCCCAGCAGTAGTCATGTAACTTTTTTCAAATTTTAACGCGTGTGGGAGAGCGGGGTTGGGGTACGTACCCCGTTCCGTCCCGGTGTTTTGCCCCGTTTATATAACAAATATATAATATAAAATATATATAATATTATATAAATATAAATATGTAATTGCAATGGGATTTAATAAAGTTGCAGTTTCCCAATATTTTTATTTATAAATTAAAGTTATCAATGAAAACAAACAAACTATATCAAGAATTTACAACACCGACGAAAAGCGGCGTAACTGTTGTACCAAAACAGCATTCAAGAGTAATTGCTATGAAAGGGCAGCGTCAAGTTGGTGTTTTGACACTTTATATACAAAAAATAATCTATAATATTCCAAAAATCATTGTATTCCATTCTGCCCTTGCATGAGGCAGAATGGGGTTGATTGAGTTACTTTTATTTTTAATTATTTTAATTATATCTTAACTTTTTTTAACAACTTTGTATACTAAAGTTTATTTTAAAATGTATAAAGAAACTGGTTCTTACTATAGGATATGTTTTTTTTTTTTAATCTTAGTCCTAAAACCTCATTTCAAACTGTAAGAACACCATTACGCCCCGGTGCCCCCTGCAAGAAGTGTGGGGTTATTTGATGCAACTGTCTTTCAAGAATCAGATTTACTACCGTGAGCTGTGACAGACCACCCGGAAGTTAAGGAACCTACACCTAGCTACAGCGGAGCTCATCTTGCATCTACATTGGCATCTACAACTGATGTTGCACAGGGTGTGTTTGTCAAAGCCAAATATCTGAAGATGTTCCTGAACAAGCAGCTTTAACCAAGCCTTCCGACGAGAGAGAACAACCATTTCTTTCAACAAAGGATGTTCTACGACACCCAAAAGCTGGTTTCTTGGAGAGAAATGGTGGTGGACGGCAGCCCCGAAGAAGCATAATATTGACTGACACCCCTGAGAAAGCTGTTATTGAGAAAAAATCTCACTTGAGGCACATGAAAGAACTAAAAAATGGGCAATAAAGCATCCAAAAATTTGTTTCCAAAGTCTTCAAAAACACGCCAAACGGTGCAGAATGATTCGTCCTCAGATGTCACATCTGATGAAAATACAGAGATGGTTGTAGACGATTCTTCTGACGACGATGAAGGATTTGAGTTCCAGGAACTAGAACGGGAAACTGTCGTTGGTGATTATGTTCCTGTGCAGTTTCCAAATAGTGTGTTCTATGTAGGGAAAATCATAACCTGTAAGGATGAAGATGCTGATTTTGAAGTAACTTATCTTCGCAAGAATGTGAAAGAAGCAGGTTTCGTAACGCCTCATGTTCCAGATATGGCATCTGTTAATGAATAGGATATTTTAAGAATTGAATCGGATATTTACTACAAGTTGTACTATGTACCACTTGTGATACACAGTGAGACAATTTTCAATACTACGTTATCATGCTTCTATACTTTTATAAATAACTTTTTTAAAACCACTTATACATTAACGTGTAGCGTTCTTGTGTTGCTTAAAGATGTAGTAACAAATTTCTAAAGAATACAAATAGTCGTCATACATTAAGAAATAATATTTTTCATCTCACTGTGTATTATCCTCCTCTACTGTTATCCACATTTTGCAACTATAAAAATAAAATCCAGTCGTAGCATATGGTTATTTTCATAGCTCATAAAAATCGTCTGAAATATGTTCGAAAAATCTCTGTACAAAGAATGTTGACACTCATGTTTGAAAGATTCAGAAAAATAATTTTTAAAATGTAAATGTTCTGGAATAAAAATTTTTGGTAATAGTGTGTTATTTGAAATAAGAAATTTCGTCTGCTACCTTCAAATTTATTCTCCTTTCAACATGTCGAATCTTTATAAACTGTGGAACAAAGAACATATTTACACACTTTCAGAAGATAAACTTTTTTATTAATTGTAAATATGCTGTAAAATTCATTGATTTAAAATGTCTAGGTACCATTATTAGTTGGAATGGAAATAATTATCATTACTTTTACTCATAGGTGCTAAGGGTTACGTATTTTGAATACCACTATATTTTTAAATGTTTTTCAGCTGATTTAATCGATTTCTGCGATTCTATAAAGCCAAAGAAATGTTTCAAAATCTGACATCCTTGGCAGTTGTGCTTTCACATAAAAAGAAGGAACCAAACGAATGCAAACAAGAAAGAAAATCATCCGTGAAGCATAGATTATGAAACATTTTCCAACACATCCAGAATTTTTTAACAAACCTTCACTGTATAATAAGGTGAAAAAGATACCTAAATAAACATTTAAGAAAAGGCATAACATATTTTAATACCAGATTTCAGCAATTACCATCCATATCCGGTAAAGTACTCTAATTCTTTTGTGCAGCCCTGTATTTTATACATCGATTTGTATATATTCTACATTGTATGATAAAATTGAGTTTAGTAAAAAAATGCATAATAGGTTGAAAAATCACCTTCATCTATTTCAACCAATAGGCGGAAACATAGAAACATACTTGAGTTTATTTTCTACAGCCCTCTATATTACCCACAGATTTTAGAAATGCCACATATTAAGCAAAAATTTAATCCAGGCTAAAACATGCTTAAAACTACTGAAATCACACTTCCAGAAATGATCATCCATAGATCACCATATATAAAGTTCTTTGCGTTGCTCTGTATATGATTTTATTCATACTCTACAAATATTTCACTGAATATAGTTGAGCTTGAAAAAGCATAGCTCAATTAAAAACAACCTTTAAGCAATTCACACTCATACTCATTAATACTTACGAATTCTTTTGTGTAGCCCCGTATATGATTTTTAGTATTTACACACACCACGTAGTATCCAAAAGTTTAGGGAAACTTAAAAAAGCATACTATAACTAACAAGAACAAAAAATCATGCATACAGCATAGATTATGAAATACTTTCCAACGCATTCCTTCCAACACACCCCTATAACAAAACTTCACAGTTTACTAAGATGAAAGATGACGTCTAAATGAACAATTTGGAGAACGCATAACGCATTTGGAAACTTGATTTCTGCTATTACCATGAATAGTCGTTAAAATATACGATTTGTTTTTGCAGCCCTGTACAGGATCTACAGATATGTATGCATACTACGTAGTATGCTAAAAGTTAGTTGAGTTAAACGCATAGCACAGTTGAAATTTTCTACTTATCAGTTGAGAAATTTTGTACGACCCTATATATGATCTACAGAATTTATACCCACCAAATAAATTTTTTAAAAATCTTTAAATTTAAAAACGCATATCACAACTGAAAACGCACTTCCAGCAATCATTGTTCGTAGGCTTCAATAGTTCAATTACTGCTCATTTTCTTCTATAGTCAAATTCTTTTGTGTGTCCCTATAAATAAACGATAAGTTCTATTAAACAGCATATTCTATAGTCAGAACCTTGTAGTACACCTCAGTGATGTATATCCATTTCAATATGTTTAAAATACTGTAATATCATTAAAATACACGGCAAGCAATTTTCCCCCATAGACCGTAATGTAACGGAATTCTTTTGGGTGGCCTTTTACATGAAATGAAAATGCTACCCACTTCATTTTCAATACTGAACATGCCATAGTAAACCCCAATAACATATATCCATTTCATGGCAATTGGACTTTGTGTGTGCGAGCACTATATTTCAAATATTTATGATATTTTATTGGTAATAAATAATCTGATTGACAATTACAATAAAATTCAAAATATTGATACATTTTGACCGGTATAAATGCAGATTTCCCTTGCTTTATGCGGTTTCAGTCAGTGCGATTTTTAGTTAGTAATTTCCTTTCAGACGATTCCTCGATTAGTGTGGGACAATTTCGGTTAGCGCGCATAGAATGGATGAGTAATCCCATCTTGCTTGCAAAATGCCGCCGAAGTGTTATGAAAATTTAATCACCAACTCTGTTATTTTACACCCAGTCGGGTTGGAAACTAATTTGTCGAAGAGAGTTAGGCTCTCCCTTTATCTGCAGGGCCGGACTACCGACGGTGCCAGTTTCCACCAGTGAAAATGAATAAAAATTTTTGTATTATTTTTGACGGAAATTCTGTATAAATATGGCGTTTAAATAAACAGGTAATTTCTGTTTACATGTACTGGTGGAAGTGTGCCTTGCCGATAATCAGGCCCTTTTTTATCTCTAATTTGTTTATGTCACCTTATAAACTTATGCTTCAGTTTTTAACTGATGGAACATTTCCCTTAACTGTGGATTGTATGTAATTCAGATCTCTGGGGACATCTCAAATAATCAAGAATCATCACCAAAATCTCCAAATCACCCAAAATCTCCATTTAATTTCAAACAATTGTTTCTCGTTGTTGTCTAAGTTAGCTGTCATTTAAACTTGGATTCTCACTAATTCATTACAACATAGTTGTTTATGCATATGATTAACTTTCCCGATTCGTGCATATTTTGGGTAACATTTTAAAATGTTTATAATGCGAATCACTTTTATTAGGATAAATATTAGAAAATTCATTTTATTTGGATAAGATCGATAATATTTTTCTTACAACACATTAAATTTATTGGATGATTATGAACTTCTTTAAACATTTAGAATTTAATGATCAATGAGTCATCGTATTTCATAAAGTATTTACGAAGTAGGGCGTTCACTCTGTAAGAATGTTCAATTATGTACCTTACTTTGTTGCTGTAATAAACAAGAAGAGTGTAATCGCTATATTTATGACAGAAAAATAAGGTACATATAAGTGATATCTTTATTAAGAAAATCAATATGAATTTCTTGAAAATGTCAACGAACAGGAAGCTTTAAAAATTTCCATTGACTTTCTGAGAAGTTATGGCACAGTAAAATAGATAATTATATAATAGACTTATTTCAGGGAAAAAATAACCAATAAAATATTTATGATAAAAAGAAAACACGGAAAAATATAACGTAATAGACGCAGTTAGGAAGAAAAGAAAGGATAATTTATAAAAAGGATAACATTCTTGATAGTGCGTATTTTCTTAATGGATAAAAGTTTCCAGTTTTATACAGATATGCTGTTGAACGTAGCACCGTTGAACTAAACTTAGCGCTGTTGAACTAAAAGCGCCTGAAAAATAAAATCTCTACTGAGTATTTCGTTGTATTTACATAATATACTTATATATTGTATTAGTATTATTTATAGTCTGTTGATATTTAGGAAGCATTATATTTTGCAGGAAATAAAAAATGCATTTTTCATACAGTGAAAAAATATATAAATTGACGTAAATCAATAAATGAAATGAGTGACACACAATTGTTACACACATGCCATTAAAAGATTATTTTGCTGTAAGTTATTAAAAGCGCCTGAAAAATAAAATCTCTACTGAGTATTTCGTTGTCTTTACATAATATAATTATATATTGTATTAGTATTATTTATAGTCTGTCGATATTTAGGAAGCATTATATTTTGCAGGAAATAAAAAATGCATTTTTCATACAGTGAAAAAATATATAAATTGACGTAAATCAATAAATGAAATGAGTGACACACAATTGTGCAACAATTACCCGAATTAATTAACTGATAGATAGAATTTGGGAAACTGATGATTTGGATAATCAATTAAAATAAAAAAGTACAGTGTTAAATTTGATTATCGTTTTTTATTCCATATTTCATTAAAAATTGATTACTTTAGCTAAATTTTGGTTAAGTTATTGTACAAGGGTCGCTCAAATGAAAGTGGTATTGCTGTAGTTACTCCGCCATTTGAAGAGAAAGATGACTGCGCATGCTAATATAGAGGGCGCAGAGTGCTGGGAATGCATGCGATATCGTCAGATCACGCCAGATGCATGTGTGGGAACACGTTAAAGAGGATCGTTCGCATCATGTATGCGTTCAAACGGTGTCAACGCGCAGTCGTGCAATTTTTAACAGCGGAAAATGTGAGTGCTAGTGAAATCTATCGTCAAATGTAAAATGTGTATGGCACGGAGTGTATGTCACGCACGGTATTCCGATGGTGTAGGGAATTTCGTAGTGGAAGACCAAATGCGTTTGTCCAGGTCGTGACCTGTCGTCAGTACTGCTTCTTCCATTACGAAAATCCCTAGACCATCGGAATAGAGATCTGCGTGATATACACTCCATGCCATACACATTTTGCATTCGACGATATATTTCACTTGCATTCACATTTTCTGCTGTTAAAAATTGCATGACTGCGCGGTGACACCGTTTGGAGGCATCCATGATGCAAACGATACATTTTAGCGTGCTCCCACGCTATCACACACGCATGTGGTGGGATCTGACGATATTGCATACATTCCCAGAACTCTGCGTCCTCTATAGCAGCATGCACAGTCAATTTTCTCTTCAAATGGCCAAGTTATTACTGCAATGCCACTTTCATTTGGGCGACACATATATAATGCCTTTTATTCAGCTTCTTCGCACATGCATACCTTGTACTTTATAAAATATTTAAATATTTGTTGTTTTCTTAGTCTTTAATTTGCTTTGAACGAAATTTTCGTTTTTTTTTTTAATATTGTAAATTATGCTATTTTCATTTTAATTTTTTCTTAAAAAAAATAGGGGGTGAAATTCGCAATCTTATGGGCAACTGAGACTCTACTGACCCATCTTTGTTTGACTCAAAAATTGCAACCCATTTTTTTCTGAATGATGTCGTTGAGTACGTTATATACGACTTATGCATAGAGACTCAGAACATAACACTTTCTGGTTATTTAAATATGAAAAAATAATCTACATCCATAGATGAGACCTAGTTTTCTAAAATTAGTTATTTGATTGCATCCTTCTCCAAGCAGCAAATTTAATGAAGTTTTACCGATGCCATAGTTTGTACTATTTTTAACACTTTCCGAAATAGATGAAAAGTGTTTATAACTTCGGTTTATCTGTATGTCTGTCCAACCTCTTACTTTCGTAAGTATACTCGTATTGCCCGGTAATTTTTATGTTATTGATGTTTAGAATAGCAGGTTTGCGTTTAGTATAGCAGGATTAATATTAAAAATCAAGTATGTATAATTTAAATGTTCATTATTCCGTTACATTACGTTCAATGGGGAAAAATTGTTTCAAATACATTACAATGTTGTTAAAAGGATTCCTTTACATAATGGGCAACGGGAAAAAATATTTGCGGCGTATTTTATTTATGTTACACTATCACAAATATAAAGAAATTGATATACATTACTGAGGTTTACTACAAGATACTTGTTTTAGAATATGGTATTCATAATATTTATCGTTCAATTTATAGGGCACTGAAATATTTCGGATGCAGTACTGTATTAGAAGTACTGTCTATTAGCCATAATTTCTGGAAGTGAGTTTTTAACACTTTCCAGCATAGTTGAGAAGTGTTTATGAATTTCTTAGGCATAAAATTAATTATTTGTGATAATCATAAAATACTATGTGACGTATATGATAAACGAATAGGTTTTCCATTTAATGTTAATTTATTTACGAATTATAACTCATGTCTTCATAAATCAGTTTATGTCAACATTTTACTAAACTTCACTCACAGAATTAATAATCTTTGTTCTATTAAATTTAAATAACTAAATTAAAAAATGTTGATCAACTAGCGATCAAAAATGGATACCCATCTTTTCTTATTAAATCCATTTTACATACATAATTAAACATTCACTATAGATTTATGCTATTTTACTGTTATCGCTTTTGGTTACAAATTGCATTTAATCTTGTGTGCATTATTGAAAATACTGAATGCTATTGGGACCTTTTTTTTCTCTTCCTGTTTTTGACTATAGGTGTGATAATATGGTTGCTACATACTGGTTATTTAAATGGGAATCGGATGCATTTTTGATTGTGTGCATTGCTGCAATAATAGTGTTATTTGAGCCTTTTTATCTATGTTATTCTTATTTTACATGGTTTTTATATTTCTTGGTTTATAGTGGATTGGGTACATAAATAATAAATTTTTCAGCTTATAGCTTGGTTCTTTTACAGAAATCAACTATTTTTTGCTTATGTTTGTATTTCACGTATCCCTGAAGAAGTGAGATACAATATGAGCTTTCTTCTGCATACATCCAATTGCTCTTTTATTCGTTTTTTCATACGTCATTTAATAGATCTAAACAATTCAACTATTATTTCGTCTGTTTTGTTTATAAATGGTGATTACATAATTTTTAGTCAATTTCATATGTTTAAATGGTTTAATTGTACAGAAAGTTTATACTTATATACACGTTTATATGTATAAAGGGTAACCCAGTGGGCATGCAGCGTGAGATTTCTGCAGATTCCGATAGAGATAGTCAAGACTAACATTTTGATATCCAACAGGAATGGCCTTTGTATTCGTGACTTACAGGGTGTCCCAGTAGGTATGACGCTCTATTCAGGGACTTCTCATGTTAGATATCGAAATGCTCGTCTCGATTATTTCTATCGTTATCTGTTGAAATCCCACGCTGCGTATTCACTGTGATAGCCTGTATATAAATAGTAGAAATCGCATACGTCTCAGTTCTTCTTAAGTTAAGCACAAGGATCAATGATCTTGCGAACTACGATATTCGTAAATCATTCTCTCAAATAGGTAGATTTTCAATACAAAATTTTCTGGACAAAATATTGCTAATTAAGGGTATGAAAAATTGTTTTCATATTGCTTTCAACTTTTCTAGAATCATCTAAGAATTTGCCAGATCCTGAAGATATTTTATTAAAATTGCCTTTTTTCATTATCTAGATGCTATGTAATAACCACAATATCCACGGAAATGATGTCTTGAAACTTTTCCTTCGTAATTATTTCTAGCACACTAAATTATTACACACTATTAGAGTTAATTATACACTTAACTACAAACTATTAAAATGAACTAAATGATGCTGCTGAAGTAAATTCTGTTCAATGATATTTTATTATGTTATATTTTACTACTTTATAATCGTTTTCTGTTTTCATTTACATCCCAGAACGAATGGTGTGGTCATTACGTTCATGCGTTTTTCACAGTTATTTAAAAAATATTTAAATTGTTTACGCAAATTAAGCTTGAAGCTTATTGCTACATAAAATGAAGCTAACAGGCTTATTTTTCATATTGAAGTATTTAACTACTTCTCTTCAGCTATTAAAGAGCAATTATTTTTTGTCCTGGGATATAACTTAGTTTATTTTTAAAATAGTTATTTATAAAATATAGCTATAAAAGGCCAATAAAATTTAATTTGAGATTAGTTTTAAAAAGTACTAATTTAAAAATAAATTCATTCTTATAAAAATTTAAATCACATTTATAGACACAAGCTGCATAAACTAGAACTGTAACGTATCTGATACATTATATACTGTGGACTCATTATTTTTATTGAAAATTAGTATACTCTATTATTTGCTTAACTGCATGTATTACATGGTTATACTACATCACATTTCAATTATTACACATTTCTAATTGGAATTCTTTTTAAATAAATATTTCATGACATCATTCAGTATATTTCTAGGATTTCTCCGTGCACACATTATTAAACAAGTTATACCATTTTCCATTTGTTTAACATGACACAACCTTATGAGTGCCCTTCTGTTTCATTGAATATATCAGTGGAATTACATTTATGACATGAAATAAATGTCACCCCCTGTCACTTTAACTAGAATGATACTTCCAATGATTACTTCCGAAAGTGATGCTGCATATTCATAATTTATCTGCATTTTCCTAAACGTAAACTGTTTAAAGGAGGAACAGAACCAATGTTTAACAATTTTTTTTTTTTTTTTCAGTATAAAAATTACTCTCTAGTGCGCGTAATTCGTTGACTGATATTCATGTTATTTATATACAGGTGTCCACGTATAACCTAACCGACCTTTATTTTCGCAACTGTTGGCCCTAGATGCATACTACCAATTACAAAAATGGTTCAAATAAGGTAAAGGATTATTTTTAAAGCGATTTCGGTCAAGAAAAGCATTTATTAAAAAATTACGAAATTTAAATTTTTATACGGTCCCCCGGTCCTATAAGTGATATTTAGTAAAATTTACTGTGACACTGACAAGTAAGACAAAACAGTTCCATTCATCTAACATTGAAATTGATCGAGTTATAAAACTTTGAAATGCATGACTTATACCACTTTTTTGCAGCTCAAAACAGATGATTTCGCCCATGCTTAATCAAGCCAATGCTTCGCCAAGTACTTAAATTTATTTCAAGGTATCTCGCTTTGAAAGAAATTGTACGACTATTACGATTGTGTTAACTTTTATTAGTTAAGTTTCAGATTAGTTAAAATAATTGTATTTTAACATATGTTTTATTTTGTAAGGATTTGAGGCTATGATTTCTTTTAACAAACATTATGTTATTTTCATAAGGTTTTAATTAACTTGCAACGATCGTCTTTCCAGTTTAAAATTTGTACTCAAACTTTAACTAACTTTCAAATGTACAATCGAAGTTAAATTTTACATACTGACTTAAATCCAATGACAGTGTAATATTAATATGACTTTCGACGCTTGCCATCATATACATACTTATATTGGAAGATAACACAAAAAAAAATTCGGATAGATTACCGTCAACAAGTTTAAGAAAGAGTTTTAGATTAGATAACATAAATCTGCAATGGTTGTGTTTTTAAAACTTTTATAATTACGTTTTATGTATTTTTTAACGCTGAATAAAAAAAAATTACCTTCACTTTCAACCATCATGTCAGGATTTTTCGCAAAGCGTAAATTTCAAGGTTAAAAAATAGCGAAAAATCTTATACTATAAAATAGATGTAAGACTTTTTTATTCAGTTTAATTTTATTTAATTCAATAATTTATTCAAATTTTGGCTTATACTGGGTTTATCACAGCTAAGCAGCTCCGGGGTCCGATGAAGTTCGGAGGGGAGGGGGGGTTCAATTTTTACTTTGAGCTGTTTAACTTGGAAATTTGCGATTTGAGAAAACTCCTGACGTGATGGCTTAAAATTAAAGTTATTTTCAGATTCAGCGCTAAAAAATACATAAGAATCAATTTTCAAAAGCTAAAAAACATGGCGAAACCCAAAATTTGAAAGACAGTGTAATCTAACAGCATTTTAAAATATGTATCATTTTGTAAAGAATTGAGGCTGTTGTTTTTCATCATTTTATTTAAAAAAAATTCAGTTATTTTTTCCTCTTATATGTTCAGTACAAATTGTATATTTTGCAGTAATATGTCAGAATGATTAAAGATTTCAAATTTATATTGCAATGCTGATTTTACTCTCAACCATTTCTTTAATATCTCTGACGAAATTATATTTCTACTAAATTTGTATATGATCTCTAATTTGCAGCAAAAAATATGCTACAAATTTTAACAGCTATTACTCGGTCAATTTTATTCGTAGAATAACGGGACTTTTTTTGCCTTACTTGTCAGTATAACAGGAAAATTTTACTAAATGTACCTTGGGACCGTATAAAAATTTAAATTCTGTAACTCTTCACTTATTTGTTTTTTCGCTTCGAACTTTTTTATCTTAATTCAGCACCTGATTTTGACCACTTTTGTAATTATAATAAGTATGCATCTAGAACCAAGGGTTGCGAAAATAAAGATCGGTCAGGTTATACGTGGTATACCCCGTATAAAATTTCCCCTTAACACCAGTCAAAAATCTTTTCTGTAAAAATTTGATTAGAAGATTTTTCTGCAGTTTTATTTGAATATAAGCTGTAATGAATGATTTCAAGATTTATTTAAACATTCTTATTAAACCTTCTCAATGTAAAAAAGACTGTGAAAGCATTACTTAATGTAACTCAAGGACGTTAGAAAAGTTTGAACATTTACTGGATAATATGAAATGCCTGAGCAATTGTAAGCTGCAGAACGTTAACTCACTTTTGTACTTATAATTTTATAAAATGAATAATATTAATATGGAATTACATTTTTTATGTTCTTTATGTAAAACCATTCAGTTTAAAATGGTCTTTATGTGAATGTTGTAAGACTTTTCTCATGTTAGCCGACAGGTTTGATAACAAATTTCCCGAGCTTCATCAAGGTTCTGGAAGGTAATAGACTTTTCGTAACACCCCATTTGTCATTACAAAATTAAATTAAAATAAAATAAATATTCAGGATTTATTTTCTGTTATTACCCCGTTTGCCTCTCATTACTCCTCACCTTATCCAAAATACATAAATAAATAAGTAAATAAATAAAATCAGAGAATATTGCTAAATTGCATAGTCTAATATCATATCAAGGTACTACAGATTTTGCTTTAAACAATTACAGTAGATATATCAAAAGTCGTTTTCCGTTTTATAAACTAAAATATGCCAAAAAATACCATTTAGCAAATCCAAAAAATCATGCGCGTCACAGAGTATTCGAATCAGCTAAACCCTCGTCGCCCACCTCTTTCCCGCAATAGTGTTTCTTAAATTTTCTGCATAAACTATTTCAATCGTAAGCATTTTTGTACACTTGCCTTAAGGCCACTCTCACCAAAACCGTTATTGAAAGAATAAAAGTCTAGGTAAGGTTCTAAGAAAATTACTTTTAATGCTTTATATTTTAATTTTACGGCCCTTCATTATACTTATTTCATAACAGGAATCGATATTAAAAATGTATTCATTTAGTATATATTTACATACCAAATGGCAATTTCTTTTGTCAATAAGTATGAAAAGCTTTGTAAAACATAATATTAAATTGTTTTTTTTTTCAACAGAGTGATATGATTAAAATAGCAAGAACTATAATCTTAACTAATTATATTTTCCTGAGTACGGCCTTTATCAATGAATAAAAGAATTACTTAGTTTTTACCTAGAAACAATATTCTACTAATAGTTTTGTGGAGAGCAGAATTTTCTGAGAAATGTTATACTCTATCCGGAATCGATAAAATATTTCCGGATCTCAATTTCTATTTCTTTGAAGTCACGAAATATGTATAATTTATTTTTCTGTGATAATTTTTTTTAATTTGAAATGTCACAATTAAGGCAGTTTATTTTATATTGAAATACTACGACGCAGAAAATTTTAATTAAAAATATAATGATAATGATGTGTGTTATTCATTTTATAATTTGTATATCTGGTATATTGGCGAAAAAAATTATTAAATATACATGTATATCTTAAGGAGAAGTGCAAATTAGTTTTAAGAAAATCCAAGAAAATGAATTTGTTGCGTTTTTTGTCTTTCAAAAGAATATATCCATTTAAGTTAAAATAATTGCATTACATTACATCTGATTTGCTACCTCTTTATTAAACTCCTCTTTTAGTTTTGGTGTAATATCATTTTATGACAGCTTTGTATTTTTCTTGTTAATTTGCATCGTTTTTCGACTTTTTTTTAAATTTGCGATTCTGGTAAATAATTTCCTGGCAGAGGATGTTTCATTTGATAAGTAAATAAATAGACCGGGAGCCGGTAGCACAGACACATGGTTCGTACCGGTACCGTTATTTCTCCAGGAAAAGGCGCACAATTTCGCCTTCTTTTAAGAAAAGATTTTCTATAAAATAATACTGGTGCCGAAAAATTTTCTGGTCTGCAAAATTCAAGGAGGCGTACGAACCATGAGACAACCACCTCATCGAGTTGGAGGCTAAAATTCCAGAATTAGCTAAAACTCGATTTCCGTATTAAAACGCAATCGGTCTGCCAAGTCATATCTTCCCGTAAGGCATGGTGACGTCACGGCGACGTCATTGTGAAGTCACACTGTGATTTTGTGACCGTCGATGTGACGTCATAGTGACTAGAATGCGAGGTCGTTATGGCCGTTTTAGAGGTCGTTTGTGACGTCACATTGTGACCACTCTGTGAAGTCACGGTGTGACAAATTTGTGAAAAGTGTGTCATTTGTGACTATTTTGGCATTAACTTTGTGACGAACCTGTGACGAAAGTGACAATGCTTTGAAGTCACACTGTGACCAATTTGTAAAATATGTGTCATTTGTGACGAACTTGTCATAAACACTGTGATTACAAATGAAAATCAAATTTCAAATTAATTGCTTAAAAGACGCAAATAGTGAAAAAGATTCCATGCTGGGACTCGAACTCGGGCCATCAGTACAGCGCACTGACATTCTACCGACTAAATCACATAGAACGATACCCAGGCTGGGAAATTTCTCACTATTACATGTTGGCAAGGCTACAAACGCAGCACAAGATGGAATATTTAGCGTGAGCCACCAACATGATGCAAACACGAAACTTAATTAAATCCAGCATCGATTGAAATTACACTGCTCAAAACAATTAAAGGATATTGCAGTTTTAGGTAGATTTTGTATCTGGTAAACTGTTTAGCTGATTGATACATGGTCGATAGACATAGTAGGTTATATGAGAATAAATTACACATGTTTGGCAGAAAAAAATGCATTTTATTGCGCATTTGTGTACTAAAGGAAAAAAACACAATTTGTGCATATGAGAAAAAAAGAATAAGAAAAGGTGTTTTCTTCAAAGAAAATCATTTTCAGTAGAAGGTGTGGTTTCCACGGGAGGCCACCAACGTTGAACACCTTTGAGGCATGGACTCAATGAGGCTATTAATGACGAGTTGGGGTATTCTGCCCCACTCTTCCAGAAGAGCTCTTTCCAGTTCTTGGAGAGTTTGTGGGGGTTGTTGGCGGCCAGAAACTCGTCTTCCTAGAGCGTCCCAAACATGCTCAATTGGATTCATGTCTGGTGAACACGCTGGCCATTCCATTCGAACGATTCCTTCCTCGAAAAGGAAATCCTCCACCAGGTTTGCACGATGTGGCCTGCAGTCATCGTCCATTAAAATGAAGTTATCTCCGATTGCTGCAGCGTAAGGGACTACAATAGGTCTGAGGATCTCATCCCTATATCGGCGACCAGTCAGAGCTCCATCTCGAATGATGTAGAGGTCAGTGCGCCCGTCAATGGAGATGCCACCATACACCAACACTCCTCCACCGCCAAATCTGACACTTTCGTGCACGAACGCAGGATTATTCCTACTGCCACGGTCCCTCCAGATGAAAGTACGCCTATTATCCGGATGCACAGAAAAACGGGACTCGTCAGAAAACAGAATATTGCTCCATTCATTTCTCCTCCAGTTGACATGTTCGGTTGCCCACTCCCTGCGGTCGCGACGATGCCTTGATGTTAATCTAACACATACCATCGGTCGGCGAGAAAAAAGACCTACAGCATGGAGCCGGTTTCGGACAGTCTGAGTTGAAATCGTGGTGCCTGTAGCCGAGCGAAGGTGTTGTTGGAGAAGAGTAGCGTTCATGGTTCGGTGTCTCCGAGCTGTTAACGCTAAATACCGATCTTCATTGGGCGTTGTTGCCCATCTACGACCTTGCCCTGGTCTTCGGCCTGCACATCCACTCTCCAAAAAACGGTTCCAGATCCTGGAAATGACACTTTGTGACACTCCAATGGCTTGCGCTATTTCGGCTTGAGTTTGGCCCCCTTCTAACCTACCAACAATTCTCAAAGCTTCTGAATCTGTCAAATGACTTCGCTGAGACATCGTACTCATCGAAACAAAGCAATCACTGAATGCCGATCATCCTTGTCTTCATTCTCTTTTATCCAGTTGAAAGTCAAATTTCATTCGCTGCCGCTGAAGCGACGTTTTTGACGTCGAACTCAAAATTTGCATACTCCACAGTTTGAAAACCAGAAAAATTTGCATTTGTGATTCTCTTCTTCTATTTTCGGCAAAAAAAATTTCGTTTATATCTTTATTTTATATAAAACTTCAAATATCCTTTAATTGTTTTGAGCAGTGTATATTAATACTTGGAAATTTTTCCAGAGAAAACCATTCGCCTTGCATACAATATTTCAAATGAAAATCAAATTTCAAATTAATTGCTTAAAAGGCAATTTTAATTTGAAATGTTGTATGGAAGGCGAATGTTTCTCCCTGGAAAAATTTCCAATTATTAATATAGTTTCAATCGATGCTGGGTTTAATTAAGTTTCGTGTTTACCCCATGTCGGTGGCTCACGATAAATATTCCATCTTGTGCTGCGTTTGTAGCTTTGCCAACATGTAATAGTGAGAAATTTTACAGGCTGGGCGTCGTTCCATGTGGTTTATTCGGTAGAATGTCAGTGTGCTATACTGATGGCCCGGGTTCGAGTCCCGGCATGGAATCTTTTTCACTATTTTGGCCTTTGCTCCTTTTAAGCAATTAATTTGATATTTGATTTTCATTTGAAATATTGTATATAAGGCGAATGATTCTCTCTGGAAAAATTTCTAAGTATTAATACAGCGATGAATTTTAAAATAAACTTTTGCTGTAAATATAAAATTTTAGCTTTTTACCGTACTTTTTAGCAAAATATCGCTATTTTGGAGTCCTATTCTTCTAAAACATTTAAAATTTTTCCACTTAAAAAACGATGCTTATCAACTGACATATTTTTTTATTAAGTTCTATGCTTGATATTGAGTTCAAGCTTGATATTTAGAAAGTGTAAGTTTTTTAATTTGTTGTGATTTGTCATTGCTTTATTAAGTACGAACATGGAGACTAACGTATATTAATACAACTATTATTTATAGAGCGGCATGATAAGCGATATTTAATTAAATTTTTTATTCCCGTGTATATTGTATTTTGTGAATATGAGCTAAATAGATTTGGTATGTTTTATAGGAAAAGACTTATCTGGGAAATAGAAAAAAAAGTAAGAAAAATCATGCGTTAAGCATGGATTATAAAATACTTTCCAACACTTTCTGAATGCTTTAAAAAGACATCGTAGTTTAGGGAAATGACGTAAATAAGATAACTAACTAAACATTTTAGAAAACGCATAAAACATTTAAAAAACTAATTTCAGCAGTTACCATCCATAGCCAAATATGTTTTCAAATTCTTTTGAACAGCCCTGTATTTGATCTGTAGGTTGATACACTGAAAAAAATCAAGTACTCAAAAATGAGTAAACCGACGTTCTCATATCGAAATGAATATTTTTGGATCAAAAATGAACCTATGCTTTCTCTATTTTGAAACATCACATGTTATCAAACCCAAACAAACGAATAGTTTTGTACCCTGTAATGGTTCATTTCATTTATGGCGGCATAAATGATGTTTATTAATGTAAATATTAAATTATGCACAGCATTTTAAAAATAATTTAAATGTGCTTGGAAATAATGCTCTTAAAAATATTCGATTTCAGTATCTTGTTAAGAATTTTTCTATTTTTCTTAATAAATAATCAATTAAACATTTCTTGTTAAGAACTTTGAACGGGAAATAAATGTCAGTACATTTTTACTTTAAATTTTAAGTTGTTTTTTTTAGGGGGGAGGGGGGACATAACGATTCATACTTGATCACAACCATGGAATAAAAAATGAGTACATGTGTTTCTCAACTTTGAGTACATTTGGATCGGAGCTATTTTGAGTATGTGACCCACTTAAAATTCAGTACTTTTTACTCAATTTTGAGTACCCATTTTTTTAAGTGTATATATACTATATAATGGAAAAATTTAGTTTAGCAAGAAAACGCCTAACAGGTTGAAATTCTTTTTCAGCAATTTATATTAATATAGGGAAACATACTTGAATACTTTTGTACAACCCTGTAGTTTACCTAGAATCTTTATTACACGCCACTATTCAGTTAAAATTTAATTCAAACTAAGACACTCTTAAAACTGCAGAAATCACATTTCCAGAAATTATAATATATAGACGGCCATGTATCCAATTCTTTACGTGACCCTGTATATCATTTTATCTATATTCTACAAACATTTCTTGGTAAATTAAATGCAGTTCAGCGAAAAAAAGCATAACTCATTTAAAAACCACCTATAAGCAATTTGCGGTCATAACCAGTAATCCTTACGAATACTTTTGTGTAGCCTTGTATAGGAATTATAGCATTTATATACACCATATACTATCCATAAATATAGTGAATCATAAAAGCGCATATCATAATTAAAAATACATTTCCAGCAAACATCGCTAATGAACAGTACTTCGGATACAATATAGTATCTGAAATATTTTGTGTGTCCCTGTAAATGCTATATACGTATTATTCCTATTATACATGAAATAATTTATAGTATGTAAACCTCAGCGACATATATCAATTATATATGAAATAGATTAACATAATTAAAGTATGCCGCAAACAATTCCCTCCACCCCTATATCATTATGTATTTGAATTCCTTTTTTAAGCCCTGTAAATGAACAATAACTATTCTTTGCATCGCATAGTCAACAGAATGCATATTTTAGTGCCCTTCATAAATGCATATAAATTTTATTCTGTTTGAAAGCGTGCGTAAAATCATTAAAAATCATTTGAAACGATTTTTTCCCATAGGCCGTAATGTAACGGAAAACTTTTGGCTGTCCCTGTAAATGAGCAAAGCATGCTACAAACTTCATTACAAATAGGTACCGTGCTATTTGTCCAGACAATAGAGACCGTATAGGGACTCTACCTAGCAAAATTAATGGTAGTACTGGAAATCGGCTTTCTAGATGCTTTTTGGGTCGCTGAATCCGAATTTGTAACTTCCCACCAAAATTTCCGCTGGCAACACCCCAAATTTTCGTAAAAAGCCCCCCAAAAAGGTTTTTATTAAAAAATTCCATTTTTTTATTGTTTTAGGGGAAAAGTAGCTAGAAATTCAGAAAGTAGACAAAATTTGCAACAAATTAGATATATGACATTATGACTTAGGATGAAGGGGAAGGGGGGACATGCGCCGCAGTGTTGCGTGGACTAAGTTGCGCAATTCCACTTAACCACTCACACGTTTACATTAGCTCTCCCATTTTCCCTCCGAACTTTCTCTATAAGGTTTACTTTTAAGTTTTTTGGGTCGCTGAATCCGAATTTTTAATTTACCCCTAAAATCCCTCCCCCCCAAATAGTTGTTTTTAACTTAAATTTCTTATTATTTTAGGAGAAAAGCATTACGACATTCAGAAACTAGACAAAATTTGCAACAAATAGGATATATGACATTATGACGTAGGATAAACGGGGAGAGAGGGGGCTGCCTCGGAACATTCCCCGCGCGCTTTTCTCAAAAACCAAATTTTTTCAAAAAATCAATTTTTTGGGGGGTTGCCGGGTGAAATTTTGGTGGGAAGTTACAAATTAGGATTCAGCGACCCAAAAAACATAAAGTTAGTCGAAATCCAGAACTAGTATTAATTTTGCCAGATAAAATCCCCAATTGCCTGAACTTCATAATTTGGTGCACGTAGAACCGCAGTGCATGTTCAGAGGCAGCCCTCACCCTCCCCGTTCATCCTAATTCATAATATCATATATCCTATTTGTTGCAAATTTTGTCTAGTTTCTGAATTTTGTAATGCTTTTCCCCTAAAACAATAAAAAATTTAGGTTAAAAACAACTATTTGGGGGGGGGGGGGGTTCGGGGGAAATTTTTGGGGGAAAGTTGAAATTTCGGATTCAGCGACCCAAAAATCTTAAAGTAAACCTTATAGAGAAAGTTCGGAGGGGAGATGGGAGGGCAAATGTAAACGTGTGAGTGGTTAAGTGGAATTGCGCAACTTAGTTTACGCAGCACCGCGCGCATGTTCCGGGGCAGATCCCCCCTTCCCCTTCATCCTAAGTCATAATGTCATATATCTAATTTGTTGTAAATTTTGTCTACTTTCTGAATTTCTAGATACTTTTTCTCTAAAATAATAAAAAAATTGATTTTTTTAATAAAAACCTTTTGGGGGGCTTTTTACCAAAATTTGGGGAGGTTGCCGGGGGAAATTTTTGTGGGAAGTTACAAATTCGGATTCAGCGACCCAAAAAAACATCTAGAAAGCCGATTTCCAGTACTACCATTAATTTTGCTAGGTAAAATTCCCGATTTCCAGTACTACCATTAATTTTGCTAGGTAAAATTCCCTATTGCCTGGACTATATGGTAAACGTCAATAACATCCAAAAATTTTAGGGCAAACCGAGTATATGTTCGAGAGTTAGAGTGCGGACAGACTACTAGACGGACAGACGGAGAGACAAACCGAAGTCATAAGCACTTTTCAACGTTTATCCTATATTATCTATCCTGTATTATATGAACTTTTAAAAAATATATTCTAAAGCAGTTTAATCTATAACTTCCTATCAGGCATGAAAAACACTTTATTTCAATGCTTAAATATCATATTTTACTTTTTAGTGCCAATAATTACGCGTATTAGAGACGTAGAAAATGAATTTACAATAGAAGAAATTTTAATAACCGATTCAGAATGTCTATAATTAAATGTTTGATTAAAATCACAAACAGAAAAAATACTTACATACAATTTTAAAAAATACATATACCAATTTGAAAAACACTAAAAATAATAATTAGTATTTATAATTGTACTATTAAACAACAGCAAACTACAATAGATAAATTAAATGCATTATTAAGTTTAACAATATCTCAAAAATATTTCCATATGGTATAAGGAATTCCTATTATTTTATAATTTTGGCAAATGTTAAATCTGAAAACATTGGTTTGAAGATTTAGGATTTTAAAAGATAATTTAAAATATTATTGGCACTAAAAGAAAATTCTTTCAAATTTTTCACTACTGTATTATGTAAAAATACATTTTCCCAGTATAACGTTAATTTCTAATCTGAAAGAGTTTCGTAATCTCATGATAATCGAACGTCATATTTAACCCCAAAATAATAATAACTATAAGTGTTAGTAATCAAAAAATAGTAAGAAGCCGATAAAATAATTCCAAATCATTGTCGTTCCATGCATTTTCAATCTCAAGTAAGAGTAAATTAATGTTTATATTAATTCCAGTATGAATGTAGGTATATAAATCAGTCTCTGCGAAGTTTTTTTTTTTTTTTTTTTTTTTTTTTTTTTTTTTTTTTTTCAAGCGATGGCAGATTAAGATATTTTTCTTTACAGTTATTGAATTGGAAAATATCGCTTCTGACAGTTAAAGATCAGTCTCTTACAAATATAACATAAAACTATTTAACTCATACTATACAAATCAAGAATAAAATATTTAAATTAAATAAGACTTACATATACGTTCTATTAATATCCGTGTATCCTAAAACGGTCATTTCCTTATCTTAAAGTGTTGTAGACGTGGTGATGTTCTAAAAACAGTGAACTATTTCCCGCGTCTTCTCATATTTATTTTTCTGTGGGCAGAAGATTTTCAAGCAGATGTTCTGTTACAGATTATTTGTTTTTGTATACAAGAAATATGGACCTTGAATGCGCAGTAATTTTCTGAAAGTATCGTTAATTAAAATTTTGTATTTGAAGAAATGTCCAATGTATTTAACATTTTCTTTTTATCCGTACCACATAATTCAAGTTAAAATTTATTGTAAAGTTCCTTTTTTCTAAATAATTATAATAATAATATTCATAATTAGAGTTTATTTGATAAAACATTGTTTAAATTTTTAAAAGGTGTAAAAATAAATTTAAGGGTAACAACGACCCCCCCCCCTTTTTTTTTCTTTTTTTTTTTAAGTAAAGTTTGTTTTGCACAAATTTTGTATATTTTTTTTATTTTCGGAAAATGCTAATTTTATTTAAAAAGTCTGAAAGAAGTAGAATTTATGACTTGAATACAAATTATAAAAATATTCTAAAGCAAGAAATGCATAGATGACTAAACTCTGAAGACTCTTTCTACGTGCTCATTAAAAGGTGCAGATTTAACTGTAACAGAAAATTTTTAGTTTGAAACCACAGAAGTGTTTCGAATAATCCTGGTCGGTAAAAAAAGAAAGAAAGAAAGATTTTTTCTCCCAGCAAACTAAATATGTAAAGTGTATAAATTTAATATTCCTAATTCTAAATATATTATCTAAATGCTAGATAAAATTGAAATCATGAAAAAGTATACTTTCACTGTCTTAGATATCAAATTGATAAAATATAGCCTGAAAATTTAGTTTATTAATGCTTGTATCGTGCATTTTATTTATTATACCCCCCCCCCCTCCCCTTTAGTGACAGAATTTACCATTTGCTATCCATTAATATATTTTCATTCCTTATGCCGCTGTAACTCGTGACTGTTTAAAATATTTCTCTTCATTTTCAAAGATTTTTGAAGTTCATATTTTTGTCACACTGTGGCTTACAATATGGTGTTTTTTTTTGTCACATATGTGACGTGACGTACGTTACATAGCAGTGACATAACAGTGACGTCACAATTTTTTTTAATTGCCAGAAAAACATAATTTTACAGTAAATAACATGTTTTGAAGAATTTTCGTAATTTTTTAAAGTTTTCTAAGAAGTTCACGTCTCAGTCACAATGTGACATCACTGAGTGGTGGCATTTTGGTCACAGATGTGACATGACCACAGTGACTTACAGTGACGTCACAATGACGTCACCGTGACCATGCATGCTATGAAGGTTGGTGGAAACCACCTAAAAACCCGATTTTACTGGTTGACTTGTAGATTTACCATTGTGTGTGTAGCAGGTTTACTTGCTCCCAGTCCGCCATGTTTTCATTCCTCTGGGTGCAGGAAAACGCAATGGCAAACCTACGAGTCGACTTCTAAAATCGGGCTTTTAGGTGTTTTCCACCAAGATATGACTTGGCAGACCAATTGCGTTTTAATATGGGAATCGAGTTTTAGCTAATTCTGAAATTTCAGCCTCCAACTCGATGTGGTGGTTGTCTGTGCTTCCAGCTGCCTGTCTAAAACTTCTATTCATTTCCTTGTGACATTTAACAAATGTTGTTGTTTTTTATGATAATGGTTGGCCAAAAATTACTAAAAATATAATGGTTTTCAATTAATTTCTTTTTTGTCTTTCTTTTAAAAAATTAAAATATTCGTAGGAAGACGGATGCGTTAAAATTATAGGATTTTATTGCAAGAAACAACGCTCAACTATTACGTCTTAAACAACATATTGCAGACATCTTAACTTGAAACCTTTCCCAGCAAAGATGACAAAGCGCTGATAAATTGCACGTTTTCGATAACAAGATTCAGTACGCTTTAAAATAAAACCAGAAATTTGCCAGGAAAGTTCCTGACCACCAATATTACGTGGGTCCATACGGCTCTTACATTTGAGTACATTTATTTCAGAATAGTAGTATTCACCTAGTTTAATCAAAAAAATTATTACCGCTGTTTCTTTTAAATAAGGCAAAAATTAATATTCGAAAATGTTAGTCAAAAAATAAGGACTGTAGGCACGCTGTTTTTCAGGGAACGATTCTTCAATATGGCGGAAACTTCTATTCCTTTAACACCAGTTGAGAAAATTTTCAAAACTGGAGTAATGCTTTTGTAAAACAAGGTAAATTAATTTTTATGTGTTCAATCATATTGGCTAAGCTACTTTTTTTATATTCTGTATTTCTATGTATCTCAACCCTTTAGGACTGAATGACTTACCAGAAAATCCCAAAATACTACCTTTGGCAAGATGAATGTAATCAGCACTCTCTATACAACAACTCAAAATCAAAAATATACATTTAGATATTGTAAAACTTTCGATGTTAGGGTAGAAGTGGTAGCGCGGTAACTTCAATCAGGCGGAGTCTCAAATAGAATTCATGTTAAATATTTATAATATTTAAATTATTTAATATGACATAAAATAAAATGATACTTCTTGATTAATACTTGAAATACAACTACAATATTCATTGTCGTTACAGCTTACGACAATGTCAATTAAAAACTTACGTTCAGCAAACTGGAAATTATCATATATTCTTATAATGAATTCTTCTCTCAACATAAATTAAAGAGTCACTTAGTATTAGTTCGTGCAAAAAAAAAAAAACAGCTATCTCTGTTTTTCTTGTATACGATAAGTTATTGTGAGTTCCTTTTCCCTCACGGTTTGACCGGAGAAAGATAATCCTGCCTGGGTTAGCAGACGGTTTGTTTTTCCTTTGGACTCCGAAATCGCAGCCCCACTCTGAGAGAATCTTTCTCTCCCTAGGATTATAAACACATCTCATTTCTAGCCTCACTTCCTCTTCTCGTTAGCTCGCTTTCCTTAAAACAAAGGCTATCTTTCCACCACTCAGAACCTTGGTTCAATGACATCACTAACAAGCTTCGATATTATAGGTTAGTAGGGACCCTCCCTTCTTGCATCAGAAAGTTTCAAGTTTAGTTTCACTTTCAGGTAGTCCTGAGAAAATCGCGGCAAGCTTGATACTAAAAAGGAGTTCCGCAACTCCTACTCTTTTCATCTCCATGTCTCTTTTTCGTCAAAAGGTAAGATTGGTTGAGATGAATCGATTCTTTTGATCATTTCCTGCAGAAACCAAGACTTAAAAAATATTTTGAGCTAGAATGCTTATACATGGGATTTCCTATACAGAGTTTTGTTTGAATATACACTATATGGCTATTAATGACTGGCAACTTTCAACTTTAGACATTTTGTCGAATATTTAGAACTGTACTTGTCAGATTCTTCTGGAATTTCAGGATTAAAAAGAACAAGTTCAACCTCATATTTACCAATGTCGATTTGACAAGAGGGACAATTAGGGGGCCAACAAAAAATCTATGAAAAAAATAATACTTAGGATTACCCTGTAAAATAAAATACACGAAATGATCTATTGCTACAGAATATAAATAAACAAACATTGTGCAATATGTGTATTCATTTGTGTATGAATATTGTGTAAGTATATATTTAAAGATATAGCGATTTTTTTTTATAAAAAAATTCTTGCATGTTTTTGCTTATAACATGCAGGGTTTTCAACTAAATTTAACGCCAGTTTCAGGAAAATTGACAAAATGTAGTAGAGACAATATAGTGCAACTGGAATATAAATATATTAAATATTTTAGGAAATATGAGCAGTTCTATGAAATAATTTTTATCTGCGCATGCGCGAACGATAACAAGGACCTTTTTACATAATTTAACAGTAAACTCTACGGAGCAACTTATTAGAAAAATCTAGTCAAATATCGTAAAAATTCAGAAAGATATCGGCGTTAAAGTTAGCTAATTTTTAGTTCCTCGCTAAAATTAGCTGAATGATAAGGGATTGTCCACAAGTTGTCAATTTTAATTTTAATTTTGTTTTTAGTTTTCATTTTTTATTGATGCTTTAAAGTTCTTGTTGGATAACCACCAGAATGAGCCTATACCATGATAAAAAGAAGTATCAAAATAGAAGCATTTTTTCCAAATCTACTCATTGATAGCCACTAAATACTAACTTTTTTCTGAAAGTCAGTTAATAAAAAATGACAATTTGCGGAAAATCCCTTATTATTCAGCTTCTTTTAGCGAACAAGTAGAAATTTGCTCATTCTAACGCCGATATCTTTCTGAATTTTTACGGTATTTAACTGGATTTTTTTTTTAATAAGTTGCTCCATAGCGTTGAGTATTAAATTATGTAAAATGATCTTTGTTATCGTTCGCCCATGTGCAGATAAAAATTATTTCATACAACTGCTCGTATTTCCTAAAATACTTAATATATTTATATTCCAATTGCACTATATTGTGTCTACTATATTTTGTAAATTTTTCTTAAACCGGCGTTAAATTTGGTTGGAAACCCAGCATGTTATAAGCAAAAAACATGCAAGAACTTTTTAATTTTTTAAAATAAATCGCTATATCTCTATTAATATACGTGATATTCTTGCACAAATGAATACACATATTGCAAAATGTCTATTTATTTATATTCTGTAGCGATAGATCATTTCGTGCATTTTATTTTACAAAGTGATCCCAAGAATTATTTATTTTTTTGATTTTTTGTTGGCCCCCTACTTGTCCCCGATATCAAATCAACATTGCTAATTATGAGGTCATATCTGTTCTTTTTAATCCTGAAATTCCAGAAAAATATGTCAAGTATATTTTTAAATATTCGGCAAAATGTCTAAAATTGAAAATTGCCGGTCATTAATGGCCATATACTGTATATTAAGGGTGCACAACCTTTTTTTAGAGAAGGGCCACTTACAAAAATGTCTGGGTTGTCGAGGGTCACATCAGTAACACAAAGATAATTCTATTTGGGGGGGGGGAGTTGATATGCAGCCTGTAACCGCATTAAAAATATGGTTTCAGAGGAGTGGGAGGGTTGCCCCTGTAGGTTCCCATAATCGGTCAGCATATCCAATTCAGTTGGCAAGGATATATCAACAGTTTACGTTTGTCTATATAACACAGATATAGCAAGGATTGTTTTCAAGGAGTGATAATATTCCTTGACTTTATTCGGGGGAGTAAATTTTGTTTTATTGTAAGTGCTAAAAAACAAATATAGGCATTAAAGTGGCTAATGCCGAAAAAATGTGAACTTTATGAACGAAGAGAAGAAAAGGAGCCAATCAACGAAATTTGTGATTTTTCAGCACCTGATCAATAAAATTCGCTATTTTTCCGCACCTGAACGATAAAATTCGCCATTTTTTCGAAGCCGATCGACAAAATTCGCCATTTTTTCGAAGCCGATCGACAAAATTCGCATTTTTTCCGCAGCTGATCGACAAAATTCGCAAATTTCCGAAGCCGATGCTCTGGTCTCTCTTCATAAAACGAGCTAATCTTTCGTCTTTTTTATTTTCGAAGCCAATCGACAAAATTCGCAATTCTTCTGAAGCCGATTGATAAAATTCGCTATTTTTCCGAACCCGATCGACAAAATTCGCTTTTTTCCGTGTCGACTAAATATGCGATTTGTCCGCATCTGATCTACGAAATTTGAGATTTTTCCGCGAACTATCAACGAAATTCGCGATTCTTATCTGACTGACGAAATTTGCAATTTTTTCCCGTGCCAAATTAACAAAATTCGCGTTTTTTTCTCCCAATAAACTGACGAAACTTACGAATTTTCCGCTAACAATCAACGAAATTTGCAAATTTATCGCGCATCCTCGACAAAATTCGTGATTTTGCCGTGCCCGATCCACGAAATTTGCGATTTTTATGCGCCTGGTCGTCAAAATTCGCGATTTTTTCGTGACCGACCAAAGAAATTCGCAATTTTTTGGAGCCCGATCGACAAAACTCACGATTTTTCTGTGCCCGATATACGAATTTGCGATTTTTTTTCCGCCCCTGGTCGATGAAATGCAAGATTTTTCTGCGCCCGATCAACAAAATTCGCGACATTTAACTGTCTGATAAAATTTGCAAGTTTTTCCAGTGGCAAATTGATAAAATTCGCGTTTTTTTCTTGCAAAAAACTGATGAAACTCACGATTTTTTCGCTGCCAATCAACGAAATTTTCAATTTTTCCGCGCATCATTGACAAAATGGGCGATTTTTCGGATCCCGATAGACATAACTCGCGATTTTTCCGTGCCCGATCGAGAATTTGCAATTTTTCCGAACCTGGTCAGCGAAATTCGTTATTCTTAACGGCTCTTATGAAATTTGTAATTTTTCCCCGCGGCAAATTGACGAACTTCGCGGTTTTTTCTCGCACTGACGAAACTCACGATTTTTCCGCAGCCGATCAATAAAACTTTCAAATTTTCCGCGCATTATCAAAAAATTGATAATTTTTTTCGTGCTCGATCATCGAAATTTGCGATTTGTCCGAGCCTGATCGATAAAATTCGCGATTTTTCCGTACCCGACCAACGAAATTCGCGATTTTTCTGAGCTCCATCGACAAAACTTGAAAATTTTCCGTGACCGATCGGCGAAATTTGCTATTTTTTCGCGTCTTATCGATAAAACTAGCAGTTTTTCTGTGCCCGATCAACGAAATTTGCGATTTTTCTGCGTTTGATCTGCAAAATCTGCGATTCTTAACCCCTTGGGGACGAGCAGCACGTATACGTGCCGCATGAAGCGCTCAGAATCCTTGTTTTTCCTCACCAGTAAAATTTTACTGTAAAATTTGCCTTATTTAATCAGCGCATTTTCTCGATTCAAGAAGACACAAATTTCTGTTTTTAAAAAACGGTGACAAAAGATTAAAAATTTCGTAAAAGGCTCCCGTCCCGAAGGGGATAAATGGCTAAAGAAATTTTAAATTTTTTCTGCAGGAAATTGACGAAATTTGCGATTTTCTCTTATGACCTATGGACAACAATTGATTTTTTTCCAGTTATAAATTGACGAAATTCGCGAGCCACTTTTGGCCCGCGGGCCACAGGTTGTGCATCCCTACTGTGTATGGAGCTTTTCTGTGAGTTATTTTGTATTCCTCACAATATTATAATCGAAATGCTAAATTTATTTTTAATGCTCGATCGTTAATATTATTGAGTTATCAGACACAACTGGATATGTTAATCTTACAGGAAATAAAAAACTTTTGACTTTATTCTAAAACAGAACTTTAAATTTTATTTACAACTTAAACTACACTGTTAAAAATTTGCAGCAGCAGCAAACATTCCAGCCATTGCACCGTTTTTTTAGAAAACGATTACATAGTCGTAATTTAATTCTATTCTAACTATATTATTGCTTACATTATCGTCAGAACAGAATTAAATTAATGTTATGTAACGGTTTTCTATAAAAACGGCCGAATGATAGGACAATATGCTAAACATTTTTAACAGTGTAGTTTACTAAACTAACAAAAGGATAATTATATTCATATAATATTATATTCATATAATAATAATTATATAAGGATAATTAAAAACAAAAGGATAATTATATTCGTTACAATCTGAAAAATAGCAGAAAAAATGTTCATCTCTTTATCAGTTTTATAAAATCATAATCACCCTTGTCCATGTAGTTTTGACTGCCTTTTCTTCAAACATTGGTTACGTCGAACTTAATACCGGCAGACTACAAGTAATTTCTTACAGAAATCTGCATCCTTATTTAATCCCAGAAATTCGAAGAATAAATAAGACAAAGATTTCTGTAAGAAATTACTTGTATTACGTAGAAACCAGGTTGGACCTGCATTGTTGGACATTAAGTTCCTATACCAAAAGGTTGGCTGTCCACGAGTGGGTGATTTAAGGGCCTGCATTTGGATTTCGGTGTAAAGTCATAATTACGTTTCCATCTGGCAGAACGAGTGCATTAATGTACCCCAATATGTGCTTGAAGATAACTTGTTTCTTTTTCCTGAGCAATTGGTGGACCTTCCTGGCTGTTCCAGAAGGACAATTGATCAATCCACAAGGCAAATAGCACTGGGAATGCTGCCTGATGAATGGTGTGCATGTAATTCCATGGCCATCTGTTTCTCCTGATTTAAACCCAATGAAAAACGTATGGAGTCTACTTGTTTTAGCAGTTTATTCAAATGGAAAACAATATGCTACAATTTCGGAATTAAAAGCTGCTATCATCTCCCACTGTGAAAATATCGACCAAAATACATTAAAAGGCTTGGCCCTCTCCATGTCTCGCCGTGTTTATATATTAATTTAAAAATCTGGTGCATTCAAAGGCTACTAATCTGTATTCTTTGTCAGTGTTCATAACATTATGCAATACCTAAAAATGGAAAAATGAAATTTCCTTTATAAAAAAAACAACTGCATCAATCATTTTATTATAAACATAAATATCAGTTCTATTTCTAAAACTGATGAATATATAGACAGGGAGATAGATATTGTTTTATTAAAGTTTGAGGAAAAAATCTTTTTTATTTTTTAGCTCACGGGCTATCAAAGCCTGAAAACTAATGTGCACTCAGGTTCTGTATGTGGGGCATTCTCACAATCTTTTGACTTTTATGTCCCTGAATAAATTTTTATTTTAATACTTTTTTTTATTTCATATACTGGGGAACATCCCATTGCATGATTGCATAACAATATTAATGAGATAAATAAGTTTTGGACGATGTTGGGGGTTCAAATACCAGGAAAACTCCTATACCGTCTCGTGTCCCTGATGCTGATTTTTATGTTTGGAGCTGTCTGTATAAAATTGTTTCAATAAAAGTAATTCGATGTCATATTTTTCCGAAACTGGGACAATTGTTTTGTATAAATATGTAGCAAAAAATTAACCTGCACACATTTTTACGGTTGATATTATTTTTTGAACTCTGTCCCTGGGTTTTTCATCCTTACCGTCCCTTTTGCTAAACTTATACAGAAAATCACTTCAGATGCAGCCACAGAATTTTTTTAAAGATTTAACTCATGCAGAAGTATGCTAGAGAAAGAATGTCTAAAATTCTTTGACAGGAAATTTACTGCAGAATTTAAATCAGCATTTAAATATCAATTTCAAGATCGTGGCTTTATTGGTACTCTTACCGTCCCCAAGGTTTAGGAGAGACCAGGGGAATGGCGCCACCCGGGGTTATGCCGCCACCCCGCCTAGCTAAAAACTAAGTGCAGTTTGAGATAGTGAATGTGCCTGCACTATAGCGGACAACAATGGAAACTGTGCCTAGAGTGAGAGTGAATTTGTTGCACGTCGTTCGTTTGTTCTAGTAAAAAATTTAGTTTTCATCTAGTTGCTTCTTATTTTGGAGCTTCAAATGAGTAGAGATAAGCACCTTTTATTGTAACATTAGATATTTAAGATAATATTACCCGTAATCTACATGCATTCGACAACATTTTGATGCAATGTGTTGAACAAGTTCGGTTCTTCTTTCGACTTCGCTTGAGAATTTCCGCCATATTGTCCTCTCGGGGTAAAGCCGCCACCATGCAAATCGGTTGAGAAATTGCCTCATTTGAATGTAGTGGAGACGATTCAGCAGAGATTTATGTATGTGACTTTTTCAATTTTCGTTAAATCATTGTAACTGATAAATTACTTTTAATTTCTAAATTGTTTTCTAAATATTTTCAGTAGATTATGTGTTTCCTAGTATCCATTTGATGTATTTACTAGGTCATTAAAGAGTGGCGTCATTACCACGATACAGTGGCGGAATTACCCCGGTATCCTGGTTAATCCCGCCACTGTGCAGAGGATGAAAGAAGTTTTTTTTATGGGTTCTTATGTTACAGTTATAATTACGGTTAAATTTATACAGATACTGAAAATCATAATTCAGCTTTGGAATTTTTACTGTTTAAAATTAAACCTAATTTAGAGGTAAAAAAATTTTAATTCTCTTAAGGTGTCGCCATTCCCCTGGTCTCCCCTATTCCTATGCACTTTTCGAGGTAAATTTTAAAAAATAATAATAATTTAGTCCAATGTTAAGAACTGTTTCTAAAAATCAATGAACATTGTGGCTGTCACTTAGTCTTAACATGATTTGCCTAAAAATCGGTGATAATTTCCCTTACCGTCCCTTTTTTTCCCATTTCATCCCTTTTTCCCTATACCGTCCCCTTGTTTTACCTTACCGTCCCTTCTTTAACATCCCTTTAAGACAATGTAATACAAAAATTCTGTATTAAAAGTACTATATTGTTATTATTTCTTATTTAAATGTTCTGTGGGCACTATGCAAATTCATTATAAGTAAAAATTTAGATGAAAATAAAAAGTTATAGTGGTAAAATGGTAAGGAAAATTAAACTCGCAAGTTTAACTTAAACCTCAGTTAAATAAAAAAAATTTCGCTGCTGACCATTTTTTCTTTATTTTGAATCATTAAGGCATTCATCTATCAGATTAAAATGTTCTTTTAGCAAGTTTAATTTCACCAGATTTTTATTCCCGAAAGTCAAAAATCGTGAGAATGCCCTATGTACGTACGTGTGTATGTACGAAACGCGATAAGTCTTGATATAAATATCCCTTTTGCTTCAACTTTTTACATGTTTATTCTGATAAGACACTTCCTTGATTAGTTTTGGGGGTTTATTGTTTAAGTATAAAGGGGAGAACGGGGGGGGGGGGTAATCCCTCCCTTAATTTAGATAAATACCTTTTTCTCAGAATTATCCGATGTGTCTCAAATTTGGTGTACAGGTTTATTCTTATAAGGCGCTTCCCCGATTAGATAATTGGAGGTTCATTGTTTAAGTATAGAGGGGGTACGGGAGGTTAATCCCCCCCTTAAATTAGATAAATGGGTTATCCATGCAGAGTTATCCGATTTGTTTCAAATTTGGTATACTGGTTTATTCTGATAAATGCACTTCCCTGATTAGATTCGAAGGTTCTTTGGTTAAGTATAAAGGGGGAAATGGGAGGAGCTAATCCCCCCTTAATTTAGCTAAATGGGTTTTATGCAGAATTATCCGATTTCCATCAAATTTAGGAGACAGGTTTATTCTGATAAGGCGCGTCCCTGATTACATTTGGAGGTTCATTGGTTAAGTATAAAAGGGGGGGGGGGATGGGGGGGCTATTCCCCCTTAATTTATTTTTCGAGGGGCATTATTGTTTGAAATAAGAGTATAAATATACAATTAGTGCTTTATGCCTTCAGTTTAACTAAGCACTTTTCTTTTTTATTTAATTAATTTTCACTTTAAGGTTTAATATACGCTTCTTGTAAAGTACGATTTTTAAACCTTTCTTTAAATGAACCATTTAAAGTATTTAAACACTCGAAATACAATAAGTATTCCAAATCTAATAAGTATAATTATAGTGAGAGTCTGTATGTAGCAGAAAATATTTGAATTATATATTACAGAAAATTATGCCTTAAATAGAAAATAAAATATGGCCCCTGTAAAAAGCTAGATACATTTATAAAGGATCATGTATCTACTAAGACATAAAACTATCTGAAACGGATTTTTTTCGAAATCCTTTTAGAAAGGTTTTGGTAACTGAATTAATTACATTAAATACCGAAAAAATAAGTAAACTGTTAAATTTTATTACTTAAAAAGTTTACTGTCATTAAACCTTAGAAATAGATGTCCGAGAAATATCTATTATTCTGGTCATGTTTGTTGCGGCGTCATTTTCTGAATGCACTTCGTTCCTTTTGTTTATCTTTCTTTCTTTTCTTTTTCTTTGTATTCACTGCGTAGCTTTCTGAGTGCAAGGGGTGCCCTTTTTCCATAGCGAAACGCTGCAGTAAAATGATTTAATGGTGTTAGAGATCTGTTTTTAATTTGGAAAATTATGTTTCTTTTTAAGTTGCATGCAAGTAAGCTATTTACGATTTGAATCTGTTTACTCAACTAACATATAGTTCTTCAACTCTTTGAATGGAAACTAAATATCCAAGATAAAAGGCTGCTTTCTTTCTTTTATTTTCTTGTCAGTTCGTATCATCAAAGTATCATATATATTATTTCTCAATTTTGAAGCACACAAATTAAAGAAAATGCGTGAAATAAAGTGAAATCGATTTAAAATTTGACAAAACACTTGTTATTAGGAAAATTTTAATAAAAAACAATTTTACGATTAATACAGTGTTTCAGAACCAAGGTTACAAACTCTTTATGTACATTACATCAAACAATTTCTCTATTGGGTCATTCCATGTCAGTTCAGGCAGGCATGTAACCCACCATCACAGATTTTGATGAAACTGCGTTTGTTTGTTCCTTTTATTAAGATATGATTCCCAGTATTTTTTTTTTACTCCTTGGTCAAATAGTTTCTGAGAAAAAAATTGTCAAAATTTTGAAAAACTGCCATCAGTTGGCATTCTTGACTGCTCGATTTTCAAATGTAGCATGACATAAATATGATCATATTTCAATATCTATTCCACAAATCATCTTCAAATAATTTATGCATAATATATAGGGTACGTATTTTATGAAAAAAAAAATACTGTTACGCTTATATAACATTTTAAGTGTGTCTAAAAAAATGTTTAATCTTTGAAGTCGTGATTTTTTTTATGAAAAATAATGCATTACCTAAAATAGCATTATTAACAAAAGGCGGTATTTTTATTAAATTTATTTTTTGTGGGGAATATACTTAAAGGTGTCCTTTACCTGATTCTGAAATAAAAGTAGTGGGATTTTGGGTGTTTTTAGTAGTATTTCATATTTAAAAATATTTTGAGGCGTATTTCAAATCAAATCAAGCAGAGTCATTCCATGTCAGTTCGCCTAAGATATTTAATTCACTGTCACAAATTTCAATGAAACTGGGTATGTTTATAGCTCATTTTAAGACAGGATCAAGGAAATTAAAGGTGATTACAAGTAAAATATTTTTTAAGATAAAAAAATATCTAAATTTTAAAATTTTTTAAAAAATGTTTTTAATGACAGATCTATATTCAAAGACTGCATAAAAAAAAAAGTCATTTCAATATAAAATCACTAAATAAGTTTCAAATAATGTATATGTGACAAATAATGTAGGCAGATTATTATTTATTGTTGTTTGTTATGTTTAAATGCTAAGAGTGTGTTTAATCTTGTGAATTCTTAAAATCAAGAATTTTGTGAAAAATAATGTGTTAATCAAAAATTTATTATTAACCGAAGGCAGGCTGTTATTACTTTTTTTAATTGTACGTAAAAATATCTTTTCAATAGTTATAAAATAAAAATAGTGAAAATATGAGCAATTTTAACAAAATTTTCATAAAATGTGAATGTTTAATGATAAATATTGAAGCTTTTCATGCTAAGATGTACTAAAATGACTACGATATCGTGTATTTCTATTCTTGCTTAAATATAATACATACAATAATAAAATAACAAATATTATTTACAGCAATAAAAATTAAATTAAATAGTACCAGTTCCTTTACCAACACTACATTGCTCAACAGCCGACTTAAAATCTGAAAAATACTTTCAACTGTTCAAATAATAAATAAACTGCATTTAAAAATTTTAATATCAACTTATTATCTTAAGACGATAATAATAACTAAACAACATGATGAATTTATAAATCAGCTTTTAATTGAAAAGTCATGAAATGGTCCCTTTAAATATTGTTGTTCGTCGAGTCAATCAAAACAAATTATATAAAAAAAAATAGTGAGCCTAATATGCTGGCTGCAATGACACTTCTAACAAAACTAATTAATTCATTACCATCTGAAATCAAACCCGAAAGATCAAAAAAAAAAATCATCTGTAGTGTGAATGTGACATACTCAGTGGTTGTTGAGGTATGTCTTTGTGACATTTTCACCTGTACTTCAAAAAAATATAAACATGTAAGCTTTTTTCATTCATCCAAATTAAGTAAAACAATTATAAAATTTTGTTGTCATTACACCAGATGTTAAATTTTTCGTTACATACTATTAGATAAGTTCTTTACTTTTAGACATTATTGACATAATATCATAAAATTTACTATATGTATTTTCTGTAAGTGTATAATCAATATATATATGCTTTATTAAACATAAATGAATAATTTTTAAATAATTTGTTTGAGAACAGGGATATATATACACACATATATATGTTGAAAATCCATCTTTCAGCAATATTGTGATGAAATAAATCAAATTACCGTAATTTCCGGTGTATAGACTGCGGATCAAACAATCGTGTTTCGACCCAGAAATTTTTAAAAATAAAATGTAACTTTTTAGATCACAGTAAATATTGGTCTTCAAATACTGAATAAAATTTCTGGGTCCAAACTGAATTGTTTGATCTGCGGGCTATACACCCGAAATTACGGTACATATCATTAGAAACTGAATAAAGTTACAAAAGTGCAACTCATTAAGTTTTAAATATTTTTTTAGATATAGTTATTTGAAAGATATAAATATAATGGATTATGCATTTTTTGCATATATTTAAAGCACAATACGTCAAAATTTTCTTCAACAGAGTGAAATTTGGTATTTTTTTTCAATATCAGCAGCTCAATGCTAAATTTTCAATATTAACAGCCAAATATGAGTTTAAAGATTAGGACTGTCATTTTGAAAATTTCTATTGGGCGGTGAGGAGCTAGTGATTTTTCTCTTTTTTGGAAAGGGATAATTGCTCTTCGCCCTAGAAGTTTTACTAAAAAACAATATTGTTTATTTTTTTCCTTAAGAAAAGAACATAAAAGATAATTTGAAAAATAAAATAAATGTATAAATAAAAATATTTCCAGGGATGATGCATTGGATAGGTTTTACATTTGAAAATATTGATAATTTTAAATATGATTTAAATACTACTAAAACCAACCAAAATCCCACTTTTTTTTAATTTCAGATCCAGTTATAATGTAGTATTATGTACAATTTAAAATTAAAAAATTAGTCATAGAAACTCCGCCTCTGCTTGATAAAGATTTTTAAATAATTTCATTATTTTTTGTAAAATATTTTTGATTTCAAAGATTATACAATTTTTTAGACACATTTAAATATTTTTTAACATTACAGCAATATTTTTTTCATAATCTACATACTTTATTTACCTTGCTTAAATTATTCGAAGAAGATTTCTTTATTAGTTATTGAAACATGATTTTATATATAAAATGAGGCCTTTGAAAATTGAACAATCATTAATGGCAACTCGTGGCATTTTTCCAAAATTTTGATAATTTTTTCTCATATGTTCACTATTTTTATTTTATAACCATTTAAAAGATATTTTTACGTACAATTTAAAAAAAGCAATAACACCCTGCCTTCGGTTAATAATAAATTTTTGATTAACACATTATTTTTGACAAAATTCTTGATTTTAAAAATTCATAAGATAAAAGACACTCTTAGTGTTTAAACATGATACAAAACAAAAAATAATAATCAGCCTACATTATTTGTCACATATACATTATTTGAAACCTATTTAGTGATTTTATATTGAAATGACTTTTTTTTTTTATGTAGTCTTTGAATATCGAACTGTCATTAAAAAAATTTAAAACAATTTTTCAAAATTTTGATATTTTTTATCTTAAAAAATATTTTACTTAGGATCAAGAAAATTAAAGGTGATTACGTCTTAAAATAAGCTATAAACAAACCCAATTTCATTGAAATTTGTGACAGTGATTAAATGGCTTAGGGGAACTGACATGGAATAACTCTGCTTGATTTGATATGAAATGCACCTCAAAATATTTTTAAATAGGAAATACTAGCAAAAACACCCAAAATCCCACTATTTTTATTTCAGAATCAGGTAAAGGACACCTTTAAGTATATCTCCCATAAAAAATAAATTTAATAAAAATACCGCCTTTTGTTGATAATGCTTTTTTTGTTAATGCATTATTTTTCATAAAAAATTCACGACTTCAAAGTTTAAATATTTTTTTAGACACACTTAAAATGTTATAAGCGTAACAATATATTTTTTTCTTAAGCTGCGTACCCTAAATATTGTGCATAAATTATCTGAAGATGATTTGTAGAGTAGATATTGAAATATGATTATATATATGACATGCTACATTTGAAAACCGAGCTATCAAGAATGCCAACTGACGGCAGGTTTTCAAAATTTTGACAATTTTTTTCTCAGAAACTATTTCACCAAGGAGCAAAAAAAATTACTGGTGATCATATCTTAATAGTAAGAACAAACACACGCAGTTTCATTAAAATCTGTGATGGTGGGTTACATATTGATATTTTACTGCCTGATTTGACGTGGAATGCCCCTATTGGAAACCAGAGTCATAATTCATTTTTCAATGCAAAAATACAGAGTACCTGCCTTATTCCAATCTGAATCCGTATTTTACTTCATAAAATTAGAAATAATGAACATATTTTAACGGAATTTCCAACATTACCAACCTTGCTTTGTGCAAAAAGAGATTAAATATCGTTGCATTTCACACAACGTAATGCAAAGTCTCAAATTTCCTTCAATTTTCTTCACTGTTGTTAATATTATAAACAAAAAAATCCCTGCCGGCCCGGCCTACAGGCGGAGGTAGATTTCGAAGTTAAGTATACTAATTTCACAAACAAAAACAAAATCATGATTAGAGATAAACCCACTTTAACAATTTTATCTGGCAGCTTTTGACGAGTTTTTATTTCATTTTTATATAATAACTGGTTTTATCAGAATCATGTTAGGGCGGTATTCAAAAAAATACTTTTCCGTGCCCAATAACTCGAAATTTTCTGGCATAACTCCAGATTCATTTTTAATAGGAAAAGCATAAAACTTGTTACGTGATTTTTGAAGAGATTTATAAGCGACCTGTGTTTTTAATTTTCGTTCAATTAATTAAAACTTGATATATAAACAATTATTTTCTCAGTAAGACAATATTTTTCGTTTCTAACACAATCGCTTCGGGAAATTCCGTTCAAAATGCCCACTTTGACATCCTTTTTTGAAATATATTCTGCCTCTGTCAAAAAATCGATCATTACGGTGCGTTATATAGTTTCTGAATAAGCGAATCTACCAATTGGATGCGTTTGAGAGCAAAAATGAATTTAAAAATGAGTCAGAAAATAAGCAGATTGGATTTGAATACTCCCTTAGTACGATGATTTTTCGATGATATTGTCTTACTGAGAAAATAATTGTTTATATGTAAAGTTTTAATTAATTGAACGAAAATTAAAAACACAGGTCGCTTATCAAAATCTTCTTCAAAAATCGCTCTTCAAAAATCACTTAACAAGTTTCAACACAATCCGCTTCGGGAAATTCGGTTCAAAAGGCCCACTTTGACAGCATGTTTTAAAATATATTCTGCCTCTATCAAAACATTGACCATTACGGTACATTATATAGTTTCTGAGTAAGAAAAGGTACCAATTGGAAGCCTTTGAGAGTAAAAATGAATTGTAAAATGAGTCAGAAAATAAGCAGTTTGGATTTGAATACACCCTTACTAAGATGATTTTTTTCTTCAACCGCTATGTATTTTTAATTTGTTTTTGCTGTAATAATTGGTCCTATCCAAAACTTGTCTATATAGATGTTGTAGACAATATTAAGAAGATATATGATAAATTCATGGGGATTTTATATCTTTTGAATTGACGGAGTTGTGGATTTTTTTCTTCTTCAAACGCCCTTTTTGTTTTCGTTTTTAAATTTTTCTTTTGCGGTACGAATTGGTCCTATCAAAAACTTGTGAATATAAAAATAGTAGATAATGTTAAGGAGATTCATGATAAAATTAATTGGATTTGATATCTTGAGAATTGACGAAGTTATGAATTTTTTCTCCCAAAAACCCTATTTTTTGCGCCCCTTGAGCCCATTTTTAACTTTATCAAAAATATGTGATACATAAATTTTTGGCCCTATTTTTAGAAGTAATAAAAACTTTAAACTGATTTGATATGTACAAAAATTAAGAAGTTATGGGGGGTTTTCACAAAACCCCTCCCTGTTTCCATCCCCTTGGCCCGATTTTGCCCATTAACGAACTTGACCGAGATTTTATGCCCCTTGATTTTATGTATCAGTTTGGAAGAGATTGGTGCAGAATTGTGGAAGTTATCGTGTCCAGTAGAAAGTGATATATATATAGATAGATACATACATAGATAGATAGATAGATAAAGTTTTTTACTGGGGGTGGTTTAGGCTCTAGGGGTCATGATCAGTGTAGATCTGCAAAAAGTTTTCAGAAATTCCAACATAGGAACGACGCCAATAGGTAGTATTTCATACGAAATCTACCTAAAACCAGTTCGAAATTGAGAAAGGCAGCGTATAAATAAATGATGACCCTGGTTCCCTGTACAAAAAGTGTTTCCTGTAGTTAATTCGACCATCTCAGAGATCGTCGAGATCATCAGAGAGATTTAGTAATTTAATAATTTTACTGAAACAAGTTGTATAATTATAAAAATCGTTATTTTAAAAATACACACTGTAAAAAAAATACGACCAGTTTTTCTGTAGGAATCGGAAAAATAGTTGCCCTTATCGTACCGGAAAAATTTCCGACCCAGATCGGAATAAAATCCGTAAAATACCATTTTGTTGGCTATTTCCTTTCTTTTTACGGATTTTATTCCGAGCTTGGTCGGAAAATTTTCCGGTACGATAAGGGCAACTATTTTTCGGATTAATACAGGAAAACTGGTCGGATTTTTTTTTTTTTTTTTTTACAGTGCATAATAGGATGTTTTACAAACACATTGACATAATATGCGTATTATATTGCTTCCTATGGAAGTTTCACAAAAAGTTTTGTAAGACTGCTTCATCTAATATCAGAGGAGAATAGATTTCAAATGCTAAAAACGTTGTAGGACGCAAAAATAATAAGCGAAACAAATTATTTTCATTAAAATAGAATGCAAGAATGGTTTGGCGATATCACTAAGAAATAAAGCCATATACTATTGATTGTATTAAATAAACATGCATAATTTTGAAGGCTTCATAAAGAGTTTATTTTCGGAACTAAATGAAAACAATAATGTGAGAGACCATACTTATATTTTTCTGTGATTTGCGTGTAAGTCTGTTAATGTTTTTTGTGTTCTTTTCCTTTTCGGTTTGCACTAAAAAGGGGAACTTAAAAATATCTTCAATACACCTACATCCATTGTTTATTTTGTTTCTTTGTTCCATTCTTTAGGTAGGTTTTGAAAGTCACCTATAAATCATAGTTCAGTACTTTTGAATTTTTCTTTCTATATTTGAAGCCCAATTAAATTTATACGAATTTATTAAAATTGCAAGTAACACTAATATAAAATTCACACTAATGTAAAATTTCAAAATATATTATTTGAGACTAGCCAGCCAAGAAAAATATGAACATGCTTGATTTCTAAAAATCCACGTGCATTATAAACCTACACTGTTAAAAATCTGCAGCAAACTGTCCAGATATTCGACCGTTTTTATAGAAATTGGTTACATAATCGTAATTTAACTTTATTCTGACCATAATATTGTTAATAATATGGTCAGCTGTGCTTAATAATGGCCAAATAACGTTATCATTAAAAACGGTTTAATTGCTGGACAGTTCGCTGCATATTTTTAACAGTTGTTGTTAGTTGCAACTTTACTCTGTTAATTTCTGTAAAATATGGCAATTTAATGAAAATAAATGCAAGATTTTATTAAATAAAGCACTTTTACAAGTTCGTGATGTACAGGATGGTCATAAAAAAACTTTGCCGATATATAGAACTCTAGCGGCCGTTCCGTTTAACCGATCGAGATGAGATTTCAGATATACAGGGTGGCTACTAAATACTGATACACTTCAAAAAATAAGAATTAATTTTAATCGTTTGGTAAAATAATTTATTTCTGTATTTCAGCGTTTGGCATTTTTCTATTAGTGCAGACGATTTTTGTAAAAATCAAATATTTAGAATTATTTTTAAAATGGAAGCTAAAAGAATTATGATTAAACAGCTCTTTGATCGCGGGCTTTCCGCAGGTCAAATATTTAAGAAATTGAAATGCCTTGGTTTTAATAGATTATTTATATATAGAACTATAAATCGATTATTGGATACTAATAGCTGTAAAGATCGACCTAGGTCTGGTCGCCCACGATCAGTTCGCACAAAAGAGCGCATCAAAAGAATTCGTGAAAAGATACGAAGAAATCCACAACGCTCTGCAAATAAAATGGCTGCAGAAGAGAACGTGAGTCCCAGAACTATGCAAGTTATTATAAATGAAGACCTGGGTTTTCGTCCTTATCGGAAAAGAAAAGTTCAAGGTTTGACTGATGCCCAAAAGATAAAAAGATTACAAAGATGCAAGAAATTGCTGAAGCGGCACGGTAAGAAAAATATTGACAGAATGATATTTTCTGATGAGAAGCTATTTTGCACTGAACAGTGTTTTAATGCTAAAAATGATGTCGTATATTCAGCAACGTTTGAGGATATACCTGAAACTCTCCGAACTGTTAAACGCTTTCAGAACAAGAATTCTGTTATGGTTTGGGCTGCAGTGTCAAACAATGGGAAATTGCCTTTGAAATTCATAGATAAAGGGGTAAAAATCAATGCGGAATATTACAAACAGAACATATTGGCTGCACATTTATTGCCACATGCTGACAGGTTGTATCCAAAAAAGAATTGGATATTTCAGCAAGATTCTGCACCTTCACACCGAGCTAAATCAACACAAGTTTGGCTCCAGGTCAATTGTCCGAATTTTATCATGCACGAAGATTGGCCACCTTCTTCACCGGATCTAAATCCTTTAGATTATAGTGTCTGGGGGATTTTAGAGGCTAAAGTAAATAGCAAACAACACAGAAGTTTGGACTCTCTCAAAGCTTCCATATTGCGTGAATGGGACAAATTACCTCTTAAAATGATTCGTGCCGCCCTCGGACAATGGCATAAGAGATTATCTTTGGTAATTGATAAAGATGGCTGTCGATTTGAGTGAATTTGTTTACAGGTAAACTTTCATGTATGATGTTCATCATATTAGTGTAATTATTTTTTTCTATTTTATATTTGTAAAATAAAATGTCTAAATATTTGTATCAGTATTTAGTATCCACCCTGTAGTTATTCAGAGGTATGAGCTCGGGATTCTGTGAACGGCAACAAATTGGCGCTCACGGTTATGGTTATAGGTACAGAAACTCGAAATTTTTGAATGGCAACGCCCATTTTTTTTTCGTCGCAAAATGCTCAGCGCATGCGAAAACCCTAAATAGCGCTAGAACGGTACGTGTATCGCAATAAACGGACGCGTTATGCACGCACAAAAAACAGCTCAGCGAACGGCCAAAAACAACACGATCGGGGCGCACGGAGGAAATTTGCATATGACAGAGGCAAGACAACAATCACAGAACTCCGTTCGACAGATAATCAGCGTAGGAAACGGATTCTTGCCTCTGTCATATGCAAATTTCCTCCGTTCATCCCGATCGTGTTGTTTTTGGCCGTTCGCTGAGCTGTTTTTTGTGCGTGCATAACGCGTCCGTTTATTGCGATACACGTACCGTTCCAGCGCTATTTAGGGTTTTTGCATGCGCTGAGCATTTTGCAACGAAAAAAAAATGGCGGTTGCCATTCGAAAATTTCGAGTTTCTGTACCTATAACCGTAACCGTGAGCGCCAATTTGTTGCCGTTCACCGAATCCCGATCTCATACCTCTGAATAACTATATTTGAAATCTCATCTCGATCGGTTAAACGGAACGACCGCTAGAGTTCCATATATCGGCAAAGTTTTTTTATGACCACCCTGTATATTAAAATATTTGTTTTATTTCTTCACACATAGTTAAACAAATGGCACGCAAAAACAGAAAATAGAAGGCTTTTAGATTTAAAAACAACAAATCTTGTTTAAGAAAACATGAACAAGATTTATTGCTTCTGGGAAATAGTTGAATGAACACATTAAACTTTATTGAACATGAAGTTTATAGACTGAAGTTTATCGATTATCGGAATGTGAAGAAACATCTTTACTATAAACTTTAAATGCTCTATATACGTATGATAAAATTAAATAGTAACAAATGATAGCGAGTTTGATAAAAAAAAAAAACTGTTTAAAAATATTTAAAGAATTTATAATCTATACTATTAATTATTAATTTAAAAAAACTAAATCTGTGGGTGTACGATCCGCGTAGGATCAGGGCCTACAGCGCCCAACTCTGTTTACTTGACCTTGGGCCCCGGCCAGTTGGTCAACCCAACGCGAGAACCCAAGTAAGCTTGGTACTAATTTTATCGATTCCGATATTTTCGTATAGAGCAGAAACATTTCATAAAAATCATTGAGCCTCTTAAGTAAGCACGATTTTGTAAATATTTCTCTTATTTTTAGAAACCTTTAGGGTCAATCCATTTCAAGTGGTCCAGCACTGGTTGCTTCATCACTTTTTAAAAATCTGAATTTTTTTGTACAACAATCCTAACATGATGGAAGTTCAAAATGACTATTACTTTAATTTTATTGCTTTTGCTTGTGCGTGGAGGCCATCTTTGTATCACCGTATGCAGCAATTTTCTCACATGAAGGGTTTACGGAATTGTAAATATCTCATCTTCTATTAGGTAGCTTTCTTTACAAAAAGCTACCTATTACAGCCGTTCGGAGGAAAGCGATTTCAAAAAATTTTGGTGTATTTTCATCGATCATGACCCCCAGACCCCGAAACCACCCTCCGTTCAAAATTGATATATATATATATATATATATATATATATGTAACCAATAATTAAACATAACCTACCACCATCAAAAACCGTAATATTATGAATTAAAGCTGTAAGTATATATATAAAAAAAAAAAAAGATTAAATTATTTATAAGAATTATTATGGAAGAAAAATAAGAAAGTGGACACCGACAAATAATGGAAATGCTTAGATATTGAATTACGTTTTCAAGGGCACAGAATTCAATGATATAAGCAAAATGGTTGTTTTCTGTGGGAAAAATAAGCTAAAGCTAAAAGTTATTTTCCCCTGTGCCCTAACAACCATTAAAATCAAGTGAATTGATTAAAAATGAAAACAGAATAGAAACAAATAATATGAATTGGAAAAAACAATAAAACCTATTGAAATATTTATAGGATATAAAATGAAATAATAAACACCATACCGATTAATATTTTAGAATAAATCCACGCTCACATGGCACCCATATCGTAAAGATTAAGGTTAATAAAACAGTTAAGAAATCACAGTAATTGATACCATAGGATGCAGTTAATACATATTGAAATAAATGTTAAATAACTTTTAATATAATATAAAATAATAGAAATAGAAAGTAATTACATAATTAAAATGCACTATTAAATTAATTAAAAACCGTTAAACAATATCGTCAAAATTTAGCTAAAAATTCCCCCTGGTGTAGTAAATTATAACTGAAATGTAGCTGGAAGAAGTAAATCTAGAACTTATCGAAAAAAAAAAAACACAAATTGTGGTGCTGCCATCTAGTATTACATTTATGATTTAATTGTCAAAAGACTTGCTTCAGTTGTAAGCAATTGAATGTAACAATTGTTTTATTAACAGCAAAACCAAAAATATCCTTATATATAGATAATTATAAACTGAATATAAACCACACAATGTATTTAAAAAAAAACTATTGTTAATAAAATTTAAAAAGCATACAAAATATTCTATTAGCAAATTTATTTAAACTACACTAAGAATTTAAATAATTCTAGAACATCGATAAAATATAGCATATAGCTATATGCTATAAAACAGAATAAAGTCATTAATAATTAATATAAATAATTATTAAAAATATAAAAATCTTTAATAAAAACTATTATATATAAGATAATTATAAAATGAACAGGAAATAAAAAACATATGGTAGTATAAAGAAGGTGAACTGATACTTAAATTCCAATTACCTAAAAAGCACAAATATAGTGTGTGGATTATTTTATACATCCATAAAAATCCTAAAAGTATGAATGTGGGACATTCAAAAACAATAAACCGATAATAAATTATATAACACTAGGTGAAAATAAATAAATATTAAAATATTAATAAGAATAGAGGAATAATAATAAATATAATTACCCAATTTTAATCCATACAGTATAACTTTATTTATATTAAATATACTTATATGTATATTAATCACTATAAAAATGGCATACTATTAGTAATTAATATGATATTGTCCTTATTAAATTAAAATTTATAACAAATGATTGTAAATAAGATTAAACAATAATAAAGCTAATAATTAATGAAATTCACCAATTACATATAAAATATCAAATCAACATCCTTATAAAATACGTATTAAATATATAGTAATAATACAAAAGCCCCATTTTTTTTAAATATATATATATAAATTAACCATTGCGTATTATCCAGACAACACCACCCTCCTCCGTACTCTAACATCTGCCCACCCATCCATCCTATAATAATTTTTTTATGTTATTTTACAATTTTTATTTTTTATAGAGATTTTTTTATTTTATAATTTTTTTGTAATTTTGTTTACGCATGTGTTAATTTGTTTTAAAAGATCATGTAAGAAAAATACTAATTGTATATTAATGAATATATGAATTTTTTTGGAAAATCATGATTTAATGCATCATAAATTAGTTTTTTAATATTATTGTTAATTAGAGGAGAAGAACATAAACATTTTATTCTATATAAATGATTAAGTATTATATTTCGAAATACAGAATGATGTAGACAAGATTTAAAATTTGTAAATGTATTAACTTTGAATTTAAATTCTTTACGTTTGTCATATAAATCTGTGATTGTTTTGTTGTCTTTTATTGTAATTTTAAGATCTAAGAAGTTAATTGTATTGTTAGATAAAATGTTTTCCGTTAATTCCAAATTAGTGGGATAATCTACTGGAAATGGAGTAATTGCAGAATGATCAGTATCAATTAAAATTATGTCATCAATATAACGATATAAATGTAGATTATTATTAGTAAAATTACGTTCATAATGATATAAGTATAAGTCTGAGAGTAAACTGGATGTACAACCGCCTTGTGGTATACCGACATGCTGTAAATAAAAAGTGTTATCTTGCAATATATAATTATTATAGATAATGAAGTTAGTTAAAGATTTAAAATATGCAATATCAATATTAGATGGTAATTCCAGTTTTTTATAATACTTTTTAAATAATGCATTTATAATTTTATGTAAATCAAATAGGTCTATATTATTAAAAATATCTTTGAAGTCATATGTTGTTATATTATATACACAATGAAGATTTTTTAAAATATTGACAAGTTGATAGCTATTTTTTATACAATGTGTATTATCATTGTTTGTAGTAAGTACATATAATTGATTAAGAATTTTTAAGAGAAGTTTATTGGCTTTATTATCATATGTATTGCAACCAATAGTTACAGTCCTAAATTTAATTGGAGTTTTATGAAATTTGGGAATAAGAACTAAATATGGATAATTAAAGTTAGTAGATAAAATATTTAATAGTTTATAATAACTACGAATTTTACGATTATTTACAATTACATTTACATTAGTTTTTTTAAATGACTTATTAGAAGAAATACAATTTGTAAGAAGTTGGTGATAATAAGATTTACAAATAATAGCATAATTATTAGGAGATTTGTCTACATATGTAATAACGTAGTTTTTTTGTAATTTAGTAATTTGTTGGAAAATATGCTGTGTATTAATAGAAACCAAATCAGCCATATTATTTTTTAAATCCATAGATAATTTTTCAATTACTAATATTTTCCACTGATTAAAATATTCAATAGGCTTATTATAAGAGATAGAAATTTTATAAATAAAAATATCAATATCATGTGTAAACTGTTTGATAATAGATTTAACATTAAATTTAGATGGAAGTCTATATTTAGTACCATAACCCAATAGTTGTTTCAATTTAAAATCATTAACAATATCAAGATTTCCAGTGATTATATGTCCATGATCATTGTTTATGTATTTTTTTAGAGTGGGGTCATTGCATTTACACGGAAAATTACTTGCAGCAGTTGTATTTTTTGAAAATGTATTGTAGTTAAAAATCTTTCTACCAGTTGTATTAGGATATTTAAAGGTTTTTGAGATATGAAGATTATTAATAGGAAAAAAAACAATTTTTATCATTAATTATAGAATTGATATTAATTTTATTAAATATGTGATTTGAAAGAGTAATTAACATTTGAGTATTCATGTTTTGAATTTTATGTTTTTTTTGTAAATTAATATTTAAAAGATTAACCCTAGACATAATGAGGTCAAAATAAATATCTGAGAAATGTTTAGAGAAAGATTTACTTAGAAATACATTTAAATGTTGTACAATCTGTTTCTTTTTAATAGCAAAGATGTGTTTTCGAATTAACAACCAGTTATAATTCTCTAAATATTTTCTTTGAAGATCATTTATATGTTTAGTGATAGATTTTTTGGAAACTACAACTGATGATGAACCCATTCCTCGTTTATTACGTGTTGTTTTACTATTTAAATTATGATTAAGAGTAGGATAAATTGGAGAATAATCAATATTGTTATTTATAGATGTGAAGACTTTGACAGGTCTGTTAAATACTTCACTGTTAAGTCCATAAGGATAAATTGTGTTGTAATATTTCATAAATGATGATTCCATATAAAGACGTTCTGATTTATTTTTTAGAATTTGAAGAATTTCAATTGTCGTATTTTTAAATTGATGTATATGAAAATGTTGAATTTCAGCTGTAGATTGTATATTTTATGTATATATATATATATATATATATCTGACCTATGTCACACTGTAACTCTCGTATTTATGAACCGATTTGGATGTAATACGGTGTGTACATAGTACATACCAATGTCTCGACCGAGTTCGTTGGCCAGCTTCATCCGCCATTTTGTTTCAAAATGGCGGCCATTTAAAAATTTTTAAAAATTTTTTAATTTGAAATGTGGTACCAAAAAATTGCAAATGGAAAAATATTTTTTTCTTATGTATTTGACCTTTATACAAAGACTCCGTAGCAGTTTTTGTTTCGTCTATATCTTAAACAATGGCTGAGTTATAGCATTTTTAATTTCTAGCGAAGCTGACATTTTGAAACGTCCTGAATTTTGTCACGCGATAAAAGGCGTATTTATGAACCGATTTGGATGTAACTTCTTTTATACATAGTACAGACCAACGTCTCGACCGAGTTCGTCGGCCAGCTTCATCCGCCATTTTGTTTAAAAATAGCGCCCATTTAAAATTTTAAGAAAAATTTAAATTTGAAATGTGGTACCAAAAAATTGAAAATTGAAAAAATATTTTTTCCTAATGTGTTTGATCTCGATAAAAAGATTCGGGAGCAGTTTTTGTTTCGTCTATATCTTAAAAAATGGCTGAGTTATAGCATTTTGAATTTCTAGTGTGGCTGACATTTTGAAACGCCCTGACTTTTGCCACGTGATAACAGACGTATTTATGAACCGATTTGGATGTACCTTGGTGTGTACATAGTACATACAAATAACTCAACCGAGTTTCTTTGGCCAGCTTCATCCGCCATCTTGTTTCAAAATGGCGGCCATTTAAAAAAAATTAAATTTAAAATGAGATACCAAAAAATTGGAAAATGAAAAAGTGTTTTTCGTATGTGTTTGACCTTAATACAAAGATTCCGGAACAGGTTTTGTTTCGTCTATATCTAAAAAAATGACTGAGTTATTACATTTTGAATTTCTATTGTGGCTGACATTTTAAAACGACCTGATTTTTGTCACGCGATAACAGGCGTATTTATGAACCGATTTGAATGTAACTTGGTCTGTACATAGTAAATACCAATGTCTCGACCGAGTTCGTTGGCCAGCTTCATTCGCCATCTTGTTTCAAAAGGGTTGCCATTTTAAAAAAATGTAATTTAAAATTTAAAATGAGGTATTAAAAAATTGGAAAATGAAAAAGATTTTTTTTATGTGTTTGGCCTTGATACAAAGATTCTGGAGCAGTTTTTGTTTCTGAAAATTTGTTCTTTTGTTTATATCTTAAAAAGTGGTTGAATTATAGAACTTTGAATTTCTATCATGGTTAACACTTTGAAACGATCTTGTATTTGTCTCGCGATACCACACGTATTCGCCTATTTCGATGGAAGAAGGCATGTGGATAGTATACATCAATATCTCGACCAAGTTCGCTGGCCAGCTTCATCAGCCATCTTGTTTCAAAATGGCGGCCATTAAATTAAAAAAATATATATATTTAAAGTGAGGTGCAAAAAAATTAGAAATTGAAAAAGGTTTCTTTCTTAAGTATTTGACCTTGATATAAGGATTCAGGAGCATTTTTTGTTTGTCTTTATCTTAAAAAATGGCTCAGATATAGCGGTTTCAATTTCTAACGTGGGTGACATTTTGAAAAATCTGATTTTTCGCCTGCGACAGCACTAGTATATATCAACCGATTCCGATGTGAGTGAGCATGTGCACAGCAATTACTAAGGTCTCGATTAAGTTCGCTGGTTAGCCTCCTCCACCATGTTGACTTAAAATGGCAAGCACTTTAAGAAATCGCCGAATTTGGCAGCCAAATATAAGTTACTTTAAATAAAAGCAGCTTGGATAAAGCTGACTAATTTCGCGAAATTCTCATTCATAATGATTTATTATTGATAAAAATTAGTATTGAATCTCCTACATTCGGTTTCCAATTAATTGAGCTTCGTGTGTTTGAATAATATAAGTTGGCTTTTTTAAAATATGGAATATGAAAGCTACCTCTTCCTCCCGGCACTGGCCGGAAGGACATTTTTCAATTCAAGTGGGGTTTAAAGCAATTTGTTCAGAATAAAATGGGCTAAAAGTTAGTAAGAGTTTTCTAAAATAAATCTTTATTGGTAAAGTTTCAGTATAAAGTTTAAGTTTTTTTTTCAAAATCTGTCCGTTTACAAGAGGAAGCAAGGAAAATTTTCAACATGACATAATTTTTTTACAACTAGGCCGAAAGTAATTGTACTCACACACCAACTTCCAGATCTGGGGCTTAATTTCTCTTCGTTAAAAAACTCCAGAAATTTTTAAAAATTTCAAAAATTGCACTTTTAAGTCTTCGATACCTCTGGTGGGGCACAAGATAAAAATCTAAAGTTCTGGTTTCTGATATTATTTTATGGTAGTCTTATGTACAAAAAATTTCAAGATGGAGATTTGACTACAAGCTGAGATATGGCAAGGGCTATATATCAAAACAATACTGCCAAACTACTGTTTTATTGTAGTCACAGGTAAGTATTTATTTCAGAGTATCATTTAAATTTATTTTTTTATTATCTTTAAATAATAGTAACAGAAAATAAAGCCTTTTGCAAAGCTTCGCAATTAATAAAATAAAATTATGCCTAAGGCCTACATTTTGTATGGTTTCAATAATTTTTGTTTTAAGTAATTTTAGTAACTAAAAGAAACCTCAATAATTTTACATAAAAAAAGAATATTTTATAAAATATATTGGATAAAAACAGAAAAGTAATAAGGAAAGAGAAAAGCTGTTAATGTTGACATACTTGTTGGTTTAAAAAACCACAATTTCAATGCTGCTTGTCAGCCCCTGAAACCTGTTCCTACAATAAGCATGTTCCTGTAAATCAAACATTTATACCATGTTACCATGCATCGGCCTCAAGTTATTTTTAGAAAGTAAATATATCCAAAGTTCTTTCAAAGTTTATACTGCAGAAAAATAACATTGCTGCATGTGTGTATGATAAGAAGTGGTATCTTGGAATTATTAAAGAACTAGAATATAGCCCGTCAGAATGACGTGTTTGCATTTTCAAAAAATATATATAATGCATTGCATTATAAAAAGAATTGTGAAGTAATAAATTTTATCTTATCTGACTAATAGAGTCGGATGGGGTAAATAAAAATAGCCCATTTTTCATCGAAACTTAATTTGCAAGAAAATTATTAATTGAATTGGTATAATACTGACATAAAATATGCAAATGAACTTCACTCACAAAATTTGAAGAAATATTTAACAAAAACATACATATTAGTACTAATAATGCTATCTTAAAACATATTGTCAATTAAGTATTTTACCCCATTTATTTTTTTTTTATTGATATGGGGTAAAATAAAAGACAATTCCAACAGACAGTTTATTTGTTTTTATTATTTGCCAAAATAATAATTATATAACTTAAATTTTAAAAAGTTGAACAGAGAAAATCCTGATTTTTTTTAAACATGCATAAAAGAAACCTGTAATAAATTTTGATAATTAAAAATCATCTTTTATCACATAAGTAAAGTGCAACTAGTAATTGCATTAACATTTTTTTCTCTCAAATGCTGTTATTAAATTACAAATTTATTTTCCCTACAAAATACAAAATTTTATTAGTTATAATAATGTATTGATATACATATATATGTATGTAGTACACGGCATTATATAATCCTGATAATCTAATTTCATTTTATAAGAAATATTCATTTTTTTCCCAATGTCTTCAGAATATAAAAAAACATTTTAAAAAGAAAATTTCTTTTTTTTAACTACCGATAGATGGCGCAACATAGCATATAAACGTTGAACACCTACAATGGTTACCAAGTTGCAGTTTCTCTATATAAACGTTCACAACGAATGCGATTTATTTTTTTGACACCAGGCTACATCGCGAAGTTACAACACGGATTCGAACAGTTACCTCCATGTTTTAACATTTCAAGACGAAAGAAAAAGTTCAAGACGAATGAATCAATTGTTTGTTTACTTTCATATAGGGATAGATAGAGCTGCCAATCTAATTTCAACTGAAGTTATCTCAGAATATATATATAACTGAATGAAAGTCATCTCTTAAATGTTAATTTATTTTGAATAATATTTCTAAAAATATAACTTTTATGAAGTTTTATGCGAAAAAATAATTTTGAATAAAAATGGGCGAAGGGAATATGAAAAAGCGAAGTGATTATCGGGATAAGGAAGAGTTCACTCCGGAAGCGTTATAAACTTAGCGCTATTATATATATAATTAAGCCTTGAACATAGTGATTTCAAAGTTCATTTCTATAAGCCAGTAGGGCAAAGAAATTTATTCAAATTATCGAGAGATGACAAGATTTGATTCCTTGAAAGAAAATTTTCAGAAAGATCACCCCTATGGAACTGACAACAGTAAATGGTCGAACTCGTAGCATCGCTCCTAAATTGTGTGAAGATATTTCTCAGATCTTTGTTGAATATATATAGTATCTTTGTAAATTAAATATTTGTTATTACACTGTTTTCAACAAACCATATTTTGTCTGTAAATAGTGTAATAAAACAGATAAATCTAATTCATTCCAAGGTATTCGTAATAGCATTTATTGACATCTTGTCCTCGCCATATCTCAGCTTGCAGTCAAATCTCCATCATTAAATTTTTTGTGCATAATACTACCATAAATACTATCAGAGGCCAGAATTTCAGAATTTTATCTCGTGCCCCACCAGAGTTATCAAAGCCTCAAAAGTGCGATTTTTGAAATTTTTGAAAAAATTGGGATTTATTTTAGTGAAGAGAAAACAAGTTTCCAGATCTGGAACTTGGCGTATGAGTACAAGTACTTTGTGCCAATTTGTAAAACCAATTGTGTCATGTTGACAGCATTAATTTCTAAAAAAAACTTCCTCTTGTAAACTGACAGATTTTAGAAAAAATCTTAAAATTTATGCTAAAATTTCACCAGTAAGAATTTATTTTAGGAAACTTTTTTATTAACAGACTTTTACCCCATTTTATTCTGAACAAATTGCATTAAAGCCCACTCGAATTGGAAAAATAAAAGATGAGTTATTTACAATTCCGTAAGCCCTAGGATGTGAGAAAATGCTGCAATGACGATGAAACAAAGATGGCCACTATGCACAAACAAATATTAATAAAAATAATATATAGTCATTTTGAACTTCCATCATGTTAGGATTGTTGTACAAAAAAATTCAGATTTTTAAAAAATGGTCAAGCAACCAATAAAATATTTTCTGGGCCACTTGAAATGGATTGACCCTTTACGAAAGAAACAATCAGTAACCTCAGAAAATAGATAAACTTTGGATATAAAAAGAAATGTTTTTGATGCAAATGTGCTCATTCTGATACCTGTAATTTACAGAAACGGCAACTTTTCTTAAATTTACGAGAAAGAATGGTTCTTTCATATCGCTTTTCTTTATCACGTAAAGTTATTGGTTTTTCTGAGGATTCGAACTTGTTACCTACAAAAATTATCCGGAGATTTTCAGAATCATGGGTTCAGAGAATCGAGTTTACATTGTCTTTTTGTAAATGTTTCTACACAATATCTGCAAATTTTTACAGAGTTAAAAACACCGAATAAAATATAAAGATTACTAACAATTGTTCTTTATTTTATATATTCTGATTATTTCATGAAATAATATTTTGTACATCTTTGACATATTCAATCCAATAAATGTAACAAAAACTGGAAATAATAATACCAGAATTAAACATTTTCTTTACTACATATGTGAATAAAGTTTTCAGAAATTCACTTTAAAACAAGCCTTATTTTCTGGTAAAAAACTACTTTTAAATCTTCCTTACCTTATATAAAAACTTCACACAAAAAATATTTTTCTATTTAACATCTGCTCTATTGTATTATTTTCGCGCAATAAAAGTTTTCAATGGATTCTAATTTTCCTTCTGTAAACCACCGTGGAAGACAAGAAAGAGTGTTTTACTTGTAAAAATATTTATTTTTCAGCACTTAAATGACCCAGGGTAATTCAATACTTTCTCTTAACATCTGGAAGATATGAAAAAAGCATATAGAGATTCTTTAAACTTGCTAAAAAATTTCACAACTTTTTTGTAGAGAAAAAAAAATTAAAGAGTTGCATTTTTTTAGATATGAAAATAAATTTAATATGACAAGAAGTTTTATTGTGTTAAAGAAGTTATTTAACGGATAAATATTTTATTTTCCGTGTTGTTCATTTAGGGTAGTATTTTTTTTAAACAATTCTACAGTTTATATAAAACTGAAATTTCTAATCCATTCCATTAAATTATTGATTGAACAATATCCTTTTTATCCAATTAGTGTTTCTTCTTCATTTTATTTCGTAAATTAATTAAAGTTAGAATAAATATGTAATATGTCGAATAAGCATATATAAGTAGATATATCTAGAATAGATATAAATATACAGCGTAAATATTTTAGTGTGTAAAGTTTTGTTAAAGGACATTAACATATGAAGGGTCAAGGGGAAAAAATCATAGTAACATATCGTTGGATGGTAGTTATTCATCTTTTTTTGTTTTACGAACATCGGCTTTCGCCATTCTTCCCATGTTATACCAGTCTTCAACTATTTATTTAAAAAAGGACTTTTATCATTCTTTCCCCTTTATATATATATCTTTAACTAGGATTTTCAAAACATTGCCTTCATTTTTTCCTGAATCCATGATGGACAAACGATAATTCCCCTCTCAAATTCTCTGTCATCTCAAATTTCACAAAAAGTGAACTATTAACGTTTATTCCCCTGACCCAAATTAGAGAAATTTAAGAATTGCATCCAAATTTCAAAATGCATACTGAATTAATCATTTAGTTTTTAAAATATTACAAAAAAAAAAAAAAAAGAAATGGTTAAATTCTCATTACAACATGTATTTATACTGCGCGTACGCTGAATCTTAATTACAACCCAGAGTTTCGCATTAGCTAATAATATAAGCTGTTTGGATTATTTTTTTTTCAAATATGCCTTTACTAGATTAGTTAGATTTTCTAAAATCTAGTTAGACTAATAATCTAGATAGATTTACTAGATTATTAGTGGATCGAATGACTCATGCCTGCCTGCTTGTGTGTCTGTTTTGTTTTCTATTTTTTGTAAATATACCCAGAACATAGCGAAATTTAAAAATGCAGTTCAGATGCTGCAAAACTCTCTATTTCAGGGAAACACTCTTTGTACTTTTTTTGTTGTTTCTTTTATTTAGTTTTTTATTTATTTTTTATTTTTATTTTTATTTCTTTTAGCATCATCAAATAATTCGAAAGTATTAATGAATAAGGTCACTTATGGCGGGAAAATACGCGCAATATTTGAAACCTTAACTCATCTACCTATACGATTTATCTTGTGAGTTACACAGATGATTCCAAATTGAAAATGGGACTAAAACGTGTGATAATTACAAATATGTTCAAATTGAGCTTTTCAGCTTCCTTATTTTCATGTGATAAATTTTTAACCTTTGTCTCCAAAGAAATTTATAACCGCAAAATACAATTTATATGAATTGTGAATTTTTAAACTACAAGGTATGTCCAGGATCAACAATCACTTTACAAATTTGTAATGTGTGCATTCTACATTAAGATTAATAAATAACATTCTGACGAATTTATTCAGATATAATCCCCTCCTTATAAATCTCATCCTCAAATTAAAGCAAAGTCGCCGTTTCAATATGTTTACCTAAATTACCGTAACACTACAAGTTTCAGGTATAACTATCACTTGAAATATTAAGTGAAGCCTGTGTAAATTAAAGCTACTGCAACTAGTGAACTACACTTGAAATAAAGGGTTTAGAACAAATTGTTAATTTTCATTCCTACACGAGAGAAATTATTAAAAGCCACATGCTGAGTGTGGCCACTTATAAATGTATGAATAAAGTCATTGAGTTTTATTTAAATTATCAAAATTTCGTGGCATATGATTATCCGTCGTTTTCATTAAATTTGGAATGTTTTACAACAGTACTGCTTTAAAAACATAATGCAAATTTCTTAATTTAAGGTAGACTTGTAAAATATCTCAAAGCAAACATTTGGATGAATTTACTCATGGTAGAATTGTCGCCAAACTGAAGAAGGGCGGTACACTCAATATGTTATGCTGGAGTTTGAAATAAACTAAAGTGTGATCTCAAAATTGTGGGAGACATTTCTAAGTTATTATATCAGCTAGAAAACCAGAAGAAGTCCGTTTCTTGCTGGTAAAGAGGACATAAATCGTCCCTTATCAAACGTTGTTTATTCCAGAACAGCTATTCATTTGACAAGCGATTTATTCCAGCTTAATAGCATGGGATATTTTTACAAGATATTTAACGCTTTGAGCGTTAAGCAATATTATTGCGTATCTTGTTAGTGGTTTTTACAATAATATACAAGCAATCTATTGTTCTGTAAACTGTATTCCAATACCTCACATTTATTATCTTATGCAATAGTGAAAAACAATATAAATTTCATTATTTTATTACGCCACCCTTTAAGCTTTTAACATACCGGGAAAAAAGGTCTAAACTCTTATAGGATACTAAATAGGTCCCAAAACCTGTTAAATCTGTTGAAAAAAACTTTGGTCATTGCCTGCAAAACATCATATGGCTCACCCGCAAGAAAAGTGACACATCTGGCAAAAATTCATTTTGCTTTTTATTACACTAATAGGTCAGTCATAGGTGTGGCAAGTACACATAGTTTCATAAGTGTAGTTATACGAAAAATCCCTTTATTACGCTATATGTCGATTTGTGACCACAGAAGAGGGGTGGATTGTGTGGGGTAGTAGAATTACCCAACCCTCCAAACATCATCCTACGTCTTCATTCTTAAAGGTTTTATGCTTTTATGCACGTTTTTATTCCTGCATGCAGAGCTAAGTGCTGCAATTTCATCTTATAGTAAAATTATGCAAATTTTCTTTTTTTTTATCCTGTGAAATTTACTTTTGTCGAGATGTGTCACTTTACTTGCGGGAGAGCGATATTATCACTGCGATTTAGACCTTTTCGTTTCAGCTCATAAATAATAGGCTGCAGTTCTGTCTTTAGAAGAAAGAAAATTTTATTTAAAAACAAATGCAAGACGACAATGCATCGTTCATGAACGTCGGATTGCTTGTGACAGCAAAATATTGTTAAAGCTGGCCAGAGCAGAGAATAGAGTAATTGTATAAGGTACCACACTTGTACACAGATCTACAAAATTTATTCTAAGAAAAGAGTCTGATTAGTTCCAGATTTTGAAATAAAGCTGTCATACTTTATGTGAGAAATTTTAAAGGTATTTTCTAGAAATTCTTTGTAATTATGGATAATAATGTACGCTGGAATCGTTCAGTGTGTTCTGAAAAGCAACTGGAAACTGAAGAAATCAATCAGATGGATTGGCCGGCATGTTCACCGTATCTAAAGCAGATTGCTCACGCTTCGGATATTCAATGCACTAATGAATGTAAACCACCATTGACAAAAAAAAAAAACTGTAATATTTATCCCCAAAGAACTTGAAATAATGTAATCAAAATAATCAACCTAGTATTTATTCAAAGTAAATTATACCTTTCTTGTATGACATTTAGAGGTAGGGGAGACCGGGGGAATGGCGACACCTTAAGGGAATTTAAATTTTTTTCACCTCAAAAAAATGTTTATTTTTTAATAGTAAAAATTCTAACGCTGAATCATGATCTTTAGTATCTGTATAAATTTAACCATAATCATAATTGTAAAGTGAGCACACATAAAAAAAAAAATCTTTTAACTTCTGTACAGTGGCGGGATTACCCAGGATACTTGGGTAATTCCGCCACTGTATCGGGGTAAGGACGCCGCTCTTTAATGACCTAGTAAAAACATAAAATGGATACTAGGAAACACATAACCTACTGAAAATATTTAGAAAGCAATGTAATTTACTAGAATAATGAATAATTACAATGTTCGTTAAGCTAGATTTATTAATGTTCTAAGGTTACAATTTAACTCAAATTGCAAAAGTCACCGTTTGCTATGGTGACGGCATTAACCCGAGAGGACAGTATAGCGGAAATCCCCCAGCAAAGCCGAAAGAAGAACCGAACTTGTTCAACAAATTGCATCAAGTAAGCAAATGCATGTAGATTACGGGTAATATTATCTTAAGTACCTAATGTTACAATAAAAAGCGTTTACCTCTACTCATTGTAACCTCCAAAATAAGAAGACACTGGATGAAAACTATTTTTTTACTAGAACAAACGAACGACGTATAACAAAATCACTCTTACTCTAGGCACTGTTTCTATTGTTGGCCAATATAGTGCAGGCGCATTCACTATCTAAAACTGCCGTTAGTCTTTAAACTAGGCGGGTTGGCGGCATAACCCCGAGTGGCGCCATTCCCCCGGTCTCCTTTATCATGCACCATATTAATATGTCTTTATTGATTTTTTTTTCAACTTTTCTTTTTGTGTCTGAGACAAATTTTCAAATAGAGAGCATTTTATTATTGGAAATATTTTTATTGATCTTAAAATTAAATTTTCGCCATTCTAACCGAATATTTGACTTAAGGTTTAATCAAAAGCAACATATCGATATAGACTTCAGAAACGCAAATTTCATATCCCTTACTTCGCATTACTATACCTTCATAATCAGGGAATCATCAGAAATTTTAACTAAAGAAAAAACACCTGTAATGATATTCTCTCCTATAATATACCCTGAATCAGATATAACAAAGAGGAATAGGTGTAAATATGGTCACCCTCTTTTTCTTTTGACTTAAAGTGGCTTTCATTTTTAAAATTTTTAGATTTTTGATCTTCATAAACAACTATAACAAGTTTACTAAATGAGAGGATGCAAAACAATGATTAATATCAATTAGTTCAATTTAAAACCGAAGATTTACAAAAAGCTTTGAAAAAAGCACCAGAAAAAATAGGGTGCAAATATGGGCCCTCTCCAAAAAAGATCACAAAAACTAGTTTAAAATGTTTTAAAACAAGATAAAACTATACAAAATGGTAGGGAATTTATTTATTACAGAAAAAAATTATTTTAAGAAATCGAAAACATAACTGGCTCTTTCATCACTGCACAATCTAAGTGTGCCTACATTTGGGATATAACACATTTAATCCACACTTCTCTCAAGTGTCTTCACAGAACTTCCCATCACAAAAGATGCAAATTGCATCGCTCGAGACTGATTTAGTCCCATCGTTGATATCCAGGTTCATATGATCATCACTGTCCACAAGGGGAGGGTCAGTGATTACTCCAAAGATAAATCGCTACGTTTCGTGGGTCGATTTTTTTTTTTTTTTTTTTTTTTGAAGGCCTTTGGTCTTCCCACCCTTGTACCCTGAACAGTCTCTTACACCGGTAAAACTCAAGAATGTCTTTTTGAGAGCCCTTTTGTCAAGTGACTTGGTCAACTGATCCTTGCATGGTGATCCAGTGATTGCGTTGAACCTTACCGCTTTGCGTCCACGAATAGTGGTTCTCCTCTTCATATTGGGGACAGGAGATAGGCCGACCGAAGAAACTACATTTAAAGTTCCCGGGGAGCATTGCGGTATTTTAGAAGCCTCACCAATTAGTATAGCTAGAGTTTGACGTGCTTGTATATCAAGATAATTCGAAAAACAAGAGGCCCATATTTACACCAACTCCATCTAAGAAAGATGGCTACTTTCACATGTAACCTAAAGACGTGCATGACTAAATGCGTGTTTCTAAAAGTAGCTTAAGGTCTTCGCTTTTCTGATATCCCCCTGAAATTATTTTAAACTAACTATAAGGACATGAAAAGAAAACGATTTGAGATACCTGTCAAAAGTTTGAAGTCCTGAAAAAACACCAATTCGCACAATAACTCATGCTGCATTCACACTACTTGAAAAAATGGCTCCATTTGCTCTCTTTTATCTTATATCAACGTAGCATCATGTATAATCCTGGCCGCCTGTCTTCAACACCTCCAACTTCGGGAGGGTTGCCCATATTTACACCTGTGCGCGTTTTTACCCGACTGCCAAGAAGGGTTATGTGTTTCATGCGTATCTGGTTATGTGGATTTCTTTATACCCTCGAAACATCCCAACGGCTGGATGGATTTTAATGAATGAGGTCTCTATCTATTTGTCTTAACCGTCCAATGGTTATAGGCTAGATTTTATTTTTATAAATTTAAAATGGCGGCCGTAAAATACAAAATGGCCGCAGAGACGAAAAAATAATTTACACACCCTATTGAGTGGCATATCATTGGATAGGTCTTTCAAAATGAAGACGGTGTTTCATTGACTATTTTAAGGTCAGAAGCTCCGTTTAAATATTACACAGCCTGAGATTTGTGTATGTAGGATCTCTAGCTTTACTTTAATTCAAACCTTCATAGACATCTATAGTCCTCATCAAAACAGTGTTTATAGATAGGAACTAACAATTAAGCACAGCTTAAAGTTCATCAATACAAGTAAATAAAAAAAAATAGATAAGTAATATAAAAATAGTTTCACATTAATGAGAAATAATTAATTAGTTCGCTTTTTGCGCAGTCGAGTTTTTTTATTTATTTTTTTTTTTTAATTTAGTTACAACTTCTCCTTTACCAAATATTTCTGGTAAGTTTGGAACGTAATCATTGAAGATCCCCCTCCTTATAAATAAACTCGTCTCCAGATATTAAACCAATGATCATGCATGCCAATATCGTAAATCTCCTAGTTCATTGCCTAGGTAAGTGTAATAGTAGTATGTAGTACAAAGGAAACTGAAATATATTTAGATGAATTGAGTGTACGCTGTCTGGCGTAAGAATGAAATTTTGCTAAACAAAATGACAAAAATTTTTATTTATTTATTTATTTATTGTTTATTTTTTTGTAAGGTTATTATGATATTCCTAGGATTTTATGTTTTTTCATTATTCTGTATTACAATTGAACTAAAATTTATTCAATATTTTACATAAAAAAATCGCTCTGCACGTAGGCAGATACCTTAAAGTTTTTACTTCTATTACATAGCCTTAGATTTCCAATATCTCATTTCTGATCCCCATATGCAGTTGTACTTGCATTCCATCGAGAATAGAAAGAAAAATCCTTTAGGAATTATTCTGTCAAATTTGTTTTAAACATAGACATTATTATGAGCTAACGCTAGACATGCAGTTTGCATTAGTTGAGAGAATAGGATTAACAATTTATATTTAGTATGTAACTAAACATAGATTTTGGATTACAATTCATGTAGAGAAATTAATACAGCATTAATTCAGATTCCAGGGGCAATCTTCCTTCTTATATGTAATGCAACGGTAGATTGTCAATTGCATAGTGGTACCAAAAATTAATTAATAAGATAATGTAACGCAAGAAGATTGAAGAATTCTATTCAATTCGGTTGATTTTAGTTAATTTACTGAAATTGAATCAGCATAACTGGAGAGTTTTTACAAGATATTCTTGTAAATGAGATAAAGAGAAGTATTTGCAATTACATGCTGCAAATGGCACTTAAAGTGCAAGGTGGCCATAATTAAACTGACAGTACTCAGAGTGGTAGCGCGATCTAATTGAGAGAATGACGCCAAATTTTGTAAGAAGATTAAACAAGATGGAGGAAGAAGGATTCCGTTAAAAAAATTTAGTTGCAAAAGTCACCGATAGGGAATATGTGGCGCTGTGTAACAGAAAAGATAGTTTTAAAAAATGCAGAATCATAGCTAAAATCGTTAAATGTGCTAAATAAAAGGTAATTTTATTTCAGTATTTATTCTGCATTTTTTAAAACTATTTTCTGTTACACAGCGCCACATACTCCCCAAGCGGTGGCTTTTGAAGCTAAACTTTTTTCACGGAATTTTTCGTCCCCTGTCTTGATTAATCTTCTTACAAAATTTGGTGTCATTCTCTCAATTAGATCGCACTACAAAACAATCTAAGTGCTGTCGGTTTAATTGTGGTCACCTTGTACAGGCTGGTTCAAAATGTTAATATGTTGTTTTATAATAATTTTTGACTTATTCTGAATTTTTTTTCTTTTCGTTTTAGATTCATAATGATGTTCGAGTTTCATGTAGATATTCACTGTTTAAAAATAAGTTATCAAAACCAATGCTCAATTATTGCCACTCAAAGAGCACATAGCAGTCTTTTAAAGCAAGAAATCCTCCTACAAAGATGACGATATGCAACTTAATTCTATATTTCTGACAACAGTGTTCTTTATTTGATTTAATTTGTACAGGTATACCACATTCCGAAGCCACAGATAGTCAACTTGAAATAACTAAACATTAATTTAATAATAATTAAACCTTTAAATTCCAAATTAAGAATTCGTGAAAATTTCATCTTCTAAAGCATCAAAGTACTTAATATTTGCTATAAGTGATAAAAATAAATTTAAAAGGCAAAAAATAGCTTTATTTATTAATTTATTTATTTATTAGCCCCCGATGTGCTATTTCTTTCGGCCAGCAATTAAAGTATCGTCTCTAAAAAATAACGTTCTGTTACAGAAGCCAGCAGTAAAATAAAGATGATGTATCATTGTGCGGTTAAATACTGCTAATCTCTATTGCAATTTTTAGAACTTCTAAGCATCGCATATTGTCAGTTTTTATACCATCGTATAGAAGAAAAAGTAATTTTAAATGCAATTTGTTTGAAAATTTCATCTCAAATTATTTTTTAGACTAATTTTTTTATAGTTTTAGCGCTGTTTCTTTAATTTTGGTAACCTCCATTTCTGTAGAAAGTAAAGGAAAAATAGTTGGAAAATAGTAATTCTATTTTTTTTTTTTTTTGTTGCCATTTTCCCATAACAATTAAACAAAATTTAATTAAAATACGTGCTATTTGGAAAAAATATAAACGAATAATTTTTCATAAAACATGGAGCTATTATAAACTATATTTAATTTTATGTATCTATATTAATATTACAAACAAATGAAGGCATATGAATAATTGGATAGCCGATTTTGGGGTCGAGTTTCTTATATGACGACATCGGTGTTTGCTGAATTTGTGTATTATTCAGCGATAGTGACGTCATATGCATACTTTTCTGTAGATGTTGTTTAAATACAGAATCGTAAATGTGGAATTCTTCTGCGGATGCGAATGACGTCATTTTATATAAAATGAAAGCGTGTATTTTCATAAAACTGAATTATGTTTTGTATTATCTATATTTATATGCACACACACACACACACACACACACACACATATATATATATATATATATATATACACTGCTCAAAAAAATTAGGGGAGCAAGCAAAAAAGGGAAGAGAACAGTACAAGACAGCCATGTATGGGCATAAAATGGATAGTACATGTGTATCAATGCGCAATACAGAAAAAAAGACGCAAAAAAATTGTAAGGGAGCTTCTATACTTTGAAAAGATGAAAAGAACATGAAAAGATGGTTTAGGGCAACAATTTGTTTTCATATAAATAATAAAAAAAAGTATTGTTTAGGAATGATGCAAGATTTTTAATATGGCGTGTGGTCTCCTCCAACAGCTAAGACAGCTACACGCCTGTTTTCCATGGATGCGATGAGGTTATTGATAAGACTTTGGGGAATACTGTTCCACTGCTCAAGAATTGCAATCTCCAAGTCCCGGACAGTAAAAAGAGGCCTCGGTCTCGAAGCAATGCATCGTCTGAGTATGTCCCAAAGATGCTCGATCGGATTTAGGTCAGGAGAGCATGCTGGTCATTCCATATGCTGTATTGTTTTAGCTTCAAGCATGTTTCCACAAGACGAACTGTATGAAGTCTGGCATTATCATGCATGGAAAAAATGAAATCACCAATTTCTGCAACATAAAATACGACATGAGGTCTCAGTATCTCTTCTGTATAACTTCGGTTCGTCAAAGTGCCATTCAGAATGATATGCAGGCCCCTACGTCCACCTATGCTTATTCCAGCCAAAAGCATCAACCCACGTCGTCTGTAATGTGATCTTTCACGAACGAATGTGGGATTATTTTGAGTGCCTCTTTTTCTTCATGCCAAAACACATCAGATATCACGTCCAGACTGAATCGGGACTCGTCTGTAAACAGAATTTGACTCCAACAACGTTGCCTCCAAACTCGATGTTCATTTCCCCAATTTCTTTGGGCCGCACAGTAGCCTGAAGTCAACGGAATACAGACCATTGACTTACGTGCATAGAGACCACCCTGATGAAGCCTATTTCGGACTGTTTAACTGGACACCCTTCATCCTGTGGCCAAGAACAACTGTGTTTGCAGCTGAGTAGCATTGTCCGTTCCATCTAGAAGACCTGTTAACAAGATATATCGGTCATCAGTTTCTGTGTTAGCACATTTTCGACCTTGCACTTGTCGATGACTACCATTCCATGTGTCTTGGAATCGATTCCACAGCCTTTCATGGACACTTCTTGCGACTCCAAAAGCGTCCACTACACTTCGTTGTGTTTCCCCAAATTCAACTGTCCCGATAACACATCAAGTCATGGATTGCGGTAAATCATGTTGTTGTGACATTTTCAAGCCACATTTTCTCAAAGCACAAGCTGAGCAATTGAATTTTACAACTGAGGCAGTGAAACAGACGTTTCTGCAAAATCCCGATTTCTGCACTTATCTCCTTTTTCTAGTTTTTGACGTCATAAACTTTAATTTACATGTGAAGTTTTCTTTAGCTGTTTTCTACAACACTTTAAATTATGGATGTTTTATTTTACGTTACTTATCGGTGTAAATATTTGCGTAATTTCGTTAAAACCATGTGCTCCCCTAATTCTTTTGAGCAATGTATATATATAGATATATATTAATCGGGGAGCTAAATTCTGAAAAAGCAGGATTCCAGTTTCCTATTTCACATTTATTTTTTGCCTTTTAAATTTATTTTTACCATATATAGCAAATATTAAGTACTTTAACGTTTCGAAGTGATTTTTATATATAGTTTCTAAAGCATTTTTGCTGAATTTTTGAAACTACATTAGAAGATTTACACAATCACTTAATAAATTTTAGAAGGATTTGCCTATTAAAATTAATTAATTAGGTTTGCATTTATAGGGATTCTGTGCAACTCCACTTAATTCTTTTATTTAAAATATTTTTTTAGTATTTTGTAGAATTAGGAAATATACAAATATAATAGTCTTACAATAGAAATATAGAAATATTTCCGAACTGAAAGTCCCCCCCCCCTCCCCCAATCTTTCAACGTTAAGAAAGCTAAAAAAAATGCAAATGCAAAAGAAATCATCTTTTTTCAAAATATTTTTGGTCTGTGCAACCAATAATGCTTTTGGAACAAGATAAAGTAAAGTATCTATAACTCATTCTAAACTGTATTACTACTAATAGATGTATTAAATTAATGTTATAACTAGTTATTTTAATGGTACTTTAAAGTACCGTAGGGACATAAAGGGTTAATTAAATTCTACCACCGTTTCTGTTTGTTAAATCGTGTATATCATCTTGGTACTGTCAAGATTTGAAAAAGAAAATATAAAAAATATCTGAGTCATAAATTATTGCCTTTTAAAATCGCCTCATAAATTTTGCACAACTTTGAAAATTTTCAATCCAGATTGCTTTCTTAAAATATTATTAGGTGCCGCAATAGAAAACTGCTTAGCTAAAACAAATATTTTAAATGAACTATAGTTAAAAGCCTGTATTAGCTAGCCAATATTGACTATATCTTGGCTCAATATTCAGTCAATATTGCATATAATGGCATGAAACGTTGCCTAAAATTGGGGGTGTGGACATTTTGCCTGCATTGGAGGGAATTGTTTAGCCAATCTACTGCCGATAAAACTAATATTCGGGCAATATTGATGTTTCATTGGAAATATTTCCAATGTAAAACCAATATTCGGGCAATATTGATGTTTCATTAGAAATATTTCCAATGTAAAACCAATATTCAATAAATAATGACATCACATTGGAAATATTTTTAATGAAATGGTAATATCCTTCTAATATTGGTTTTATTGCCTTTACATGGCAGGCCTTAACAGGCAGTATTTCATACCAATGAATGAAATATTAGCCCATATTAGGCGATGGCTGATACTGTTAATATTAGCTTGTTACCAGGGTCATGTTTATAGATATTTACTTATACAGTAATGAAAACTTCAAAACGAATGTCGAAATCAAAATATCTTCCTGCAAAATCTACTTAAAAAAGATATATGATTATTCAAATTATTGAATTAACTTTTTCTGATTTGTGAAATTTACAAATTCAATTACTTTAACCTAGTTTATTTTATGTATTTTCTTACTACAGTTCTACCCTATATTACACGGAATGTAGTTTAATTTTTAAATAAGAAAATCATGCAACATTTCTGAAATCTTACGTGTATTATTTGAATTTATTCCGATTTGGGATACTTCTTAAAGAAATGAGTGAGATTAAGCAACAGACAACCCATTCTACGTTTGGTAGATTTTCTTTCGTAATTCCATTTCGATAAGCTTTGAAGAAATAATCCTGCCTAAACTAATTTTTGGGGGCTATAGCTTAACCAGCATGTTTATCATTATATTTACCTATTAAACTTGTTTTTAGAATTAACTAAATGCATTTTGTTAAATTCTTCATGATAATTTAAAAAATGAACAATGATTAATTATTTGATTTCATAATAAGTAATTTTTAGTATTTTTTTTTTATTTTAAATATGGAACCAGCTTCCCTTAAATCTTTAAAAATAATTTATTTTTCATCCCAGAATTTTGAATATTGACCACGATTACATGTTGCATAATCTGTATCTAAGTAATTTTTCAAGACTTGGCACATATTCCCTACGATTAGCTGAAAATCTTTCTGACCTTTATTTTGTGCAGCAGCATTCCATATAATTTTTTTAATCATGTTAATTACTGAGACACATAATCCACTCATCGTTTCATCATTTTGATGTACGCGTAATATAAATTTCTGTGCTAAATATTTAAATAACCATCAATATAAAAGTAATAAATCATTATTTCAATTTTGGTTATGTCCTTGTATAAAAAGTATACCTCACAGGATAACTAATTTCAAGAAACATTTTAGGTAGATCATTCAGAAAGCAATGACATCAATGACGGGGTTTTTGCATGGCGCCGTGCACAATTCCTTACTAGCTCAACTCCCGACCTTATCTGAGTCGGGGACCGTTGCTATACGGTCACGCCTGTGTTCCTAAAAATGTTTTGAAATATTGGCAACAGTAAAGCATCGTGCTAACTCATCTACCCTACTGCGAGTCTCTTCATCGACTGCTGTGCACCATGCGAAACAAGAGCCGTAGAACGTTGTCTACAATGATTATGTTACTTAGATGACAATGCTCCCCCTCGTGTAGCTCCAGCAACACATCAGCTATACGATTCAAGTGGCAGATATTTAATCATTTACGTTACACCGCCGACTTAGCACCAGTCATTTTTCATCATTTTTTATAATTAAGAGAGCTTTTAGAGGAAAAATACTCCGTAAATAACATTGATCTCAAATAATTTCATAGCTACAGTCATTGACGGCAGATAATTGCAACAATAACATTTAAAAACTCATTAGCCTCGCTATGATAAAGGCTTACGTAACAATGGAAACTTTGTTGAAAAGTGGAATATGTCTAGTGTTATTGTATACCAAGTTTTATTTTTACTGAGTTACATACAAACGTTCTTTACTCTCTAGATGACCTATGTATTATGGTTTATATAAGAAACATATGCAACTTGCGTAGCAATTGGAACAATTTTACGCAAATAGTAGGTGACAATATATTTAAACATTCAATGCGTCTTTCTAAAAATATATTCTGCAATATGATGAGTAATTTTAATATACATGTACTTGTATGTATTATAAATGCATATTTTTTATGTGTGTACTTTAAAACATACTAATTATAATATACATAACATACTTTAACAACATGCATTGTAATGCGCTATCCATTGATAAAAATGCATTTCCTAAACTAATAACATTAACAATAATGAAGAACATTATGTGCCACTACTTATACTTTGTCCGTGACTTTTACCACTACTTATACTTTTGTCCGTATACTTTTGTGAATCCATGATTGATCACAAACAATATTTTGGAACTGTACGCATTTCACATATGCATTTATGTAACACAATTTTTTATGTAAATAAGGTAAGCTGGGGTAACTGGACCCACGAGATAATTGAACCATAGGCTATTTTATAAAAAACAGTTGATGTATTTTCAATTTTAGCTTTTATTAACATTGCACCCCCATCTCTACTTCTTAAAACAACGTGTGTCAACTCAATCATAAATCTACCTGTGCTGTGATAGGTTGCCGAAAATTTAGGTTTCTTTTTTAAAAAACAACGTCCATTTGGTTGAACGTATTCGGCTTTTTATTAAAATACGGTAAGTACCTTTATTAAACAACTTTTTTATTTAAAGATTAGACACATAAATACATTAATATTATTAAGGATCTATACATATTTACTTCATGTTTCAAATGTAAGGCCAGTGTTCCAGTTAACCCATAAATTTTTCAAGAATGGAGTGACTGGGACATGTATCAGAGGTAACCGCACCATATGCGATCCAGTTACCCCAACAGTTATAAATATCTTTTTGAGTTTCTCTTACTACGGGAAATTAATTCTTCCATTTATTTTTGCTCGCAATAAAGAAAACTACATAATACCTTATTAAAATTGCATAATAAAATTTTTAAAAAGCATGTTGGGGTATCAAACCAAATTTCTTAAGTGTGATAGCTATAACTCGAAATTTTACAATACAGATGAAGAGGCTTACATAAGGCAAAGTGAGATTATTAGAAAATTATAGAAACGAATAAAAAATAGTTCGGTTCTATGTAAAAAATATGGTTACATTCTCTACAGGTTTATTGGACATATCGAACTTCCATTGTAGTAAATATAAAAGAGAATAAGATGCTTAAGTACTTACATAGCCGTTTGTTCATAGATTTATCTTGTAATTTCTTTTCCTTAAAATAACCATGCAACTTTTATACTTATTAATTATACTAAAGTACATAAGTACTTACTTAAGTTTTATGTTTTTTGTATAAATAAATCTAATATTTTCATTTTTAGTGCTTTTTTAGACACATTGACAGTAAAGGTTTCCATTACAAGGCCCTGTAGTTGATATACTATATGTAATGTACATGATCTGCATCATTTAAACATTTTTTTAAGTTGTTTACACTTTTACAAATTGGACCTAACACTCAATATTAATAAAACAAAGGCTTGTGGAAAATGTAGACCCTCCTGGTCCACTTGCCTCATTTTTATGGGGAAACTGGACCCATGACGAAAGAAAGATGAAGTATATACAGTGGCGGTCAAAAGTTTCCGGCCAGTTAGTTTTTTTTAATTTTTTTACCAGAATGTTTCAGCAAAGAAGTAGCGATATTGTTCCAAGAGTTAGGAATATGCAAAATGATCTCTGACCATGTGATCAATTTGATTGGATACAGAGGACATTTGATGCAAAGGGGAGAAATTCAAAATTCGCGAGGGCAAAAGTTTCCGGCCATTCGCCATTCGTTAGTTTTTGCTATTGGTAAAGTGTTTTTTGACCGTGTTTGTACATTGCCGTGTTTGTGGCCGTATTAATACACGTGACTAACGTAGTTGAAGCTCAAAAATGAAAAGTTCAACAATTATTTTTCGTAAACAAGTGATTTGATTGGCTAAAGGGACAATCCTTTCGTGACATTGCGGCAAAGTTATCGCTCAGATAATCTACTGTGAACGATGCTTCAAAAAATATATGAAGATGGCCATGGCCTTTAGGACTTGCCACGGTCCGGGAGACCTCGGAAAACGACTATTCGTGTGGGCAGAAATATCAGGAGAAAAACAGTTGATGACTCGCATAAAAATACCGCTGCAATATCCCGCGCTTTACGGAGTGAAAATATAGCTAAAATAAGTCGGTCTACCGTGTCAAGATGCTTACGTGACGTAGGACTTTATGGAAGAGTCGGTATTAAAAAACCTTCCCTAAGTAAAAATAATCAGAAGGCCCTAATGACGTTTGCCAAGGAACACAAAGACTGGTCAAGTGAAATCTGGATAAAAGTACTATTTTCTGATGAATCGAAGTTCAACCTTTTTCGGAGTGATGACAGACACTACGTCCCATGACCTAAAAACAAAAGATATAATTCGAGATATGTTATTCCTGCAATGCAGCATGGCGGATGACACGCATGCTGTGGAGAGCATTTTCTGGAAAAGGTGTCGGTCCGTTAGTTGAATTCCGTAGCAAGATGAATGGTGCAATGTATAAAATATCTTGCAAGATCAATTGCTGCTTTATTTGAGGGGAAATTTTGGTCGCAACTATTTGTTTCAGCATGATAACGACCCAAAGAATACATGCAAGATCGTCAAGCAGTAGCTTTCGCTCAAAAAATTCCGCTTTTGAAATGGCCAGCGTAATCGCCCGATCTGAATCCAATAGAAAATCTATGGAAGGAACTTGATAAATGCGTGCGGAATTATAAATATTCCAATTCAGCAGAATTTCCCATAAATTGCAAGAAGTAAACTTACCATAGACGATGTTCAACCTTTCATTGAATCGATGCCACGTCGCTGCGCCGCAGTACTTATTGATAAAGGTGTGCTGACAAAACACTAATTATGTATGTTATTGATCACTGTTATTTTCTACTATAACACCATTTTTTGCGCACTTTCCAAGATGGCCGCAAACTTTTGAGAACATGCGTTAACCTTTGCAATTAATTTTGTCAATTAAATTTATTGATATTTATTTGTTATTCCATAAATAAGTTTCTAACTATTATGTCAACAAAATGTATAAGTATCGCTTTGAGTTTCTTCTTCATATGGGTACACTTACAAATTAACCAAAAATTTTATGCTGGCCGAAAATTTTTGACTGCCACTGTATATATTTTTTATTTTTAGATATTAAAATGTAATTTTGAACATTTCTGTCTGATAGAGGAAACTTAACTGAACATATTTACAAAAGTTCAGACTTTAATTCAAATGAATATTAGCCTTTTGAAGCTGAATTGCCAGAATCTCCAGGATCACATTGTAAAATCATGGCCCAGTTGCCCCATGTAACCTTACTTATTAAATAAATATGTAATAAATATTCAATTATTCTTATATATACTATTAAATATCTATAAGTTAATAAAGATATTTCTGTATCAGCATTTTTATCCTGCCAATGAAAAGTTTACATTTAAACTCTTCACGCCATTGGCCACATATATTTTTTATAATTATAATTACTGTCAATAATAAAAAGAACAAAAATTTCATAATACCTTATTCACTACAAAATCCCTTAACAAGAGAAGTAAAATTTTTATGGTTTCGCTGCACCGATATGCAGTTACAGATATTGAAAAAAAGCGTGTAGTAATTTTTCGGCAGTCCGTGTTGTTGGATTATTTAAACAAATCGGTAATATTTGATAAAAATAATATTAAATATATTAAGTTTTAATAATTTGTAGAAATATAAGAAAGAAAGTTGCTGTTAGTTTTTAGCTCACAGGCTATCAAAGCCTGAAAGCTAATCTGCCCGCAGGTTCTATATGTACCTACGTATGCATGTAAGTATGTAACACGATAACTCTTGATAAAAATATCCGATTTGCTTCATTTTCTGAATAATAAATCATTTCATTCATAAATTACTATTAATGCTCAGCGGCCACAAATGCGGATGTTATTTTATTTTTATTTATGTTGTGAATTTTTATTGTTTTGAACTCCAATTAATATAAATTGAATAAATCGTTAAAAAAAAGGTAATATTTTCCGAACCATAAAAAAAATCATCCCTGAAGAGCTTAATTAGATTAGAAGTTCATTCTGATAATTTCTTTCGCATATCCACTATTTAAAAGCTATTTTTTAACAAGTGATAAAATGTCAATACAAACAAAGAATGAATTATTTATTGCTATCCCTTTCTTGACGGTAATCGACAATTACGGGTGATTTTTCGGCTTCCTATTTTCGCACATTATTTTCTTTTATGAGGCTTTATTTCCTATAAGTAAGGCTTTATTTCGTATTTTCTCTAGTGTTAAGAATTTTACGGTTTCTTGCAAAAAGAAATTAGACGAGTTATTTTCTCTTTTGTATGAAATATTAATTATGCTCAGAACAGTTTTCATTATTATTGTTGCGTGTTTCAAATAGCAATAAACGATGAAAATTAACGAGAACATCAAAATAACATATTGAGGTATAAGAGCACTATCATAATGTATACGATACATAGACACACACTTATATGTGCCATTCGGTTACTTATTTTAAAAGTGAATAACTAAAAAGTCCTTCCGGCCAGTGCCGGGAGGAAGAGGTAGCTTTCATATTCCTTATTTTAAAAAAGCCAACATATATTATTCAAACACACGAAGCTCAATTTAGTGGAAACCGAATATAGGAGATTCAAAACTAATTTTTATCAATACTAAATCATTATGAATGAGAATTTCGCGAAATTAGTCAGCTTTATCCAAGCTGCTTTTTTTTAAAGTAACTTATATTTGGCTGGCAAATTCGGCGATTTCTTAAAGTGCCTGCCATTTTAAGACAACATGGTGGATGAGGCTAACCAGTGAACTTGGTCGAGACCTTACTAATTGCTGTGTACATGCTCACTCACATCGGAATCGGTTGATGTATACGAGTGCTTTCGCAGGCAAAAAATCAGATAGTTCAAAATGTCACCCACATTAGATATTGAAATTGCTATATCTGAGCCATTTTTCAAGGTAAAGACAAACAAAAAATGCTCCTGAATCCTTATATCAAGGTCAAATACTTAAGAAAGAAACCTTTTTCAATTTCTAATTTTTTTGCACCTCACTTTAAATATAATTTTTTTTTAATTTAATTGCCGCCATTTTGAAACAAGATGGCTGATGAAGCTGGCCAGCGAACTTGGTCGAGATATTGATGTATACTATCCACATGCCTTCTTACATCGAAATAGGCGAATACGTGTGTTATCGCGTGACAAATACAAGATCGTTTCAAAATGTTAGCCATGCAAGAAATTCAAAGTGCCATTCAACCATTTTTAAGATATAAACAAAAGAACAAATTTTCAGAAACAAAAACTGCTCCGGAATCTTTGTATCAAGGCCAAACACATAAAAAAAAATTTTCATTTTCCAATTTTTTAATATCTCATTTCAAATTATTTTTTTTTTAAATGGCAAACCTTTTGAAGCAAGGTGGCGAATGAAGCTGGCTAACGAACTCGGTCGATACATTGGTATGTACTATGTACAGACCAAGTCACATCCAAATCGGTTCATAAATACGCCTGTTATCGCGTGACAAAAATCAGGTCGTTTTAAAATGTAAGCCACAATAGAAATTCAAAATGCTATAACTCAGCCATTTTTTTAGATATAGACGAAACAAAATCTGTTCCGGAATCTTTGTATTAAAGTCAAACACATACAAAAAAAATCTTTTTCATTTTCCAATTTTTTGGTATAATCTTTGTATAAAGGTAAAATACATAAGAAAAAATATTTTTCCATTTTCAATTTTTTGGTACCACATTTCCAATTTTAAATTTTTTAAAAAATTTTAAATGGCCGCCATTTGAAACAAAATGGCGGATGAAGCTGGCCAACGAACTCAGTCGAGACATTGGTATGTACTATGTACACACCGAATTACATCCAAATCGGTTCATAAATACGAGAGTTACAGTGTGACAAAAGTCAGATATATATATATATATATATATATATATATATATATATATATATGTCAATTTTGAACGGAGGGTGGTTTCGGGGTCTGGGGGTCATGATCGATGAAAATTTACCAAAATTTTTTTTAATCGCTTTCCTCCGAACGGCTGCAATAGGTAGCTTTTTGTAATGAAAGCTACCTAAAACAGCTGGCAACCGATATGAATCATTTGCTGTATTTGTAATTGGTTTTTTTATGCGTCCAGCCTTCAGGGACGCATGCAAAATGCATGATACATTGTGCCGATGATGGACACCCTTGAGCATACTTAACTTGATTTTTTTAATAAAATAAGCCATACAGGGCTTTAGAGTTCTTCACGGGTACGGGCTTGGTCCCAGGCCCGGCAAAATGAAGAGAAAATTTCCAATGAGTCGGGCCGTGTTGATGAAAAAAATAAACGGGTCGGTCCGGTTCGAACCGATGAAAAAATTCAGCCCGAAATATAAAATTTAAAAGGATCAAACAAAGGCAATAAATATTCCATTGCTGATGATGTGGCTGTGCGTTGCACAGCGAAGCGTCTATTTTTGTATATATTTTTATTTTTAATTAAATGTTTATGTATTTTTATTATTTAATTCTCTGTTTTATTGTAGTCAAGTCTGTATAGTGTATCAAAATCAGTTTAAAGACAATAAAATATGAAAAGTTTTCAATGGACGTAACTGAAGCGAGGACAGTATAAATATGCCGCACGAGCCAATGCTAGACTTACAACATCAGTACAGAAATATAACATGTCCAGCGTAGAGATCGGCGTTGCCAGTTACATCGTGTCTGAACATGGGCTTAATTATTTCAGCAAACTCGGGCCGGGAGAGGATCAGGCTAATTTTCTTTCTATAGACCGGGCCTACATAGCCGGCCAATACTGATGCCATTCTGGATTCTATGGCTTGCGAACAGTAACTTAAAATATATAATAATCCATAATGTTAAATTTTCCCATAAATATGCATGCAGGTGTCTAGAAAAATAATCTTATTTCAATGTTAAAAAAAAATCGTCATTTTCTGCCGAAATTGAGTTGGGCTGATTTCATTGATTTTTGTACGGTCCGGGAATGTTTTCACTGATTTTAGTACCGGGCGGGCCGTGAACCACGAAGATATAAACGGGCTGAACTTTTAGTTTTTGCAACGGCTGGCAGGAACAAGATAGTTTTCGTTCGGGCCGGGCTGGGCCCGGGCCTGAAAATTCCAGTGCAGCCATCTACATGGCTTACATGTATTAGTTTTATTAATAAATGTGCAGTTTCCTTAGAATGCCACACTTCTGCATACAATTAATAGAGTATTTAATCCGGTGATTAGATATAAAAAATTGACATTTTATAACTTTCTATAAAGTTACTTTTTATTTAAGATATCATTTGATACTAAAGGAGGACGATCTACGATTTCGACATAAACATTTTGTCGCTATGCCTCATAGTGTTCAAGATAGAGTTCATAATTTCCGAAATTTTCCACTGGGGGCACTGGTATTATTTGACTTTTGTCCGGCGTAATCATGTTACTATATCGATATCGCACTTATAGAGATGTAGTTGCTTTTCGTTGGCAAGTTTTTTCAGGATAATGATCCTATGCACTATGTATAGTTTTCTTATTATGCTGAACATCGGTCTGCAGTGCCATTTCTTTGCAAACGTTTAACTAATTTTTGAAATTACGTTTGGTTTAAACTTATGTTTTTCTGACAATAATGCAGGGAAAGTGCATTTAACTCCCCAAGCGTTTTTTAGTTACTCATTTTCAAAATGGACTAGTCATCTTTTAGATACCAATTTCGTTATTTTTAAATTTTTATAATTCTAATTTTGTTTTCTTGGTTCTTAATTTTATTATTATTGTTATTTTAAAATAGCTTTATATACAATGAAAGATTCATACGATGACATTTATTTTTAATAAATTAAATAAGAACTAAACCGTATTCAGGATTATCAAACACAGGGTAAAAAATTGTCATTACAAAAGAATAAAAATATATTATGTATTTAAATAAAAAGGTTTATTAATGCGATTCAAGCATTTGATATGAAGAATAACGAAAAATACAACCTATGGAAAATAGCAGAAAAGTGACAAAGTATATTTTTATCAATGATAAAAACGGAAAAGTATGCATTTTGGACTAGTTTCTTGAACAGGATGGCAATCCAAAAATACGGTAGGCAACAAAGATATTTTAATGTTGTCATTTGTATTTAAATAAAAAGGCCAAACTGAGAAAGAAAACTTGAATTTTAAATAGGAATGATGATACCACGTACCTATAAAATTGAAAATTAAACATTTAGATGAGAAACAATTACATTAATAAAAATAATAATGAAATATGAATAGTAAAAATGAGTAAAAAGCATTGAATAACATTTAAGTATTTATTGAAAATGAATATAATGCGCATTTTCCCAGGATTTTGAGATACTTTATTTTTATTTATAAGTTACATAATATTATTCATTTAAAGTTAAATTTTAAAATTCAAAAACTTTCACCAGATTTTTTAAAAATTCCTCTGACTGATATATATTTTATGGAGATAAACGAACTATCTTAATTTGACACTATATTAAATTGAAGACGATATATTAGCCTTACATTCGTAAATTTCTTTATGTACAATTTTTACTATGCTTTGCTGTAATCTCGATTTAAATAAAAAAGCAGAGTATCGATAACAAACTAATTAACAAACTATTGTACCTCACACTGTTGTCTAGATTAGTCTCTCTAGTAGTGTTGCCAGGTGTCCCAAATAAATCGGGGCTCCAAATGGTCTGGAAACCAATATTTTCAAGTAAATTTCTTCCCCTTTTTTAATGGCAGAATTACCTGCGATTATAGATGGCGAAAAAAACTGTAAGAAATTAATGGTGTCCAGAGCAATTTGAGCCTTGATTTATGCAAGACACCTGGCAACACTACCATCGTCTTTTACAGATATATTGAAATTTCACTCATTTCAGCAAATGTAAAGTGGTTTAAAGGGGGCATACTACTGGTAAATTTTCAGAAAAATTCTACTTTTCGAGAAAAATGAATGAGCAATATTTTCTGAACATTTAAAACAACCAGTACGAAATAAATCCTACAATTACACTGTAAAAAAATCCGACCAGTTTTCCTGTAGGAATCGGAAAAATAGTTGCCCTTATCGTACCGGAAAATTTTCCTACACAGGTCGGAATAAAATCAGTAAAAATAAAAGGGGGGGGGGAAATACTCAATAAAACGGTATTTTACGGATTTTATTCCGATTTTACGCATTTTATTCCGAGTTGGGTCGGAAACTTTTCTTGTACGATAAGGGCAACTATTTTTCCGATTCCTACAGGAAAACAGGTCGTATTTTTTTTACAGTGTATGCATATAGGTTCGTAAGTAGTGTTGCCAGATGTCCCGCGTAAATTATGGCTTCAAATGCTCTGGACACCACTAAGTTCTTGCAGTTTATTTCTCTATCTTTAATCGCCGATAATTCTGCAATTAGATAAGGCGAAGAAATTACTTTAAAATACTGGTGTCGAGAGTATTTGAAGTCCCGATTTACGCGAAAAACCTGGCAACATAATTCGTAAGCATGCTTATTTTTGAATTCGCCTTTTCACGAAAAGTAATTTTATCCTTATTTAATCACAGAATCTTGCAATTAAATGAGATAGAAAAATACTTTTCTAAAATATGAGGCAAAGTCAGTAAGTAGGTCGCAAACTGATATGAGAGGTCGGATATTAGTAGTAAATTGCTTCCAAATATGCCAATAGGTGGCAGCATAATCCAACTATAAGATGTTAATTTCAAATTTATGAGACAGCAGTTGTACAAGATGTGCAGGATCGTTCAAAAGCTGTTGACGAAGAGCGAAGTGGTAGTCCAGTTGAGATTGCGACAGAAGAAACAGTGCGGAAGTTTGGTGAAATGGTTGCTATGCTGTCTATTGTTGTTTGCTTGTCAGCTCTAATCATTTCCTCGAACTTCCGCACTGATACTTCTATTGCAGTCTCAACTGGACGACCACTTCGCTCTTCGTCAGCAAATTTCGAACGACCCTTCTCATCTTGTACAGCTGCTGTCTCATAAATTCGAAATTAACATCTCACAGTTGGATTATGCTGCCACCTACTGGCATATTTGGAAACAATTTACTACTAATTTCCGAACTCTCATATCAGTTTGTGACCTACTTAGTGACCCTCGTAGTTTGAATCAAAAGTAAGTACCCTCATTAACCCTATATAGCTAAATATGCTTGCGGTGTTCTCGATGTAAGCAATGTTTTAAAATAAGATAAAAAGAACTTCTTAAAAACACCATAAAATTTTTAATAAATGCGCAAGACCTTTTGAAAGAACTAGTCCTTCTTCATCAGGCGCAAAAAATACGTCCTATTACTTTTAAAACAGCAGTAAACTGACAGAGAACAGGTGGTTTTAATTATTTAATGTTTTAAAACTTTAAACCAATTTATCTCAAAATCTTAAAAACGTACTGGTGCGCAAAGTTTCGTATTTTTGCTTGCAAATCTCACATTTTTATAGTTTGTACCAATGTTTTAAGACTATGTCAAAAATTGTGTATATTTTTGGAAAATTTTTATTTTTTAAATAAATTTAAAATGTTGCAAATTTTATCACCAATTTTTGTATATATGTCGCAGAAATATGAACAAATTTAAGTTTGTTCATATTACCTAATTACCTAATCATACCTAATTAGGTACTTAACCTAAATTTGTTCATTTTTCTTAGGATATTTGTACATTATTCTTAAGATATAGTTACACTTTACAAAGCCATGAAAATTGCATGTAAAAATATTAGGTAGTTTAATAAAAATCCTGTGCGGAATTAAAAAAAAAATACGTTTTTAAAATTTAAACATTTAAAAGTATATATTTAATTATTACTTATTTAGAGAACATCTGATACAATTTTAGTCAATCACAATTATACTAGTTATAACTATAGGAAATTTTTGAACGGTTTGTTTTAAAATTTTCAGAATTTATTTATTGAACTTTTATGTACAGTTTTTTTTTTAATTTTTTGAAACATTTAACATCATTTTTTGAACAGATACGTTAGATCGCGAATTTTCATACTTGATACCTCAGAAATTTTCTTAAATGCTTTCTGGTATCTTTTTTTCTCTACAGGTTGTCCCTGAACACATGGGCCAAACTATAAGGGAAAGTAAAGTACACATAAAGAAGCAATTCTGGTATAGCAATGTGCGGTCGGAAATGAAAAGGGTTGGAGAAAAACAAGAAAGTCGGAAGAAATTAAAACAAGCGTTCATAACAATTACAGTAAGTGCTCAAATGTACCACCACAAACATTGATACAAAACTGGCAGGGTCTTTCTTTCTATCTAACCGATGACCAGGCCCCAACTTGCCGGAAAGTCCCGCCTGAATGAGTTTGATATCTGGTATCGGTGTGGGTGACCACCTAATCGCCGCGTGGCGGCAATAAACCTGACCAGCGCCTAGATCGTCATCCTTTTGGCAGTGCCTACTGCTTAGTTGTGAACTTTGTTATTTCGGTAAATTAACATTTTTTTTTCTTGTATGGCACTTGTAACATTGTTACTCAAGTTTATCTCGTAATTTAAAGCCTTGGTCAGATGGCGGGACCTTCACCTGACAAGGCAACTCCGGAGGAATAATACATAGGTGACTTTGGAGGATTTTGCATGCACAACGGATTTTACATGCACCAGGCGCTAGTGACGAACATAGCGATTGGCGCACCCTTTCGAATATTCCAGGTGTATCATCAACGAGACACTAGTCGACTCTGAGGAGGGCCTCATTGCAAGACTTTCAGTCGCTGCTTCAACTACTCGTGAAACAAATGGAATCTTCGAAAGGCTACACCAATACGCTTAGAGGCTTTCAATCGTATATCGATGTAGGTGGTGGCACATTTCAGCACTTACTACGATTTTTATATCAATAAAGCGCTTGTTTTCATTCCTTCCGCATTTTTTGTTTTACGCTATCACTTTCATTTCCGACCTCACATTGCTATACCTGAATTGCTTTTTTATGTGTACTTTACCTTCCCTTACAGATTGACCCATGATTTCAGGGACACCCTGTATAATGGGAAGAAGAACAAATCTTATTAATCCACTTTTGTTGATTGGGGAATGGTTGAATCTTTAATATTTATATTATTTCTAATTAGTATCATATTTGAGGACTAGAAACTGTTACGTATTAACTTTCTTCTTTATATTTATCAATATTCTATTTAATCTCTAGAATTCGGATTCACTTAGAGGACCCCCAGACACAAATATATATACGTACACAAACACTGGTTCGCGTGCAAGTGCTTTTGTGTGTAGATATACACAATATACATTTTAATTCATTGTTTTTATTTTCAAATTCCTTACTTGATTTCTGACAGAAATTCAAACTCACAATAGAAACTAGCTTAACATTGTTATAGAAAACTCAAACCAAGCAATCTGGTAATCTAAAAAGGGAGAAATTATTTATTGATGTTGACACTTCGACTAAGGCCTTAAATCCCCGGATTTTCTTTCCGAGATTCTGAAAGCATCCTATTAGTTTTCGTTCTCGGAATTTGTCTTTAGAAAAAGCAAAGATCCTGTTTCGTTTAATAGTATTTTTACATGATACTTATTTTTTAAAAACAACCAAAAAACAGGTATATATAAAAAAAGATAGTTTATCCACTTTACGCGGAAAAGGTATTATTACAAAATGCGTACACTTCTTTGAAGTTCCAGGGAGTCGGCATCACTATTTCCGTTTAGAAAAACGCTTTTTAATATTATTTAAATTGCAAGATTTGTAACAACCTTGTTTGAACGCTTCAGGCCCGAAAGCAAGAATAATTATACAAATACCCATTCATTGTTTTTTCAAAAACAAAATAACATCATAGATGACAGAAAAAAGAAACTTTCTGAAATTGATCCTTTACGAGAATAGTAATTTAGGTTCACAAATATCGATCTAAAATTACATAACCTCTGAAAATGTGAATTTAATTATCACAAACCTAAATTCACACAATCACAAATTTAAGGTTGAACAAGTCAGTGATACACAAATCTCAAAAAAATTTGTTTTAAAGTATTTAAGTTAAATACTTATGAGATTTTCTCACTTTCTAGACCCGCTGTGTTGAAGGCATTTGCAAATTCAAATGAAAATAACATTTGTTTTATGAGGAAATCAGTATAGACGTTGCCATTAATTGCTTTACTTTCAAACCAAAAAACATTCAACTATTAAGACGTGAAGTCAAAATGTAAAAAAAACCAAACAGTGTATTTTTTACGATGAAAATAATAGAAGTCCACATATGTGGACCGAGATAGCGAAGAGGTTAATGCCAGAATTTGTAGCATTTTTCTGCGGTTAAATTAGGTGAAAAATTTTAATAAAAATTATGGTAGAACTATAAGCACCCTTTGATATTATCAACATATGAAAATCATTAATTGAAATCAAAACGTGAGAATAATTCATGTATAACGGCTTTCCCGTTATATATTCATTATTCCTCCTCTCACCTCAAAAATCAACTTTTAACCTTACTGGTTTATTATAAATTGTCATTATCCCCCCCCCCCCACCTTCAAATAAAATATTTAGTTTAAATTTGACATTTTATACTTAATTTCAGTTGTCTTTATTCATTCTCTTCCCCCCAACCCTCTCACTACTGTAAGTTTCACTTTTACTTTTTAAAGTTCTTTTTAAATGCAGACATCATTTATCTCGGTTCCTTTTTCTGTCTTTCAAATTTACACGGACAGAAAAAGATCTTAACCGCAGCAATTTTCCGTGGAAATAAAATAAAAGAATAAAATACATGTGAATGTCTTTTTCGCTTCGCAGCCGACGTTACGTAATGCATATTTTCTCAGCCTCTGGGCTTGCATTAGTATTCAATTCTCACCCTTGTACTTTGTCGAATACAGACCATATGCCCCTTGCTGACTAATTTTCAGCTGTCGTTATATCTGTAATGTGCATATAAAATCACGTGTTCCTATTTCTTTAAGTCTCCCTGCTTACCGCAAGAATGTTATTTAGTGTAACCCTAAAGAGCCCGCCATGGCATAGTTTTTCACTCAATGTAAAACTTCTTGATTGTTTTGTCTACCCAATTTGTTTTTCGCCAAACATCTTACATATGGTTATCTAGTGTTCGCCAATCTGTATGTAATTGTAACAAAATCTCTCGCACTTTTTGTTTTTTTGCTCCTGACCTCGAGCTATGTAGTCTGCAAATTAAGCCCCGCTGTGGGGCGTCTGCCAATTCGGCAGTTATTGAAACTCTCTCCCCGTTCCTCTATACTGTTGACGGCTCTCCATTAAAAGGTATTTCATAATAAAGATGTAAGTCCTCTAAACTTTTGTGTTGGGGTTTTTTCTGACTCATATTGTGAACCTGGGCATACGAATTCACTCTCACATAAATTTGGCGCCTTTGCCCAGTTTTTCTCCAACAATAATACAAAAAAAAAATTAAGGGGAGAAGTTTCATTCCGTTTCACCCTTTTATCAGCGACGTGAAGGACCTACGACAGATTTTCTTTTCCCACTGGAGTTCCGGCTTCCTCCTCCAACTCGGTGCTCATTCTCCGGCGTCAACTTTACGGGACTTTCCCTTCCCTGCTCTCGATGCCCTGATGGACTATTGTGCCTTCGTTGTCGGCGATCCCTCATCTCATTGTGATTCTACTTTCTCAAATACGATTTCCTTCGATGATGACTGCCCCCATCTTTGCTCACATCTCCTGATGAAAATCAATGTTGATCCATCCAAATCCGTGCGCTACTCTTCCTGGCCGTGTGTCCGCTTATTTTAATATTGTTTGTGAAATATTTTTGGTGCGACCATCTCCAAGGGAATCTCCATCAGTGTTTTTGATAATTGTGTTAAAAAAAGTGCCATCTGAACGTACATCTACTCCAGCAGTTTTGTGAAATATGCCATAGAAAGTTGTGAAATTATTTTGTGCGGGATGGTTACAGTGTGCCCTTCTCAAGTTGTGTTATTTTATTTTTCAGTGTTTTTAATAGAAAATTTCAAATTTCTGTGCGCCGGATGTGCCATGATTAAGATGGATAATATTCTCCGTCATTTGTGGTGTGTTCATAAAAAAATTATTACCTCGGTGATGTGCGAATAGCTGACATGTGTCAAAAAAATCAGAACCGGAAAGTTAAAAAAAAACAGGCAATAAAAAAAAAGAAAACAAAAATCAAAAGAAAACAAAAATCAAAAGAAACCACTCATTATGCAAAAAAAGAAAGTGCTAAACAAAACGTCACATGATGTGTGATCTCTCATCCAAAATCTTTTTAAAGCATTCAGAGTATGAAAACAGAATGTTAATTATATTTACCGGTTTTCAAAATTTGCCCGTTTCAGTTTGTTACTGAAATCATTTAATTAAAAAAAAATAGAAGGCGATGTTTTTTTTTCATTTCGCTCTGTTTTCATGCTCAAAATCAATGCTCTCTACAAAAGTGACATACTTGATCGAAATCTTTGAAAAAAATTATGTGACAATACTTTTCTACAAAAAAAGAAACACAGTTTGCATTTAAGTATGAACAGGGAATGTTTTTATATTAAATTATTTACTGTAAATTACTTTAGTATTATTTTCTTTCTTTTCAATTTCAGCAAATTACTAGTTTCTTTTCATGTTATTTTTGTTCCCTATTCATACTTGTACTTTCATAACAATTGCAGTGTCATAAATTTATTTTGTGTTGTCAGCTTGAACGGAGAAATTATTTCTAAGCTAATTTTAAAATATAATTATTAGTGATAGCATTCTTAGTTCATTTTTTTCTCCTTCCAGGCTGTTTTTGTTTCTAAAAAAATGATAATAATAATCATAAGTGCATATGCTAGTTGAAATGATATTTTTATTATACTTTTAGTAATATTTCATTTATTATAATTTTGTGTTTAAATTCTGACAGTATTCTCATTTTTTTCCATGAAATTGCATATGCATGCTATGTTTCACTCTGTTTTTTTTAAGGTATTTTTCTTTATGCATTTAAAAATCTATAATTTACCCTTTTAACCCCACTGGCATATTTTGTAGGTATACTTATTTTACCGATAGGCAACAAAAAATTCTCTGCTCCAAGTTTTGCAGTATTTGATATTTTTATATAAATATGCGCATATTACGCTCACAACGTTTGCACAACGTTTCACAACGTGTGATATTTACACACTTACCCTCAGAATATGTTGCTCGACTCTGACCTTGTTTGTCTGTTTTGTTTTTGTTTTTGTTTTTTGTATTCTGAACCAGAATTACAATTTAGTTACCCGTTTTTTTTTATTTTATTGAATTTTGGACACTTTAATCCAACTGGATGTAGACAGAAATTTGATTTACAGAAATCTTGCGGTTGATACACTCACTCTTTTTTCACTTCCCCCCCCTTCTTTTTTTCATTTTGTGTATTATTTAAGCAACTTATTGTGTTTATTTTATGTACATGCATTTCATTTCTGATAATTATAGTTTTTGCATGCTCACACTTTCTTAAAATACTCGTATTATTTATTTTGCATTATTTGAGTTGCTCTCTTAAAAAAAAAAAAAGAATTCCTCCTTTTATTTCCATTTTGGCTGTTCAAAAAAGTAACCAACACAAATTAAATAAGCACGAGATAAAAAAAGGTTTTGGAGATAACAGACACTTCACCGGTTTATTTTTACAAAATGGCAGCAAAAGATGAAAATTCTGTTAGTGATTTAAATTACCCCATTTTTGTATCTCCATGGGTAGATTATTTCGAAGAAATATTAGTAAGATATTCGGATTCCATTAATATGGAAGCCACATCAATTCAAAATTCACGTAAGACCGAAAATGCTGCATCTTTGTCTGAAAATATTATGGATTTCCTTCAGATCATTAAATTCAATTTTCAGGTGCTTAAACAAAATTTAATATTCTGAAAGATGATTATTCCAAATTACAACAGGATAAAGAATATTTATTTCTTGTAAATTAGAAACTTGTAGAGAGATTACATGAAATCACAGCCCAACAGAATAGTAAGGCGAAGCGTACTAAATGTAGTAAGACTATGGGTGATCAGGTGGTAGATGTCAACAACAAACTCCCTCCATCTGCCCTACATAAATCAACTCAAACTGTCCCCTCTTATATGTGTAAACAAGAAAAGTTACCACAACTGGAAAATGATAAAAAAGACACATATCTTAGCCCCGACCTGCACACTCAAGGTAAGCACAATGAAAAATTTACAGATATTAGCGATTCCTCTCTAAAGTCCTTATCCTCTGCTAAACTTAATGTACCTAAGCCTATTCGTGTCATTATTTGTAACCTCCCTGAAAATTTGAATATTCCTGATATCTTGTTTGGTATCTCAGATTTAATCCATATACCTGAACCTGATTTTCACTTTGTTAAAAAGTACAACCTCCTACATATTAATTCCTTTAATTGGATCTTGGAGCTTGCACCACAGGATGCTAGGCAATTATTAATGCATAGAGAAATTATGATACAATCAAAACCGTACCCTGTTAAACCATATATAAATGTTAGACGTTGTTTCAAGTGTCAAGTATACAATGATCATCTTGCAATTTTGTGTTATAATGACATTAGATGCTCTGTGTGTGCCTTGCCACACATTGACCCTCAGTGTAGAAATCCTCCAAAATGCATTAATTGCATTAGAAATAATGAAAGCAACAACACCAACTTTGACATTTTCCACACTGCCTTTGCACCTTACTGTCAATCATTAAAAAAATTCATCAAGCAAATGCGAGAAAGAGTATACAACTGCAATACATTCCCATAAACATCTCATGCAGCTTCCTTATTAGTAAAAAAAAAAAACAATGTAACATACATTTTACATTCTTCGTTTTACTTACACACATTACTGTGAAGGAGTTACTATCAACAGCATTCCTTTTAAAGCTTTTCTTTTTCTTATACTTTTACATACAGATGTCAGTTTTCGACAGTATTATTCATACTGATTTGAAGTTTGATGTTAGCTTATTTTTTTTCAAGATTTTTTTTTATTATAAACATAAGTGTACAGTGAGTTGCTTTTTCATTTGATTGTTTAGTCGGCAAATAGTTAAATGAATGTCGAATTGGAACAAAAGTGAAATCGTTTCTGATACGCGTTGTCAGACTATATGTTTTTCACTTTTTGGAAGATTGTCACTGAAAGAGTACACATTCATTCAACTTTAAACATTCATCATTACACTAGTTACATTTTTAGATTTATTTTTTTAGAAATTTGGATATAATTTCATTTGTTAATCCTAGTGAAGTTTATTTAGTTACATTTTATCACACAAGTAGCATTTCCTGGTTACATTTTATCCTTTTTCACTTTTCTTTACTTAAAAGCACAGTTGTTTTTTTTTTTTTTGGTTTGTTTGTTTTAACTTTAGGCGAAGTATTTTTGTACTTGTGATACAATGCTCTTGGTTCCATATGTACACAATGAGTTTTTGTTCATAGTTCATACAACTGAGTTCATAGTTTACATAGTTCATAGTTTACTGAGTTCATAGAAAACCTTTACACGAGTTCATAGCATTGCCAATTCTTTGTGTACTTCAGGGACCAAATGCACTATCCTTTTCTTTCGTGACAGTTGTTTGTTCACAGAATTTTTTTCCCTTACACATATTAGTTCATAGTTTGTTTTCTTTCTTGTGATTTGTTTTGCATATTAGTTTATACCAATTTTTGTTTTGGTAGACACTTTAGTTCATTGCAATAATATTTTTGTTAGACACATGAGTTCATAGTAAGTTTCATTTTTTTAAACACATTTTAGTTCATCGTATTACTTTTACACTTTAAGTCAGTGAAATACTTGCTCACTTTAGTTCATTGCAATAATTTACACTTTCTTCATTGAGGTACTTAGATTGCTGTGTTCACAAACATACATCTAATTCGTTGAAATTTTCCCTTTTTTCACTGATACACTGTTTTAGTTCATTGTGAGATACTTTTTCTTTGCTTCGTTCATTGAAATACACATTTTTTTTCTTTGGTTCATAGAGATACACTTACAATTTAGTTCATTGATATTTTGTTTGGTAAAAAAAAACACACACACACATTATACACAATTGAAAACATTTTGTTTCTAGGTTTCAACTTTACAAATTAAAATATTTCCTTTTTTATTTCTCATTATTCCAGGAACTACTTTTGACTTCACATGAATTTCACAATTTAAACATTTGTTAAAATGTTATTTTTTTACAGATTCTTAATTTTTCCTTTATCATTATAGTTCTTTTATGCCATGACATTTCATGTCACCATCACTTTGTTTCACAACAAAGAATGCCCAGTTTACAGGATGCTGATCCTTCACATGCATTTTCTTTAAATTTCAAACTTAAGATGTTTTTTATTGTTTTCATCACATTTGTTTTGGTTTTCTACAGGTACATAATTACACGTTTTCTTTTAAATTTGGAGATTAAATAAAATCTCTGGTTAAGCTTCACTTAGACAATAAACACGTCTAAGATATTATGTTGTTCTTGTAATAACATAACTTCACATTAACAAAAAAAAAGTTTTTTTTTCGTTTGTATCATTAGTAACCTAGTGCAGTTACACTAAATGTTTAAAACATTATCTAATGTTATACAATACACATACAGTTTATATCCTGCTTGATACATTGTAAGGAATACAAAGTTAGAATTTATTTAAAAAAAAAAACATTTGCAGTTGTTATACTTACCCGATCATGTCACCAGTCTCTCCACACGCTCGGATTGACCTTTTACCTTTGATATGTGAGATATTGATCTCAGTTTTCTTTTATTATTTTTAATTTATCCCCTCTGAAGTTTTGTTCCCGTTCAAAATTTTGCCCTAAGTGTCCAAACTTCATTGTGTACAGAGAGACAAAACCCTCGAATTGTTGTTTCAATTCAACAAACATAACCTTTTTTATATGATACATCGACGCATGCTCCTTTGAAGATCAATGTGATCTTTGGGGAGCAGAGACCTAGGTATCACTTGATGTCTGGGTCTCATAACTCCCTCCCCCCTAGGGCTGATGCTCTAAACTGACGCCATCACACTTGTTACTTAACAAGAATAAGGGCTATACCCATTCATAGGCATGATTATGCATCCCGTTCTTTTGTAGTCCTGTGCGGTGTGCACGAAAACCAATTTGCTACCTATTTTTTTATTTTTTATATTACTTCATTTAACTTTTATTTACAGACATACATATGTCTTTTATTTTCTATTTCATTTTAAAGTAGTATCTGTGTCTTTTGTTGCTTGCATTTATATTATATTATTTTTATTTTGAGAAGATATTATAACAAGTTACTAAAAAAATTTTACTTCTCTTATAATGGTCATGAAAAATGCTGGTACCAGTCTCTTAATCAAATACTAAAAAGCTATTTAAATATAAAGGATCCTGTTAAATACAAAAATATTATTTTCTCTTTCTGGGTGACTAATGAATACCAAGAAAAGAATTAAAAAAAGGCGCCATTTATCATGACCTGAAAGTTTTGCTTTATGTAAACCGTTAAAGAATTGCAAGCACACAGTTAATTTTTTTATATATATATGGAGACTTATCTTTGTATTAAGTTATATCTGTTTTAAATACTTATATGTATGGGGTAGACAAGGTAATCTTCAAATTTAAAAAAAAACTGTTCTACAAGTTTCACAGTTTTTTTTCTGGTGGTAATGGGTGATATATATAACGGCTTTCCCGTTATATATTCATTATTCTTCCTCTCACCTCAAAAATCAACTTTTAACCTTACTGGTTTATTATAAATTGTCATTATTCTTCCCCCCCCCCCCTCCCTTCAAATAAAATATTTAGTTTAAATTTGACATTTTATACTTAATTTCATATGTCTTTATTCATTCTCTTCCCCTTCCCTCTCACTACTGTAAGTTTCACTTTTACTTTTTAAAGTTCTTTTTAAATGCAGACATCATTTATCTCGGTTCCTTTTTCTGTCTTTCAAATTCACACGGACAGAAAAAGATCTTAACCGCAGCAATTTTCCGTGGAAATAAAACAAAAGAATAAAATACAAGTGAATGTCTTTTTCGCTTCGCAGCCGACGATACGTAATGCATATTTTCTCAGCCTCTGGGCTTGCATTAGTATTCAATTCTCACCCTTGTACTTTGTCGGATACAAACCATATGCCCCTTGCTGACTAATTTTCAGCTGTCGTTATATCTGTAACGTGCATATAAAATCACGTGTTCCTATTTCTTTAAGTCTCCCTGCTTACCGCAAGAATGTTATTTAGTGTAACCCTAAAGAGCCCGCCATGGCATAGTTTTTCACTCAATGTAAAACTTCTTGATTGTTTTGTCTACCCAATTTGTTTTTCGCCAAACATCTTACATATGGTTATCTAGTGTTCGCCAATCTGTATGTAATTGTAACAAAATCTCTCGCACTTTTTGTTTCTTTGCTCCTGACCTCGAGCTATGTAGTCTGCAAATTAAGCCCCGCTGTGGGGCGTCTGCCAATTCGGCAGTTATTGAAACTCTCTCCCCGTTCCTCTATACTGTTGACGGCTCTCCATTAAAAGGTATTTCATAATAAAGATGTAAGTCCTCTAAACTTTTGTGTTGGAGTTTTTTCTTACTCATATTGTGAACCTGGGCATACGAATTCACCGTCACATCATGCACTTATTTTTTGTTGAGAAGAATGAATCAAATCAAAAAAAGAAAGAAATATCGTGCATCAAGCATATTTTATGAAACATTTTCCAACATTTCCATAATATTTCACAAAATTTCACCGTTTAATGAGGCAAAAAAGATGCCTAAGTAAACAATTTATTAAACGCATAACACATCTGAATTTTATCGGGTTTCAATAGACTAGATTTCAATATCTACCGTCCATATCAGGAAAGACACTCGAATTCTTTGGTGCGGTCCTGTATATGATGCATAATTTGTATATATTCTACATTTTAGCTAAAATAATGCTAAAATTTTGTTTAGCTATTAAACGCATAATAGCTATTTCATCTTCAACAATTTATACGAATAGACATAAATGTACTCGAGTTCTTTTGTACAGCCCCGTATATTATCTATCGATTTTTATGCATGCCACTTATTAAGCTAAAATTGAATTCAGGTAGAACAAACTTAAAATTTCTAAAATCACAATTCCAGAGATTATCACCTACAGGCGGCAATTGTAGCGGATTTCAGTACTTTAAAATATTCTAAGATCTATTATGAGAACCAGGTTCGATTTCTATGCATTCGCTGTAGTTCATAAAAGGATGTAGGCTGTGATAGTTATAGGAATAAATGCTCTAAAATTGCTCTTTACGATATCTGTTTATTTGGAGTAGAAATATAAAATTAAACAGTTCATACAGAAATGGATAGGGATGGAGCCTGAGAGCATTTCTTAGTAACTTACATTTTCACATGACTGACTTTGTGAAGCGAGAAAGTGCAACTGGGTAGTCATTCTGTATTACACAAATCGCCATCACACAACTGACGAAAAAGAGCACACGAAAAATGAATGAAATTATTTAAGCAAAATTGTTTGTTACCCTTTAGACAATTAGTAGATTTTTAGGTAGCTTTCATTACAAAAAGCTACCTATTGCAGACGTTCGGAGGAAAGCGATTTCAAAAAATTTTGGTATATTTTCATCGATCATGACCCCCATCCCCGAAACCACCCTCCGTTCAAAATTGATGTATATATATATATATATATATATATATATATATATATCTGAACTATGTCACACTGTAACTCTCGTAATTATGAACCGATTTCGATTTAATTCGGTGTGTACATAGTACTTACCAATGTCTCGACCGAGTTCGTTGGCCAGCTTCATCCGCCGTTTTGTTTCAAAATGGCGGCCATTTAAAATTTAAAAAAAAAATTAAAATTTGAAATAAGGTACCAAAAAATTAAAAATGGAAAAATATTTTTTTCTTATGTATTTGATCTTTATACAAAGATTCCGGAGCAGTTTTTGTTTCGACTATATCTTAAAAAATGGCTGAGTTGCAGCATTTTGAATTTCTAGCGTGGCTGACATTTTGAGACGTCCTGAATTTTGTCACGCGATAAAAGGCGTATTTATGAACCGATTTCGATGTAATTCGGTGTGTACATAGTACATACCAATGTCTCGACCGAGTTCGTTGGCAAGCTTCATCCGCCATTTTGTTTCAAAATGGCGGCCATTGAAAATTTTTAAAAAAAAATTAAAACTTGAAATGTGGTAACACAAAATTGAAAATGGAAAAATATTTTTTTCTTATGTATTTGACCTTTATACAAATATTTCGGAGCAGTTTTTGTTTCGTCTATATCTTAAAAAATGGCTGAGTTGCAGCATTTTGAATTTCTAGCGTGACTGACATTTTGAGACGTCCTGAATTTTGTCACGCGATAAAAGGCGTATTTATTAACCGATTTGGATGTAACTTCGTTTATACATAGTACATACAAATGTCTCGACAGGGTTCGTTGGCCAGCTTCATCCGCCATCTTCTTTAAAAATGGCGGCCATTTAAATTTTTAAGAAAAAATTAAATTTGAAATGCGGTACCAAAAAATTGAAAATTGAAAAAATATTTTCTTCTTATGTGTTTGACCTTGATAAAAAGATTCGGGAGCAGTTTTTGTTTCGTCTATATCTTAAGAAATGGCTGAGTTATAGCATTTTGAATTTCTAGCGTGCTGACATTTTGAAACGTCCTGATTTTTGTCACGCGATAACAGGCGTATTTATGAACCGATTTGGACGTTACTTGGTCTGTACATAGTACATACCAATGTCTCGACCGAGTTCGGTGGCCAGCTTCATTCGCCATCTTGTTTCAAAAGGATTGCTATTTAAAAAAAATTAAATTTAAAATTTAAAATGAGGTATTAAAAAATTGGAAAATGAAAAAGATTTTTTTATGTGTTTGGCTTTGATACAAAGAATCCGGAGCAGTTTTTGTTTCTGAAAATCTGTTCTTTTGTTTATATCTTAAAAATGGTTGAATTATAGCACTTTGAATTTCTAGCATGGCTAGCATTTTAAAACGATCTTGTATTTGCCACGCGATAACACACGTATTCGCCTATTTCGATGTAAGAAGGCATGTGGATAGTATACATCAATACCTCGACCAAGTTCGCTGGCCAGATACATCAGCCATCTTGTTTCAAAATGGCGGCCATTAAATTAAATAAATATATATATATTTATTTATTTAAAGTGAGGTGCAAAAAGATTAGAAATTGAAAAAGGTTTCTTTCTTAAGTATTTGACCTTGATATAAGGATTCAGGAGCATTTTTTGTTTGTCTTTACCTTAAAAAATGTCTCACCTATAGCAGTTTCAATTTCTATTGTGGGTGACATTTTGAAAAATCTGATTTTTTGCATGCGACAGCACTCGTACATATCAACCGATTCCGGTGTGAGTGAGCATGTGCACAGCAATTACTAAGGTCTCGACCAAGTTCACTGGTTAGCCTCATCCACCATGTTGTCTTAAAATGGCAGGCACTTTAATAAATCGCCGAATTTGGCAGCCAAATATAAGTTACTTTAAAGAAAAGCAGCTTGGCTAAAGCTGGCTAATTTCGCGAAATTCTCATTCATTATATTGATAAAAATTAGTATTGAATCTCCTATATTCGGTTTCAACTAAATTGAGCTTCGTGTGTTTGAATGATATAAGTTGGCTTTTTTAAAATAAGGAATATGAAAGCTACCTCTTCCTCCCGTCACTGGCCGGAAGGACTTTTTAAATTTCATTGCAAAGTAGCAGTCCTAAAAAATAAACCAGAAAGAATTTGAACGCCAATCCGTACGTTAGGAGCAAACTTTTGGGAACATAGTGTGTAAGACAAAGCTGACCGCATGTACAGGATGAGTTAAAAGTTCGTTAAAAATTTAAAAATTCATAAAAAGGGATGAAAATATGATAAAGAAGTGCGGTTTGCGAGAAAGGTCTCAGAAAATAGTCGAATTGTTTTAGCAGCAACAATTTGTTTGTTTAAAAATTCACCTGTAAAGGGCTCTTACGACCCGAAACACAGTGAACAGGGCAACAGTACACTCCATTCATTTATTCTTTCAATAACAAATGTTCAACATGACATCCAGAACATTTTACGACACAAATAAGGCGACACACAACGCTCATTACAGCTGAATGCAACATCTCGGAATGGATTGCAGAAACCTCACGACAGATGGAATCTTTGAGTGCCCCCAATGTTGAAAGGGATGAACGGTACACAAGTGATTCCAAATAACCTCACAACAGAAGTTGACAGGAGTGAGGTCGGGTGATCGTGGAGGCCATTCGATCTTACACCCTCGACTGATCATCCTGTCTTGATCATAGGTACTCAATAGGAATCGTTTTACTGGACTGGCATAGTGTGGTAGTGTGCCATCCTGCATAAAGCTTATTGCAGATAACACACCTCTTTGATTTAATGCGGTCACGACTTTGTCACGCAAAAGAGTTAGATAACGCTCAGAGGTTACTGTGCACGTTTTCCAGCCCAATGTGGGACATGGTTCTTCAAAGAAGAAATGTCCGGCAATGAAAGATGAGGTGAAGCCACACCAGACAATCAGCTTCGCTGGATACAGTAACTTCGTCGTGTATTCACAAGGATTAGACGAATGGTCTGGGTGTTGACATACCCGTGTAGAGTGAAGTGCGCCCCATCTTCCAGAAAACATTGAACAACCACTCAGGGTGGCTTTCTATTCTTGCCACAGCCTACTCGGCAAATGATTCCCTCATAGCTGTGCCTCCCAGTTGTAACTTCTGCAGTGACTGCAGTTTGTGGGAATAGAGATGCAATATTCCGTGGAGGACACGTCGAATCGATGAGTGAGGCACATCCAATAATCTTCTAGCTTTGCGAGCAATGCTACTTCCCGTGGACGATTCCGTCGCTAAATCCTTCATAGTGTTTTCCACCGCAGTAATTCGGCCCTCCGCCAACGAGAGTCTTCCACTTCGTAGCCGATCCGCCAAAGAGCCAATTTCTTCAAACAGTTTGACAAGCTTTATTAGTAAAAGACCGATATGGGGGCCATTCTTCGTCTTCAGTCTTTTCGCCGTGCAAAATTTTCGCAACACAGCAGCTACTGACTCTCCGTTCAAATAGAACAACTTCGCCAACAACGCTCGATCGGGTAACGATAACATTCTGAAAGCTAATGAGAAATCCTCGTGTACCACGGTCTTTTATTGCAAAATTAATTTGCGTAATTCTGTTGAATCTCTCGCATGTCAGAGCCATCTACAGGTGACATTTTTAACTCTTTTTTTCTGCTAAAAAAATCTTACTAACTCGTGAGCCCTTTCTCGCAAACCGCACTTCTTTATCAAAATCTCTTCCTTTTTTGTGGATTTTTAAAGTTTTAACAAGCTTTTGGCTCCCCACCGATACTGGAAATGTTTATGATATATTTAGAGATATTTTTTCTATCTCAGAGATTCTATCATATATTTCTACTGAACGTTGGACGGAATGAGAATAAAACTGCAGAACGAATACAAAGCCAATCTTGACTCTTTTTCTTTATATCTAATGAGTGTGAATAATCATCTAAATGAATTCTATCTATGTGAGAGCCGTTTTAATGATAAAGGCATATGTGAACTATATATTTTTTCTTTTGTTTTGGAGGAAAATTACAATGGGAACTGAAATAAAAGTTAGCATAAAATAAATAAGTAATAAAAAGATAGTTTCACTGAAATTTGGAAAAAAAGGAATAATTTAAGAAAAATATATGTGATTCCACATCACAGCAATGTATACAGTTCTTTACGTAACCCCTGTACAGCACTTTATTTATATTCAGCCAACATCTCTTAGTATACTAAAAATAGTTGAGCTTCAAAATGCATAACTCAATTAAAAACATACTTTAAGCAGTTCACGTCCATACTCAGAAATTCTTACTAATTCTTTTGTATATCCTTGTATATTATTTATAGAATTATATACACCATGTAATATGTACAAATTTAGTTAATCTTAAAAGCATAACATAACTGAGAACTCAAAGCAATTATCGCTAATCGACAGTACTATATCCGGTATCTTTTGTGTGTTCCTGTAAATGAGCGATAAATATTCATATTCAACAGCAATTGTTATGTCAATAAAGTGCTTGTTTTCATTTCTTCCGCATTTCTTGATTTTTGCTAACACTTTTCATTTCCGACTCCACATTGCTATACCTAAATTGCTTCTTTATGTGTACTTTACCTTCCCTTGCAGATTGACCGATGATTCCAGGGACATGTGACGAATGTGACTGTATAATGTGACGAAGAACAAGTCTTATTATTCCACTTTTGTTGATTGGGGAATGGTTGAAACTTTTAATATTTTTATTATTTCTAATTAGTATCCTTTTTGTGGACTAGACGTAAACGTACTATTATACATTAACTTTCATCTTTATGCTTATAATTATTCTATTTAATCTCTAAAATTATCCATAGAATTCGAATTCATTTCGAAGACCCACACACACAAATATATATGCATACACAAAAACAGGTTTGCCCGCAAGTGTTTTTGTGTGTAGATATATACAATATACCCAACAAACACATAACTTCGGGCCGCATGGCGTATTCGTTGCGGCCAGGGTGAGTTAAGGTCATTTGTAGCCAAACAATACTGTGCCGTAAGTGACGCACCACTAATTACGGCAGCTAACACCAAACAGATTACGGATCGGAAGCGAGAAAACAGTTGCGTTTATTATACCGGTCAATCGTTGAGGGCAATTTTCGGCAAGCATTTAATGTACCCTCATCGTTTAGACAGTAGAGGGCTAATATTACCTAACCGGCATATTTATTTAAAGAGAGGAAATGTATTTTTTATTCATTTCTTTTAAATTAATCTTAATTACTTTAAATGTGGGTTTTAGTAAAAATATAAATACGTTATGAGATTTATATTTAAAGCAGTAAAATAGATTAGATATTTCTATTTAGTTTTACAATATTTTTACAAAATGTAAAATAATATTTCCAGGCTAATCTTCGATATCTTTGCATGGACATATTTTTTATCGTCATACTGAAAACTATTAATGTAAAACAAAATACTATAAGATTTACAATTCTGAATTCAGCGTAAAGGTAAAAAAAGATAAAATTCCTTGCCTCTATTAAATTCCTAATTATTTATGCCTATTTATTTGCTTTATTAGTATTATTTCACTAATACAAATTATAGTTAATGTCATATATAATTTTCATATGCATAAAAATAGTTAATTCAATGCCAGATACATGAAAACTAATATTAAGTAAAACGGGAGAATTACAGAACAAATTTAGATTAAAAAAATAACAATAAATAAATAAAATATCAGTTACAAGTGCTATTTGTTTAATAATAGTAATAATAATAATAATAATAAATAAATAAATAAATAAATAAATAAATAAGTTTGACTGTATATTTTTGCGAGAACGAAACACATATGAAAGTGTTTAAGGTTTTTCTCAAATCCGTATTGGCTACTTTTTGACCCATTTTTAAAATTAACTTTATTCACCAAACGCATAAAATTAGCAAGATCTCTTAATAAAAAACTGTGTAATGGAATTATTTCCCCATATTGAATTATTTTCTCCTTGGTAAAGACAAAAGTTCTGTCACAAAATGCCATCGAAGTTGGCGTTTAAACGAAATATCCGGATGTGATAGCGCGTAAAAGTGGAAAAAATGAAATCATAAAATACAGTCGTTTACAAGATGTAATTCATACATAGTGACAAAATGAAATAATGAAAAAAAAACTTTTCCATGACAAATCGTTTCTATAATTATTCTTTCATGTATCATATTTTTACGTTTAAAAATGACTTATAAAACATGTTAGAAAATTTCACGTTTATTAAGCGAAATATATATATATATATATATACCGGGTGTCCCAAAAAGGACTGACTGATTTTAAAATTCAATAACTTGCAAACGGTGACAGATATTTAAAAAATTCTTGCAGGAGGGTTATGCATAAGGTCAAAAGTTTTATTACAGTGATTTTCCATTTTAGTTCGAATTACAAACAATAGATGGCGCTGCGATCAATAGACGCTGAATTTTCAGGCTCGATTTTTGGTACTTCGTGGCCCGGATAATACATTTCCATCTCCTTTTTCAGCATGGAACAAGAGAAAGGACCAGAAATCGAGCCTGTATTTAGCGACTATTGCTTACAGCGCCATCTATTGTTTGTAATTCGAACTAAAATCGAAAATCACTGTAAAAAAACGTTTGACCTTATGCATAACCCTCCTGCAAGAATTTTTTAAATATCTGTCACCGTTTGCAAGTTATTGAATTTTAAAATCAGTCAGTCCTTTTTGGGACACCCGGTATATATATATATATATTATTTCAAAATTAATGAAAAATTACTGCATGAATGGCGCTACAGCAGCACATATCAAATGCAATAAAACATATTACATCATTTCAAAATGCTAAAACACCATAACTTCAAAAGGAAGGTGTATATCTGCAGAATTTTTTTAACTATAAAATATTTAAAAGAACAAGAAAGACAGGTAAAAAAACAAAAACAGTCTGTTCTTCATCAGTGGGAGGACAGACAGAAAATTAACTCCACCCCCACTTTTAAAATTTGCAGGTTTCTGAACACGTTCACCCCGCATTCAATACTGAAAAACTATTGTCATTTTATTAATCAAATTCCATAAAAAACTAAAACAACTCAAATTAAAACTAACAAACATAATATTAACCATACAAAAACAAAAAAACTTTAATAAAAGGTCTTTTAGAGGAATGCTTAAATTATCATTAAAATAAAAACAAAAGAAAAAATATAACAAAACAAGCATGAATGCAGAATAAACATGCGCCCCCCAAACCCGCAAAATGAAATTTCTCAAAACATGAATACCTGTATAATGTTTCTCACCCGTCAACAGTAAACAAATAAATTTTTCTTCCAAAGCCATTATCAAAAACCAGAAATTCCAGGTCTGCAACTTTCTTTCGTTTCAATTCATCAATACACACCCGTTCTTTTAACAAGACTTTAGGATGCCTATTTCATACAGAAAGATCCAGAAGGCTGCCATCACATGTTCATTCCGCCAGTTCACATCGTTGCCATTCACTTTTTAGAACTGTCTTTAAATAATATTTCAAAAACTTAATAGGGTAATTATTATTGTAAAATAAATTAGCCAATAACTTAAAGATCTGTTTGCAAAAATTATTGTCTCTGCCACAAATTTTATTGAAACGTATGAATTGATTAATGATTATATTTATGTGAATTTTTTTATGCAAATTTGAAAACCAATGTGGCATGCTTCTAGTAAAAAATTGAAAACTATTTCTCTTATCATACAAATCCAAAATCAATTTATTATCAATAATTTTGAATAAAATATCCAAAAATTCTGCATTATAATCATCACGGTTTGCTCTATTCAATTTTAAACAATTTGGATATATAATATCATATTCATTAGAAAAATCAAAATTAAAAATTAAAATATCATCAATATACCTAAAGACCTTTAAAGACCTATTATATTTCATAGTATACTTAAATTCATAATAAAATAAAAATAAATTTGCTGCTGTAGTAGAATATTTTGTTCCCATCCCTATACCACATATCTGATTAAAGGTATTATTGTTAAAAGTTACATAATTATTATAAAACAGAAATGACATAAGCTTGAAAATAAATCTCTATTTATATTTAATTCATCATTTATACAAAAAACATCAAAAATACTCATTAAAACATCATAAAGTGAATCAATAGGTATATTGGTGAACAGATTCTAAATTTTGTACCAAAATTCATTAGATATTTTACATTTTTATTCTTGATTATATCAAGATTACCTGTAATTATATCATCTTGATATAATCAAGAATAAAAATGTAAAATATCTAATGAATTTTGGTACAAAATTTAGAATCAATAGTAAAATTAGTAGCAATAAGGTACTAAAAATTTTTAAGGATAATGTCAATAATTTTATAAAGAAGTGTAGTTATAAATTTAGTATGCCTTTGGAGGCATTTTTTGAATGGAAGTCTCAAATTTTGGGGCATTTCAATAATTTTTTAAAAGATTATTTAAATTCTGATGAATATGAATATCAAAGTTTTAAAGATGAAGATGTAAAATTTATTGAAAGTTTACAGAATAATTTTGTTATAGTCCCTGTGGACAAAGCAGCTAATAATTATGCAATAATATGAAAGAAGTTTTATATTGATAAAATAGAGTGTGAATTAGGTAATGAAAATTTTTATTCAAAAGTTAATATTGACAGAAATCCTGTTGTTAAAAAATTTTTTGCATATAAAAAGAAAGTTAAAAGTATGTTTTCTTATAATTTTGATGTTTCTAATCATCACTGTTTGCCATTTATTTTCTTAACGCCTAAATTTCATAAAGATCCGATTAAATTTAGATTTATTTGTAGTACTTCTAAAAGCATTAATAAAAATTTTAATATTGGTTTACAGAATTTATTAAAAAAGATATATGATTTTCTAAAGTATAAATTTAAGAAGTATAGTTAATTCTGGTCAATTGATAATAGTGTTGAAATTCTGAACAATTTGCCTTTGACTCCTCTGAAAATGCAGGTATTCGATTTTGAAAATCTGTTCACCAATATACCTATTGATTCACTTTATGATGTTTTAATGAGTATTTTTGATGTTTTTTGTATAAATGATGAATTAAATATAAATAGATATTTATTTTCAAGCTTATGTCATTTCTGTTTTTATAATAATTATGTAACTTTTAACAATAATACCTTTAATCAGATATGTGGTATAGGGATGGGAACAAACTATTCTACTACAGCAGCAAATTTATTTTTATTTTACTATGAATTTAAGTATACTATGAAATATAATAGGTCTTTAAAGGTCTTTAGGTATATTGATGATATTTTAATTTTTAATTTTGATTTTTCTAATGAATATGATATTATATATCCAAATTGTTTAAAATTGAATAGAGCAAACCGTGATGATTATAATGCAGAATTTTTGGATATTTTATTCAAAATTATTGATAATAAATTGATTTTGGATTTGTACGATAACAGAAATAGTTTTCAATTTTTTACTAGAAGCATGCCACATTGGTTTTCAAATTTGCATAAAAAAATTTACATAAATATAATCATTGATCAATTTATACGTTTCAATAAAATTTGTGGCAGAGACAATAATTTTTATAAACAGATCTTTAAGTTATTGGCTAATTTATTTTACAATAATAATTACCCTATTAAGTTTTTGAAATATTATTTAAAGACAGTTCTAAAAAGTGAATGGCAACGATGTGGACTGGTGGAATGAACATGTGATGACAGCCTTCTGGATCTTTCTGTATGAAATAGGCATCCTAAAGTCTTGTTAAAAGAACGGGTGTGTATTGATGAATTGAAACGAAAGAAAGTTGCAGACCTGAAATTTCTGGTTTTTGATAATGGCTTTGGAAGAAAAATTTATTTGTTTATTGTTGACGGGTGAGAAACATTATACAGGTATTCATGTTTTGAGAAATTTCATTTTGCGGGTTTGGGGGGGGGGGGGGCATGTTTATTCTGCATTCATGCTTGTTTTGTTATATTTTTTCTTTTGTTTTTATTTTAATGATAATTTAAGCATTCCTCTAAAAGACCTTTTATTAAAGTTTTTTTTTGTTTTTGTATGGTTAATATTATGTTTGTTAGTTTTAATTTGAGTTGTTTTAGTTTTTTATGGAATTTGATTAATAAAATGACAATAGTTTTTCAGTATTGAATGCGGGGTGAACATGTGTTCAGAAACCTGCAAATTTTAAAAGTGGGGGGTGGAGTTAGTTTTCTGTCTGTCCTCCCACTGATGAAGAACAGACTGTTTTGTTTTTTTACCTGTCTTTCTTGTTCTTTTAAATATTTTATAGTTAAAAAATTTCTGCAGATATACACCTTCCTTTTGAAGTTATGGTGTTTTAGCATTTTGAAATGATGTAATATATATATATATATATATATAATATATATTATATATACATATATTATATACACACACACATATATATATATATTAAATTATCAGTAGTATTTTTTTTTCTTCCAGTGAATTAAAAATATTTTATCGATACATATATGTGTATATTTTACTTAAATCAGAGTGACATGGCTCTTATTTCTTTCAAAAGGATTACACATATGGATTGTATATAATGATTACATATATTTTACAATTCCAGATATCCACTAAATATAATTCTATAAAAAATCTTATCTTCTTTTTTCTAATCGCTTAGTAGGTAAAGGATAAAGAGAAAAAATATCTGAGAAAGAGTTTAAATTATTTGAAATTCGAAAGTGTTATCGTTAAATTCAGAAAGTCGCTTTAAAATAGGAATCATTATACACAGAAATTGAAAAGATGAATCAGATTGTAAGATGTTTTTCAAGTGTCTCTCCCGCGTTTTTAAGGGACGGAGGGGAGAGGGGAATGATCTGTTTCGAGGGACTGGTCAAGGCCACAACCAATGACATTCATAGGGATCAAGATTTCGCTGCGTCATGATTTGAAATCACTTGTCACTGTTGTTTGATGAGGACTGTATGACTGTTTCTGTTTATTTCGACTTCTGACAATGTTTCTACAAGATCTAGTGGATGTCCGCGGTGGGAATAGAATTTGAAATATTGTAAGTCTGAATATTTTGTTAGCCTATCCATTAAATCAGTTTAATTCGAAATGTTTCTGTACCATTACATTATACTCAACTCATTTTTACAAAAGTATTATATAAATAAGTATGCAAAGTTAAATGTTAACATTATTAGTTGTTATTTTATAAATGAATACGACGTAAAATGAGAGAATTTGGATTTAACTCTGATTTTTAAAGGTATTTTTGTTTAAGCAAATGCAGCATAATATCTGTTTTTTATTTATTAGTCTTTGAAATTTTTCATTTAGTAGTTCCATTGAATGTATTCTATTAAAAGAAAATTTTCTCTATTACTGAGGCTGTATAAAGTAATTTTAAAAATTGCGAATTATTTATATCACTTTCATAATTCCTCTAGTGTATTTAAAATAAATTGATTTAATGTCAAAACTGTTTTTTTTAGATGTGACTTTGAAAAGAAAGATTTTTTTTTCCTTTTCCTTTGATTGGATTTTCCTCTGATCGGATTATAATTTGTCCTCGGAGAAAGTGTCATCAAATTAAACAACTGAATAATTTTATTACAATATAATCAAGATTAGAGCGAGAAAAAACTCTTTAAAATATTTAAGATATTTTGAAATATCTGAAAATAATTTTCAGGGAAAAAAAGTTTGGAATACATATTCCCACACAGCACACAACCATCCATAAGTCATCTATCTACAAGCTGTAAACACAAGACGGCCATCACATCTATAAGTAGTCTAAAAATATCCACGATACACTCTTTACACATCTAATAGAAATAACATGTGTGTCGTTTTTGAGTTCCTTAAGACGTTGATTATATCCATATAGTCTATGAGACCACATCTATAAGACCTCCAAGCATAGATCACTTTTCGACATAGGGTACTTCATATAGATGAAGACCACATCTATAAGACCTCCAAGTACAGATCACTTTTTGACATGGGTACTTCTTATAGATGAACTTAAGACTGATTCCAGACATCTAACGACATCTGATACTTGTCTATAAGACCTCTAAATGTCGGTCTATTTTTTTTATATTGGGTACTTCTTATGGATATACTTAAGGGCAAGAAACAGGGATTTCATTTCACGGGAAATACAGCCTTGGCCAAAAGTATTGAGCAAGCATATATTTGTAAAAGTAATAGTTTTACGCAAATATTTAACTGCATACAAGGGTTGCATTGAAAATTCATATATGAATTTTCTCCGACTTATTACAGTTTAAGAAAAAATACAAATGAACAAGTAATCTTTTAATGAAGCCTTTATATATATAAAAAAATTTATTTACTTTATTTTCTGGAAGTTTCTTTGCTGTTATACATGCCAATTAAAAAATCATGAAAATAAGAATAATTATTGCTGAAAGTGCCAAAGTACAAAGAGCTTGGTCTTCAACAAGGAAAATAAAAAAATCTTATGTTAAAAATACTTTAAATTTATATTTAAATTTTAATGTGTTAATACAAATATTAAGAATTATTTTCATTGATAAAGATTGTTTTATATTTTAACTTTTCTTGTAAGAATTATTTTTATTTTCATGATTATCTATTAGCGTGCATGATGTAACAATAAAACTCCCCGAAAACAAAGTAATTTAATAGTTAAAAAAGTAAAAAGGCTTTTAAAGAAAATGACTTCATTAAAAGGGATGAGTTCGTTGTTGTTGTTTTTTTACAAACTGTGATAACTTAAAAATGAAAAGAAATTTTCTATTTGTATGTACTTAAACATTTGTATATAACTCTTACAAATATATTTAAAATATTTGGCGGGGGGGGGGGGGTGCTCAATACTTTCGGCCAAGGATGCATTTCCCACAAAATGACATTTTTTACATATCATAAGTATGCCTATATGAAAATTAGAATAATTCTTGGAATTTCAAAATACGTACAACCTTGTCTTCAAGAACTAAAAAAAGGAAATTTTATGGTTTAAAAAACTTTAAATTTATACATGATTTTTATTTTCAACATATCAATAAAAATTATAAAATATGTCCTTAATTTACGAATTATTCTAATTTTCATGATTATCTATTTCACTGGCATAAACATAATTGTTTATACCATGCAAATTTCATAATGAAACGCTGAAAAAGATTGTTTTTTTTTTAAGTAAATGTTTTAATTAAAAGTACTTAGTTTGCTGACCATTTTTCCCAAATTGTAATAACCTTCAAAGACACTAATGGCATACTAAATAAGCCAACCAGCTAAAAAACAGTTGCTAATACTAAAATAATTGTGTGATTAGCATCGTATAATAGCATTATTCTAACGTTAACATCCAAAGAACATTGACTAATTTTTTAAATATTTCCAATGAAGGTCATCTTTATGTTGCTGCTTTTCATGTCATGGAGAAATTGTAGTTTCATTTTTGCGATATATGAAATATTCAATTTTTTCTTTCATTTTTTCTTCAGGCTCCAAACTGAAGACCCCCCCCCCCCCCCCCGCTTAAATGGAAAAAAAGTACTTTTAACTGCAATTTGTTTGAAAACTGCATCTCATTTTATTTTTTAGATATATTTTTTTAGTTTTTAATACAGTTTTTGTAATGGTGACAATTGGAGTGCTCCATTACTGTAGAAAGTAAAGGGAAAACAACTGGAAAATACTAGATTACTATCTTTTTATTGCCATTTGCTCATTAGAACTGAAAAAAAAAATGTAATTAAAATATGTGCTGTTTTAAAAAAATAAATAAATAAATAAATAAATAAAGAATGGTTTCTGATAAAACATGGTGATACAATAAACTGTATTTAAGCATCCATATTAACATTACAAATAAATAAATACATATATGAAACATTAGTTAGGCAATTTTTTTTTTTTCAAATTTACAACATCGCTTTTTGCTGTGTTTGTGTATTATACCACGATTGGGACATCATATGCATACTTTTCTATAGATATTCTTTAAGACTGGATCGTAAATGTGGAATTCTTCAGCGGATGCAAATTTATATAAAACAGTAGTATTTATAATTTTATTTTATATAAAATAAAAGTTGAAAAAAAAATAAAATTTTGTGCAATATTTTAATGGCCTATGGTGCTAATAAATTTTAAAATTCTTTCACCCCCCCCCCCCCCTCATTGAGGGTGATACTAAATTCTGAAAAAGCAGAATTCCTGCTTGTTACTTATTATTTTTTTAAGAACGGATACTCGCTTTGCTTGCTCCACACTTTTTGCAACAACTCTCTCATAAAACACAAATGAAAACACTTTATATGAAATTTACAAATTATGTTTCTTCTCTCATTCATTATTTCTGAAAAGGGGCAATAATTGTTCAGTTAAACATGTAAAGATTAAAGTTATTTATGCTTAAATTCATTGGTTCAGCTAAAAAAAAAAAATACATTTGATGAAAACCATTGAAATTTTTCTTTTAAATATGATGCAAGCTTCAGCGGTGAAATCATGCTTCTGATTCCTAGAATGTTTTAAGGCAAATTTATTTTATGTTACTATGTTTGTTGCCAAAAGCAAAGTAACATATTTAGCCTTTTTTTCATGCTGTGTAAGAGAAATATATATATATATATATATATACAGGGTCATTCATAATTCCCTCCGGGGTTTCGAAACGTTATAGTAAAAAAACGAAGACGAATATGAAAAAAAGAAACATATGAAATTATTCCGAAACTATTCAAGTTTTAATTTAATTAGTTTCCGGTAGATGGCAGTAACATCTGTATTGAAGTCAGTTGTAGTAAAGAAAAATGGCGTTTACAGGCGAAGAGAAAGCTTTTTGTGTGTTGGAGTTTGCAAAATCTGAATCAGTGGTGTCAGTTCAACGGGCCTTTCGTAATAAATATCGAAAACAGGGACCAACTGACAAAACAATTCATGTGTGGTACCGGAAATTTAAAGAAACGGGATGCCTATGTGACAGGAAACGAAGTGGTCGGCCTGGTCCATCTGCGGACACCGTAGATCGTGTACGGGAAACGTTTTTAAGGAGCCCGACGAAATCAACCGCTAGCGGAAGCCGAGAATTGGGGATCTCTCAACCAACAGTGTGGCGAATTCTGCGAAAACGTCTTTGTTTGAAGCCGTACAGATTGGGACTGGTGCAAGCGTTGACTCCAGTAGATTGCATTTCTCGTTTCACGTTTTGCATTGATGTCCATGAACGTGAAACACTAATGTCGAAATTGATTTTTAGTGATGAAAGCACATTTCACATGTGTGGCACTGTCAACCGCCACAACGTACGCATTTGGAGCTCTGGAAATCCCCATTCTGTAGTGGAACACTATCGGGATTCCCCAAAAGTTAACGTGTTTTGCGCTATGTCCTTCTCACGTGTTTATGGGCCATTCTTTTTTACAGAGAAGGCCATTACCGGTGTAGTGTACCTGGATATGTTGCAGCTGTGGCTAATGCCGCAGTTAGAGGAACATGAGGATGATTTCGTATTTCAACAAGACGGTGCTCCTCCCCATTTTTTGTGTGATGTGCGTGAATACCTGAACACACACTTACCTCATTGATGGATTGGACGAGCTTCTAAAGATGACATACCTCTTCTAAAGTGGCCTCCACGGTCACCGGATTTAACACCGTGTGACTTTTTCTTGTGGGGGTATGTGAAAGACCAGGTTTTTGTACAACCTATGCCACGTGATTTAGCTGACCTTCGTGAAAGGATAACACGTGCTATCAATAACATAGACAGTACCATGTTGAGTAGAGTATGGCAGGAACTGGACTATCGCATTGATGTATGCCGTGTGACCAAGGGTTCACACATAGAACACCTGTAATGTATGTAAGTAAAACTTGAATAGTTTCGGAATAATTTCATATGTTTCTTTTTTTCATATTCGTCTTCGTTTTTTTACTATAACGTTTCGAAACCCCGGAGGGAATTATGAATGACCCTGTATATATATATATATATATATAGATAGATAGATTATAAATTTTAGATTTAATAATGAAAAATGTACAACAATATCTTTAAAATTTGAATTCTTGTAGGAGGGTCATTCCACGTAAAATGAGCAAAAATTTAAAAAAAGTCGTGGCCACATAGTAACAGATTTTAATAAAATTTGATATACAGGTTCAAATCATATTCAAATAGAGCTCTGTAAAATATCTTCACAAAAAATAAATTATTTTAGCAGTTATGGACATTTAAAAAACTTGTGAAAAAGATTGGCATGTTTGTAATCGTCCAAAGTTGCAGATTTGAAGTTCTGTATCTTGAAAACTATTTAACTGAAATGAATTTTTTTTTAATAATATAACCTCTGAAAAATTATCTTCTTATTTATTGAGCAATAATAATCTGGTAACACCAGGATTATTCTTTAATTGGTTGTAAAAATTGAAAATTTGCAAATTTTGAGAAAATTAAAAACGTAATAAAAATTAAAGGAATTCAAAAACATCTGAGAAATTAATGCCTGATGTAGTTTTACATATTAAGATCGAATTACTAATGTTTTTAGGTTTCCATGTATTTCCTTCACCTTTAAAAAAATTTAGAAACTTTTAAAAAAATGACAAAATTCGTAATTTTTCCTCTTATTGATAGGTAAAAAACATAATGAAGGAAATGTCCCACATTACAATTATTGCACAGACATAAAGATCAATAAGTACATAATCTGCTAAAAAAATTTCAAGCATGCTTTTTTCATTCCTAACGTCACAAAATTGGGTTAAAAAAGGCAATATTAACTACATTCCATGAGCTATTTTTTTTTTAATTCGCGCGCGTTTCTTAAAATATTACACGATTTCAAGTTGAAAAAATTAAGTGCTGCCATATATTTTCTGTATGTCGGTTTAGGGATTAATATATAATTTTCTGTTCAATTGAGCTTTTTTTTCTACTATTATTAAAAATCTTCTTGAGGAAAAAATAAACTGAAAGCAAGTATAAAAGTTTTTATATTTAAAATATATACTGTTATCTAAAATATCAAAATAATTAAAAGTTTAAAAAAAGCTTTCTTTCAGGTCGAAACAAGTGATAGAAATATTGCATTTTATCCTCAACATTTTTTACTATTTATTTTTTTTTCTCATTAAGGAATAAAAAAGGCAAGAATGAAAGTTTAAATATTTAATATATATACTTTTAGCTATAACGTCAAGCAATTTTGATATTGTAGGAGGTGTCCTTCATCTCAATAGAAACGTTGCATTTTTCCCTCAAATTTTTTCAAAAATAATTTTTTTCTCATTAAGGAATAAAAATACAATTACTAACTTACGTCAATCTGTTACTTATTATTCATTCCTAATTATAAATAATTTTTAATATAGTCTTTGCATACTTAAGGCTAATAACCAAAATTGAAACTTCAAGCATGTAGCCAAAACCACGATTTTGCATCCACATTTAATATAAATTTTAATACTTAAATAAACAATCCTAAAATCTATTATTTTACATTTACTCATAAATAGATATGATCTACTTACAAAATGATTTTCATTAAAATCTGTGACATGTCTGCCACAGGTGATTTGCTCATTTTGTATGGAATGACCCACAGGTGATTTGCTCATTTTGTATGGAATGACCCAGGAGGGAAACTTGGATGAAAGTTTTCCGGGATTTTTATATTCTTTAAAGTCACTATTTTCATACAACATTAATTCACTTACCTAGTCAGAAACTGAATTAGGTGAATATTGTTATAGTGGTATTAAATACCCGGAAAACTTTCTTCTCTCATTCAGTATTTTTGAAAAGGGGCAATAATTGTTCAGTTAAACACGTGAAAATTAAAGTTATTTGCTTTAATCTCTACCTGGGAAAATGAAAAATTTGTAGATAAATTTTCATAAAAGTGACAAAAACACTCAAACTAATAAGTTTTTTCAAAGGTGGTAAAAACCCGTTTTACCAAAGACAGTAAAAACCATCAGACAGTAAATACTGTCCAACCTTAATTGCCCATAGATAAAGTCTTAAACACTATTTAATAAAATTTTTAGTAGAAAATGGCATCAACAATAATCTGATAATCCTTTTTATCTTTTTTCTTCACAACAAAATATTTTGAAAACTAAAAACGACATCATCAGAATGAAGTTAAGCAAAAATATTTCAAATTAATAAATTAAAATAAAATCTAAAAACAGGTGTTTTTTCATGCAAAATCATTCTTTTTTTTTCCCCTCCCTTGTGTTTCTGCTTTAAATCCTTTTCGAGTAAGTAGTATAGGGGCAGATTTCCAGAACTGGTAGGAGTCAGTGGCTCCTAAACTCAAAAAAAATCTAGTGGACACACTGTAAAATAAAAGCGTGAAAACAATAGCGATTGGTTTTATATGGGTAAAAATCTCAGGAATTCAAAGTGAAAAATAATTTACTCAATATAAATACATATACAACAAAACAGATTAATTACATCAAATGTGTTTATTTAATTTAATCATAAAAATTTTTAAATCTGAATATTACTTAAGTATAATATACATCTTAAACTATGTACAGTTAGAATAAAAAGTTGGGATAGATACAGTTAAAAATATGTATGTATAAGTTAAGCAATCATGACTGGGGAGTATTAGGAAATTAATATTTCTTATTTTGATTTTGTCATATAAAAAACATATTAAAAAAATTGTGAATGTGATGAGAATCTTGCATTATGAAAATCAAAATGCACTTCAAACATTTGTTTTTCTAAAAATAAAATAAACTCTTGGCGACTTAAGACACCGAAATTTAGTGGTAACAGAAAAAATATTTACTTGCCACGTGGCAACTGTGAATCTGGACCTATAGCAAATAGCTGTTAATAACTTTTTAGGTGATGCATTACTTTATGGTTGTTGCCACACAGTAAGTTACAAATTATCCTTATTTTCTTGCCATGTAAGAAATATATATATATTAGATAGATAAAATGTATAAAAAATACCACTATTTTTACATTTAATGATCATAATTATTTTTACTGTATTCCCCCGCATTAGCCGGCATGCCGCAAAATTCGAGGGAGACCAGATTTTTGAATATTAGTCCGTGGTCTTTCCCGGCATGCCGGAAAAAGCGAGGGTCTTCGAAAACGGAAAGAAATGAGGTTCATTAGCTGTATTCAGTAGCAGCGATTGGTGTTGGGTAGGAGGGGTGCAACATACAGTTTGCCCCCACTTTTCTAATTATTTAGTTTACTTTTTTTAGATATAAAAAAAAGTGTTTAATATGTCTCATACCATTTCACACAAAGCTCTCTCCTCAGAACCCATCCGATATTTACAATATAGAACTCATAAATTATTCTTACTATATATAAAATAAGAAAAATATAATAATTATCTAAATATATAAAGATAGAAATAATTGCTTACCTTACATCAAAAAAGGTAATTTTATATAATTTAAAAAACTAAAATTTAACTGAAATTAAGGTTTTTATTTAATAAGAAAGAATTAGAAATACAAATTTTACTCTATATTTTATCATTCATTATCACTCCATTCGCTTTCTTCGTCTGTTAGACCAAAAGTCTCGTCTTTGGTATCAGAATAATGTTTTTTCCTTAAAATGAAAAATGTTGTTAGAAAAACCAACATAAATCAGCCACCTGTCCACCAGTAGCGAAACCTCATATTTTCCGGCATGCTGGTATACCTCGATTTTTTCCGGCATGCCAGCTAATTCGGGGAATACGGTAATTTCCAGAAATCCTCTATTTTTACAATATTTTAAATATTTACTTTTTGCAATAACAATTAATTTCAAGATCATCAGATCTATATATTCCCTGACAATTATATCAATTTTGCCTGCAAGAAATAAAGTTAACTAAGTTAATGAACCAAGATTCTAAAATTTCACTGTTTTTCTTTTTGAGTACACAAAAATAAAAAAAATTTACGGTTTTTCCATCTTTCTTCAATTTTTGGGTCTGTGAGACAGAAAATTATTTTTTTTTTCAAATTTTGCCGACTCACAGTGATGAATAAGTTAACATTTTTCATTGCAATTGAATTCAATTATTGTACAGAACCCTTTGTATGCGAGTAAAACTATTTTGCTGAACTACTGCCCTTTTTCTGTTTTAGTTGTACTGTTATCAGTGTATAGCACCATGCATTTTTTTCTACTATGTATTTATTTATACAGTACACTCCCTCAAACCCACCTAGCTTGGAATCAGAGTTTGTGCAGAGAATTTTGCAGATTTCTGGTCGCTGTTTTGTTTACATAATGTCGTGTCCTTTGCTGCTATTTTTGACATGCATTTTCAATTCATTTCTTTTCCTGGTTGGGGGGAGAAAACCAACAAAATATATCCATTGATCTTGGGAAATGAACTTATTTTTTTTTCATTTTGTCGCAGGGAAGCATCGTGAAATTTGTCAATTAGTCTTTTTGAAAAAAAAAAAAAAAAAAGAGAAATTTGCCAGTTAGTAGGTTACGAAAATAATAATAATTAACTTAATTTGTCCATCAATTGCATGAAAAAAAAGTATGAGTTTTGCCAGTAAATCATTGAGAAAAATTACGAATTCTCCAACTATTTGCAGGAAAAAATGAAATTGTTGATCGGCCACGGGAAAAATCTGCAAAATTCCTCCAACTGTATGGGGGGGGAAAAAACGAAGAGTTTTGCCAATTGGTCGTAGATATTCCCACAAAATTTGGCAATCGGTAGAAATAAATAGCACAAAAATCATCAATCGGTTTCAGGCAAAAGTCATAATTCTGCCGTCGGAAGAAAACCCACAAAATTCGCCCGTTGATTGTCAGGGAAAAAAAAAATAAATAAAAACAGAAATTCTTCAGTTGGTTGTTTTAAAATATTGTGATATTCATCAATCGGTCACAGGAAAACATTGTATTCAGCAGTCAATTGTGCGAAAACGTTACAACATTCTTAAGTTGATTGCAGACAAAAATGCGAAATCTGTTGATCGATTCAGGGAAAGAAATTGCAAAATTCTACTAGGTAAAGTAATAATTTACAAAAAAAAACCATGTTTTATTTCATGCTTAGTCAGACTAATAGAAGAAGAAAAAAGGCTACATTGACACAAATGTATTTGAAAAAAAAAAAAAAAATTATGCTCGCCAGAGATATCTGTGTAATATCATGAATTTCTTTGAAAATAAATTTATTTCATTCATGAAAAAGCATGAATTCAGTCATATTAACCAGAATTTCATATAAAACGTGTAAAAAGTGACATAAAAAAAAACTTGAAACTTTTCCCCAACATCTTAATTGTAAGTTTTACTGTTTACATCTGCATTGATGTGAAGATTTCAGATAGTTTTGAATTCAAGGGGTGGGTCTGGAAGATTTGAGATTTTGGGTTTTCAACGGTCAAAAAGTGAAATTTCCACCCTCCCTCGGAGAAAAGTGTCTGAACTGAACAGAATTCAGAAATGAATTCAGTCTGAAATTGAACAGTAGTCAGAATTGCAAATATGTCAGCTATATTTTAAAAGCATCATACCAACTGCTTTATCTGGTTTACACTGACCTTTAACCCCTCTCCCTTAAAATTATACATAATCATATAATCAAAACATCATTTCTCACTATTAAAAACATTGCGAATAGCATATGCATGAATATGCTTAGCAAAAAGCTTATCGAAATTTTATTTATTTTTCTTGTTTAAATGCTCTATTTTTTATACACTTATGTACCAAACTCTCCTCAAATATTGTATCCTTTCTAATTTCTCTTTTAACATTTATAACTTAACTCTCCATATGGACGCAAAAGAATGTTTCCATTTTGATGTGCTACATTTTGTCATTGTTTAATTAAATATAATCTTTAAACTGTGCAGTATATGTGGAACTATGTAATATAGAATTTCAAAACTCCAGTTTGGAGTCTACTTATATTCTTTTCAATATTTATAATTTTTTTTTTTTTTTTACACATAAGCCTTTACAGTTGCCTTTTAGCAGTTATAAAAACATAATATATTTCACAAAATTTAATAGAAATTTATAATTTTCTTAGTAGAAAATATTTATAAGTATTATAAATTAATTTACCCAAATTTAAAACAAATTAGTTGTAAACGCACTTTTAAAAATAAAACGCGGCTTTTTTTAAGTGGTTAAAACCAAAAAAAAAAAAAAAAAAGCCGGCAACCCTAATTATATCCTGTAGTTTTTAAAAGACTACTTAAAAATTCATTCTATTAAAAAGTAAAAATCATCTAATAATTAAAAATGCTAGCAAGAAATATGTAAACAACTCACCCATGGGATTAACATTAGCTTGAACATTAAGAGCCTAGTCATGTGAAGAAACTGGATTGCTCGTGTTAAACCTATGGGAGTGTTCTTTTTAAAGATTCTTACTTGCATATTAATAGTTTTAAATTGAATTTTAATTGGGTTAGTGTTTATTCTTTTAGATTTTGGTTGCAGATTTTTTTTTTTTTTTTTTAATAAAATTACTTTTACTTTCAAAAATTTGAAAAGAAGTCTTCCATAGGTTTAACATTAGCTAGCAAGTTTCTTTGTATTTCATATAAGTATGTATACATTTTTGTATGAAACGACAAACAAAATCTTTATTTGGCGCCCCTCTCTGCCTTTCGTTCTGGCACCCAGGGCGCATGCCTCCTCTGCACCCCCCCCCCCCCCCCTCCTAGTTTCGACCCTGATTTCTAAGAGTGAATCACAATAAAGGACAAAATTGGGAAATTTCATTACTGGCCAATAGTATCAGTTTTATAAGTCGCCACTTTCTTTAAACTAGCAGCACTTTTTTATTTAAAGATTCTAAACAGGAAACTTTTGTTAATTTCTATTAGTACAGTAGCCTCGCGTTTAACCGGCCTAAACGGGATCGAGGGTAATCCGGTTAAGAGGAAAACTGGTTAAAGTGGAGAAATAATTTTTTTAAAAATAATATATGCGCAATTTAATTAATTAAACTCGTAACGATGCATTTAGTTTTTCAATTTGTGTAGTTTTAAAAAAGTACATCTTTTCTATATTTTGTGAAATGAATATTAGTTGTAATTAACTAAATTGAAAGAAAAATTATCACTGATAACAAATAAGGAAAAATATTTAACACAAATTAGATTGTTGAAAATCGTGTCACACACATTTATAAGAAGTTGAAACTGTTCTACATTATGTATATTTAAGTTAATCAACCATAAATAAATTAGCGGCCTTCTTCTGTTGAAGGCAAGATGCCAGACATTTTGAAGCATAATCTCTCCATCTATTTAACATCATAAGTTTAACTGAGGACGCTGTTAGCCGCTGGTCAACACAGCGTAGTGCCAACTCTAATGCTTTTACCCCTTCCGTATGACGAATTTTAGCACGTGTCAACTTTAACTGGATCATCATGAGTATCGTCTTCGTATCGAACATCAGTTACTGTCCTAATTAAATCCTCGTCAAATAATGTTTCATGCTTGAGATCTTTATCCGACTCAAACTGTTATACATCTACGGTAATATGTTTGCATCCCTCAAGCTTTTTAAATGTTTGTACATTTGTACAACAGTTTGCAGATAGATCGGACATTATAGAGTTCCGGGTGGGGGATTGCACTTTTGACCATTAAAAACACAAGATCTCAAATCTTCCGGGTGAACATCTCATTTTTCCTGTGGGAGGTGGGAATCCCCCCCCCCCCCTCCGGGCCACACCCTGAATTCAACACTGGTGAAGGTCAACTCGTTTCCATATAGAACCAACGTTCTCCTTTATGAATTCTGCCTCCTTCCCCTCGGGATTACACTTCAACTCGAAAGCGTCTGCGTTCCCGAGGCCGTCATCCTTGAATTTTGCCTGATGTTGGGTAAAAAAGTCGGCCGGTTAAAGCGGAGTTCCGGTTAAGAGGGAGGCCACTGTATTAATCTAAAATTGAATAGCACAAATAAATATACTAATATAAATGTATTGCAACCAGAAAAAATAGAATAACATGATGGAATGCAAGAAAATTTTATTCTCTCCTTGTAAAAATGTGGCCATAAGGTGGCCACTCACAGCCAATTTTTTAATTGCCACTTTTCTCTTTCACTGCAAATCACAAGAAATGGAAAAAAAATCGCTTTAAACAGGTTTTTATGATAGCAGATAACGCATCTATATATAATCAAACTGCTAAGATTGAATCGCATGGAACTGGGGAAAACCCAGTGGCAGAAAGTTATGGTTGTGTCTGCGACAGCAATTTAGTGGGATGAAAATTGTCTGTGGTAGTATCAGTGTTTCAATTTTCTTATGTACATTAGAAACATAGAAAAAAATAGTTGATGATTAATATTATAAAATACAACTACATTTTAATTATAATATAAGTCTGTGACATATACTTCAAAAGGCAGAAAATAATCTGCTGGTAAAATATTTTACAATTGAAGCATTAATTAATCAAACAATCACTTACTTGTGACGTCTTTATGCATGTTATTCATTTATATTAATAATAATCTTAAGTTTTGTATTAAGTAATAAAGAGCTAAATATAATTATAAAGCAAAATGGATGGAAAAAAAACCTGTAAAAGAGAAAAAATTCTTCGACACACATCTCAAATTTTCTGCTACTGGGAATATGGTTATCAACATTTTAATGATTAATATAGTGTTCACACTAGAAAGAAAAGGGTAGGGTGCCAGCCACTATTAAAAGCACAACTTAAGCAGTAAAAGATCATTATTCAGTAAAAATGAACATTTTTAAAGACATTTTTTTAAGTACCGTATTTTACGGAAGAAACGCCACAGCGTTTACGAGTTTAAAAGTTAATTTTTTTTTCCAAGTGCGGCGATTACGATTTTTTTAAAATACCAACTGAGTTTCCTTAATTTAAAAATTCATAAAAATATTTAAAATAAGTTTTAAATATTTTAAATAAAACTTCAGACATCTTAAGGTATTAAAAATGAGTCACCCTACACTGTTCAGAAAACTTTGATTAAAGTTATGTCAATGTGAGGCTGTCGACAAAAGTAGCGTTCCGACGGATGCGGCGTTTACAACGGGTGTGGCGATTACGATATTTTTAAGCTTATTCAGGCCAATTTGAGGAGTGCGGCGTTTCTTCCATAAAATACGGTAATGATAAAAATGTACGTGATTTAATAATCGTACTATGTGTTTCCTAAAAAAATAAAAAAGGTCTATGATTTTTGCAAGCTTTCGAGCACATTTATTTAGACATACTCTGGTACTGGGGTCGACTTTTACAAGAGATCTCTGGCTAAAACTATGGATGCATTTCAATATTTTTAAAAAGGTCAGGGTGCATTTTGCCACTTTCAGAACAGGCAAGGTGCAGCACCCTTAAATCAGAGTTGAATTCAGACACTTTTCTCCTGGGAAGGATTTCTGTGGCTCTGGGGCAGGACATTATAGAATTCCGAGGGGTGGGGGGGGGGGGTGTCTTTTGCACTTTTTGACCATTGAAAACACAAAATCTCAAATATTCCGGGGGGACAACTCATTGCTCCAGGGAGTCCAACCCCGGGCCACCCACTGAATTTAACACTGCCTTAAATAATGCCAAGAGGGAACTTTAGATTATAATAAATAAAAAAGCAATTTCTTAAATAATTGGAATATTAATTTTTATCTTTGAGTTACTTTAACTTTACTCTAAATATTATGATAAATAATACAACACTTTTTTTAAGGGTAAAGTAATTCAGTTGCTAAGATGTTGATTTTTTTTTTTTTTTTTTTTTTTTTTTTTTTTTTTTTTTTAACCAGAATTAGCGGAATAAATTCATTTAAAAATAACTGCTTTTTTTCTACTGCACATACATCGTAAAATCTAAATGTTATTTGACAATTCTGGTAAGTATTATGGCTGAGAATTAAAATTTATAGTATAAATAACATAACACAGCATTTCAAAGGGTCAAGTTCAAAATAGGTAAGAATGTATCGGCGATTGGTGATAAACAAAACAGTATGTGGCTCTAATATTCTTTTACTACACCGTTCGTTGTATCTGCAAGATACATGATTTAATTTCGATAATTATCTAACTGTACAGCAACAATTCGCAAGTTTAATTTTACACACAATAGCGAAAAGAAAAAAATGACAGATGAAAATTATCGTAACATTAAGCCTAAACATTATATTTGTACGATACTCGGGTGTTAAAATATAAACTATACAGGAAAGTAAATACATGAACTAAGAAATGAATAACTTACCTTCTACGCAAGTCGCTGAATACACCTAAAGACAAAGAGGTCTGTGAAGTTGGCCCCCTGACTTTATGGAATTAAAAAACTGAAAACACCCTTCGTTTGAGCGTCGTTTGAGCGCGTTTGAGCGACAAAAATTCTCGTTTGAGCGACAAACTGAAAAAATTATAAACAAAATAAAATTCAGGAAATTCGTTTTGTGAAGTTGGCCCCCCGACTTTATGGGATTTGAAAACTGAAAGCACCATTCGTTTGAGCGTTGTTTGAGCGCGTTTGAGCGACAAAAATTTTCGTTTGAGCGAAAAACTGAAAAAAGTTATAAGCAAAAGAAAAATCGGAAGGGTCCACATTTTGTGAAGTTGGCCCCCCGACCTTTTCGGATTTAAAATCTGAATACAGCATACGTTTGAGCGTCGTTTGAGCGCGTTTGAGCGACAAAAATTTTCATTTGAGCGACAAACTGAAAAAAGTTATAAGCAAAAGAAAAATCAGAGGGGCCTGCATTTTGTGAAGTTGGCCCCCCGACCTTTTCGAATTTAAAAACCGAATACAGCATACGTTTGAGCGTAAAATCTGTGCCAGACACGTGTCAAGTGCCATTTTGCCAAAAATGGCACTTGACACGTGTCTGGCACAGTTTTGGGGCCAACTAAAGTGTCTGTCGTTTTCAAAATATTTTTTTCTAAGTATAAATATTATTCTATCTCAATCTCAGCGTGCCTCAAATACCTTTTTTGGGTAGTCAAAAATTTGCACTTGACACATGTCTGGCACAGTTTTTGGGCCGACTAAAGTGTCTGTCGTTTTCAAAATATTTTTTTCTAAGTATAAATATTATTCTGTCTCAATCTCAGCGTGCCTCAAATACCTTTTTTTGGGTAGTCAAAAAATGGCACTTGACACATGTCTGGCACAGTTTTTGGGCCACGATCCTTCAGCCAGACATTCGATTTTGTATTCAGGCATTACAAAAGAAGTGTTGCACAAATTTTCAGGTGCCTCAAATACCTACTCAAAAATGTTCAACAGCTCTCCTACTATTCGTCAAAGTTCGTTCTATTCTAAGCTATCGAGAAAATAAAGCAGATTTTTGTGCACTAAAAATTTATTTTGGATGGCATCTTTACCTTAACTGCCACCTGCTTTTGCTTTTTTCCTACTACCATTTTTAAACAGAAAATTTTGTCATATTTAATCATCAAATCTTAGGCTTAAATAAGGCATTTCTGTCTGTTCAGAAATAGTGGTAGAGAAGGCGTAAAAGTTTGAAGATATGCTTTAGTGAAAGTTAAAGACACTCCTCCCAGGACAATCTTACACAGTAAAACTACAAATAAACTTGATATAATTTAAAAGAACAAACTCTATTGTAATGGAACTTTACAAAATTTAATTTTTGACTTAAATTTTACAAAATTTGTAATCTTACAAAAAATATTTAAACGTTTAACGTGTCTTTTTTATTACAAAATTAAATATGTGTTCACTAAAACCTGATATAATTATCTTAAATTATTAAAAAACGCAATGCAATTACGAATTTGACAAAAGGAAAAAAAGTTGTTAATAAAATAAGATGCGTAGAAATTCAATTATTTTGTTATGAAACAAAAGCAACATGAAACAAATATGAAAGCTTTAATACGCAATCAATTTCGCGAAAGTTATAAAAAGGATAGAACACTGTAAAAAAAAAAAAAAAAAAAAAAAAAAAAAAACGGACTAAAAAACGGAAATACTACTGGCAATCTAGACGCCAGTACTATTTCCGTTTTTTTACGTGAATTTTTACCCATAAATTACAGAAAGTTTTCTGTTTTTCTGATTAAAAACGGAAATATTTCTGTAATTTATGGGTAAGAATTCCCGTAAAAAAACGGAAATAGTACTGGCGTCTAGATTGCCAGTAGTATTTCCGTTTTTTAGTCCTTTTTTTTACAGTGAATATTACTGATAACATTGGTGTGAATTCTATCATTAACCCTTACCGGCGCGGAGTAATTCTGTTTATAAACTGACGAAATAATGGACTGACACCGGAATTTATAAACGAATTTATTAGAAAATACGAACTTTCTTATTTTCACTTACATTAAAATAGTAAATTTTTAATTAAATATTCTTGGTGCCAATTGTCAGTTTTGGAATTAAAATTAGGTGTCCTTTTTTAAGGACACCGCCCTCAAAAGGGCTATAAGACAAAAGTATTAAATATAATTATTCATTAGTTTGATTCTGTGAAACTAGAGATATGAATTAGCTTCCCAAAACCTTTGAAAAAGATTTTTTAATTTATTGTGTAATTGCTTACACATTTAATTTAAAGACCTAAAATAGTATTTCACTATTTTCAGAAAACTTCTATAAAATAATATTTTATAGTTTTTAGCTGCGTATATAAAATATATTTTTTTATCAGCTCCATACACAACATCGACTATAATATTGTAATATAAGAGGGTTTTTTTTTTTTTTTTTTTGGAACTGAAGCACTTAGATATTTTTTCCAGAAATCGTAAATTCTAGGTATTCTAGTTTAAAACATATACTATATTCATTTCCATGTACGCTAATGGCACATGCTGTTTCATGTAAAACCCGTCGTGGGTGCAAAGTACTCCAAGTTCCCTATGAATTATACCTCTGGAGGGGCCCAGTAAGGTGAAGATCTCGCCACCAAGGTTGTAAATACCGAGATCAGACTCCAGTAGCGATGATCTCCTTTTATAATCGGCTCGTATGAATTCTGTAGAAGAGTGAGCACCCCTCCACACACACACACACTCTTTTCTTTTTCTCCCCTTCCATTTTCCACAATGTACAAACATATCCAAACAGCATAATTCATAAAAATCTAGAACAGCTCAACACAGTAATAAAAGTGATAAAATAAATAGCGATACAGCCACGAAAGTGAAGATACTATCAGGTAGATATCCGTCATGAGGCGATCAGGCGATTTTCGAACCGCGGACAGGTACAGTCGTGGGGAAAAAAGTAAACACCCCTTACTAACTCTGCAAAAAATTATCGTAGAAAAAAATTACTGTGGTACCACACGATTGGTAATAAAGTCTACTTTTAAATGATGTATATAAAATCTGCTTAGGGGAGCATCTACATATTAAAACGGACCATAACTTTGTTGTTCTCAATAGCAGTACACAATTCTACAACCTTCAATTAGCCTAAAAACAAATTTTTATGCAATTCGTACGATAATTTTCCGAGAAATTAATTATTTTAAAACGAGTGTATTTTAGGGGTTGTATCCAAATTGAAGTTCGGTACTCGATTGTTGACCGAGAGAGCACCCTTCTTGATCAAGGCATCTCAAGCAGTCATTGAAGACTGCTAGATTACAGGATAGCATAAGAAATTTCAAAATATCTAGTCACTTCTATCACAGAGCCATCATTTTGCAGTTTTTTAAGCATAATTTGAAAACTACTTGGAGGAAAAATGTGAAATTTTTGGATTTCCATAAAGTAGGACTTAATAAATCAAAATCTATCAAAAAAATTGTAGGTGGCAATTCATAATATTTTTTCGAATATTAATTTCATAATTCATAATTCTTATCATAAAATTATAAAAATTACAAATTCAACGTATTTACGTTTGGGTATTTTAGTATTATTGCTACACAAAAAATTAGCACATCAGGAGTATAATTTCAGGAGATGTTAATAAAAATATGAAAATGTAATTTAACATTAGAAGCACTAAATTTTGACTGTTTATAATTCACAAACTTATAATTCAAATGACTTAAAATTTGGTGTCTAGGCATAGTTTGAACCGAAGATTTGAAATATCTTGTTAAAATTGGGTATTGCCATTGAAAAAATTAAGTTTGGGTTCGTTTTAATATGTAGATGGCTCCCTAAGCAAATTTTATATGCATTATTTAAAGGTAGACTTTATTTCCAATCGTTCAATACCAGTAACTTTCTTCCACGATAATTTGTTGAGGAGTTAGTAGGGGATGTTTACTTTTTTTTTCTCCACGACTGTACAAAAATCGTTAAGGTAGGCATACTGCCGGGCAGGTAGGAGCTTTGTATGTGGTATAATATTAACAATAATAATAATAATAGTATATTCATTTTACTTCTAAATAATTAAAAATATTGAATTTATATAAAATAATATAATAATTGCCGAAACTTCAGTAAAGGCTTACTGTGGAGACCCGAAATTTTTTGGTTTCTGTCAGTCTGTTAGTTAGCCTGTCTGCCCACAATAACTGCCGTAAAAAGCATCCGTTTAGCTTGAAATTAAGGAGACATATTGGTGGGGCCCCTGGATTTAGCTGTATAGTTCTTGGTTAAATTCGGTTCATTCGTTCGGAATATATAGAACATTTTATTTTTTTCATAATGCTTTTCAATGGCAGTTCAGAAGATTCTCAAATTTCTATTTGTTGAAAGAAAATGGCGCATTTGGTTAATGTATTTAAATGGTAAATTATGGATGCTGAAATTAACAAATAAGGGTTTTAATTATTTCTGTTATTTTGATGTTTTGCCAATATATATGTCGGATTTTTTAAATTAGGTGTATGAATTTTGGCGGAACTTTACACATGTGTTACAATAACATAAAACATTTTGTTCTATCATTTTACTTATTTGACATGACACATATATCATTTTTATTTCTTTTGTCAGTTACCTATAGCAACCGTATTTTACAGCCTATAAACAAAAATTATTTAAATAATTCCAATTACAAAAAATTAAGCAGAAAGTCTCGCTGAGGGAAATAAAAAGTTACTTAATTTTTACCCGACTGAAAAGAAGGGTTATGTGTTTCACGCATATCTGTGTATGTGGATTTCTTTATACCCTCGAAACATCCCAACGGCTCGATGGATTTTTATGAATGACGTCTCTATCGATTCGTCTTAATCTTCCGATGGTTATAGGATAGGTTTTGTTTTTATAAATTCAAAATGGCGGCCGTAAAATACAAAATGGTGGTAGAGACGAAAAAAAAAATTACGCACCATATTGAGTGACATATCATAGGATAGGTCTTTCAAAATGAAGAGGATGTTTCATTGACCATTTTGTAGTCAGAAGCTCCGTTTAAATATTACACAACCTCGAAGTTGTGTACTTTGGATCGCTACCTTTACTGTAACTCTAAACTTCATAATAGACATCTATAGGCCTCTTCAAAAGAGTGTTTGTAGATAGGAACTAATAATTAAACACAAATTAAAAGTCATCAATACAAGTAAATAAAAAAAGGTAAGTAATATAAAAAATAGTTTCATATTGATGAGAAATAATTAATTAGTTCGCTTTTTACGCTGTCGAGTTTTTTGATATTTTAAATTTAATATATTATTACAAGAAATTAGAATTAAACATTTAAAAAAAAACTCATTTACTTATACAATTATCTGGCGTATCTGTATTTTTATAAGTAATTTTTGCCGCGGAACTGCAACACGGGACCTGTTCAGCCCGTGATTAAGCTAATGCATGCACAATTTGAGAACACGTGATTTTGTTTTACCTTAAAAATGTCCATTAGAATCTTCTGTTATTGTAACATGGGCTTGAAAATAACCCATGATTCTGAATGATAAATGATAATTTAAAAATTAAATTTCCTCATTCAGCCACTTTGAACACGGAATAAAATTATTCTTCTGAAATGAATTTTAATTATCGCCAAAATATTTTGCATAACTCGAAAAGAAATCTTTAAATGGAAACTGCTTAATTTATTGGCTTTTACGGAAAAAAAGAATATTATTAGCAAAATTTTCATTTTGGCAGCGGTGGGATTCGAACCCACGCCTCCGAAGAGACTGGTGCTTTAAACCAACGCCTTAGACCGCTCGGCCACGACACCTTGATTGAAGTGGATGTAATAATTGAAGATAGATTTGATATCTAGCGAATAAAAGAATCGTATAAAACGATTAGTTTTTTTTATTACCCGACTGAAAAGAAGGGTTATGTGTTTCACGCGTATCTGTGTATGTGGATTTCTTTATACCCTCGAAACATCCCAACGGCTGGATGGATTTTTATGAATGAGGTCTCTATCGATTCGTTTTAATCTTCCGATGGTTAAAAGATAGGTTTTGTTTTTAAAAATTTAAAATGGCGGCTGTAAAATACAAAATGGCGGTAGAGACGAAAAAAAAATTTACGCACCATATTGAGTGGCATATCATTGGAGAGATCTTTCAAAATGAATACGATGTTTCATTGACTATTTTACAGTCAGAATTTCCGTTTAAATATTACACAACCTGAAAGTTGTGTATGTAGAATTTCTAGCTTTACTGCAACTCTAACCTTCAAGGACATCTATAGGCCTCATCAAAACAGTTTTTATAGATAGGAACCAATAATTAAACACAACTTAAAAGTCAACAATACAAGTAAATAAAAAAATAGGTAAGCAATATAAAAAATAGTTTCACATTGATGAGAAATAATTAATTAGTTGGCTTTTATTCAGGCTGTTTTTTTTTATTTTTTAAATTTAATTACTTGTTAATAACTTGGTGTGCAATATAGCTTTGCGTCAAACATTAACGATGTTAGTAACGTTAGATTTTTAAATTTAATGTGGATACTATTAAAAGACTATCACAAAAAAATTCTTATAGCGACAAATCGATATCATTTAGGCAATTATCATTGGACACGATGATGAATGATTATCCAGTAGATTAAAAAACTTCCAAATATGACTATTCTTGGTTATTTTTGTATGTTATTGCTATCGAGTAGGTTACGATGTTTTTAAATTAAAGTTTTAACATGCTAAATGTGAAAAGAAGTATATTTAAGAGGCATAAAAATATTTTTTAATAAGCTAATCTGAGAATATGAAAAGAGATACTTTGCAAAATTAAAAAAAAAAATAGAATAAAATAATCCACGTTCACAGATGACCCTTTTTATTAGAGCAAATGCTTTCATTATACTTTAAATCTCGTAATTTTTATTTTACCAAATTTAGGGGAGAGTAGCCGAATTTGGACCACTTCACTTATTTTCAGGTGTAACTCACTTAATTTTTGGAATATCTGCAAACGATCATTACACAGGGTCAATCTATTCATCTACTAACTAAATAAATAATTAGATCAATTTCTTTTTGAAAATTTTTAATTTAATTTTAATTTGAAAAAATTGTCAAAAGTGGTCCAAATTCAGGAACTGATCGCCTAAGTTGGACCCCCAGTCTCCTAAATTGGACCAAATGATACCAGGTTGTTTTAATGACTAGGGAACGTAATTAATTTTATTAAAAGCAAAGTTTGCGATTAATGAAACAATCAAACAAAATAACAGCAATGAAATATAATGAAATCAAATATCTGAAAATAAGAGTAATTGTTTTAAATCAAAATGTATTCAAAATATAAATCAAAGTTATCAGTAATTAAGAATAGAAATTATGGAACTAATTGCCAATTGCTTGAATATCATGTAAGGAGAGATGCAAAGCTTATATATGAATTTTGTTCATTGTTTTTGTTTTCCAACGCACAAAACATAGAACAGTATATGGCAATATGAACACTGAATCATTTCTGCTATTTTATTTTTCTTACAAATTAGGAAAAGCCAGTCATCACTGTCTAGATTTTTCTTTTTAGATTCTGAATTATCAGACTTTTTTTTGCATCAGAAATTTTCTTTACATTATGTTTGTAGTTCTTCTTTTCCATCATTTTCTTGCTAATTGCATTACGCCTATTTTTTAAAACTCAATCTTCCAATTGCTTGTGTGGTGTGAAAGTTTCCTTTGTGTCTTTTATTTATTTTTTTTTTTTTTAAGGTTTAGTTTATATGGCGATGATGTTAACACAACTCTTTTTGGCTCCCTCTGTACTTTGATTTAACTGAATTTAGCAAGGGAAATAACATTTCTAATCATTTTTTTTTTTTTTGCTTTTGGGGAGGATTTGTAGCTGCAGCCTTGTTGCAGGTCAATTTGTTCACAACTTAGTGTCTGCTTTTTGTTTCCTATATCTAAAACAGCTTTTGCAGTCACGGGTGTTTTACTTCCAGACAGTTTGTCTATGCCTTTTTCAACATTTTCATCAATGTTTGAGATTTTATGCGTTTTAATGGCAAAAAAGAATAATTCCACCCTCCAGAACTGTAAAAAGTCTTCCATCACAAATATCCTGCCGGAGGAAAATATTTGAATTCAACTCTGTAAATCAAATCTCTGTAAATGCCGTAGGAATAAACAATTCAAAGAAAATAAATACAATTACATACAAGATAAAAGACATTGCAAAAAAAAATTATTGCATGTAAAAATATTTTTATAGTTTATATAGGCCTAAACTATATAAATCCAGATATACAAAAAAAAAAACTTGCATGGAGATAGTAATCCATTATAAAATATAAAAAAAAAAATAGTATATAAAGCGTACCATCCTCGAAATTCATTACTTACTTTTCAAATTTATGATCGCATATCTGGTCTAATTTAAGCAACTTAAATTGGCCCAATTACGGCAACTGCGCCATTTTTTAAAACAGTTAATTTCAAGACTAAGAACAATAACGAAATAAAACAAATCCGCGTGAAAAATATGCGCAATAAACAGATGAATTCTTATATTTATATGGAAACATAACAACTTACCTTAGTTTTAAAATATTCACTTACGTTTTAGTAGGAAAAAATTAGATCAAAACAGCTAACTTTAGGTTTTTAAAAATTGTCTGAAAACAGCACGTGGTAGGCGGCTGCTTCTTCTAATCATGAGTGACGTCATTCTGATGAGTAGGATTTCAGCGGTAGATAGAGTCTCTTCCTGTAATTAACGACAGAATGGCAACGATCCAATTAAAGCGGTGGTCCAAATATGGCTACTCTCCCCTATTTTTAAAAATTCTACGGAAACATTTTTTTAAATCAATATTTATCTTTAAAAAATCCCCGATTGTGCAATTAAAACATGGAAATCACTTTATTAAAGTGTATTTATATGTCTTTAAATGTATTTTTTTTTTTCACTTTTAGCATGTTATAACTTTAGTTTAATCACAGTAAGTGATTTTCGTGCGCAATTTTATAGCTACTATTTAGACTAGATATTAAATCTACTTATTATAGAAATATTGTTATTTGCATATTACGATAACATAAATTCCTTATCCGAACTTTTGCTTATCCTAAGAAAATTCAAGAGTAAAATGAAATTCAAGACACGTTATAACCATTTTCTCAATCAATAGCAAATTGTTAATTTAAATTCGATAAAACTACGGGGGGGGGGGTTCCGAGGGGCAGGGCCCCCCTGAAGAAATGTATTTTTTAATCTAAAAAATTATCAAACTAAGCAATTCGCCAGAATATCAGAACATCATTGTCGCACCGTAAAATTTAGTGCTTCTAATTTTCGAAACCTTCCAAGAATTTCATATGTTGTTAAATATTTATATTATTAAAAAACAAGTAAAATGCGGATGGCAGGATGCTGAAAATTAT